>CP032574.1:8002424-8535719 GCA_008044935.1 Gossypium turneri | reverse complement strand
GATAAGAATGGAAAATAAAGGGAAAAAGAAAGTTAAAAGAACATAAAAGAAAAGAATTAAAATGCTCAAAATGAAAAAATATAGGGACCAATTTTATAATTTTAACCTAAAATTTTCGTTTGAAATGATGATTTAGTGTGCCACAATCAGCTTACTGTTACATTGTTAATGGAAATTAACGGAAATTGACTAAAATGTTACAACACGATAACGTAAGTGACTAAAACGTAACATTTCAAACATAAGTGTCTAAAATTAACCTGAGGCAAACAAATGTGACTATTTTGATAGTTTACCCTAATATTTAAATCGTATATTTAATATTTAAAATATTTTAATTCAATCAATTGAGTCTTGGTTAGGTTGACATCATTATTATTGATAATGTAAGAGGATATAGACTCGAGCATGTTAAATCTTTAATTCAGTAAGTGTCACGAGTTAACTGATCACCAATTCGGTTAGGAGAATTACGAAAACGTCTTTCTATAATTAAAAGAAGTCATATTATTCGAGGGTATTTTAGTCTTTTATTTTAATAAAAATCAGTAAAACTTTGTATGGAGTAAGATTTGAACTCGTGACAATTGCATTAATAAAATCTTAAATTTATCACATAACTAAAATTTCATTTTAATATACTTTATACATTTTTATTAATATGGCATATTTTATTATCTTCGTTGCATATCTATATATACTTACTATTAATAAAATCTCTGACTGAGTTGGTGACACGACTCAACCATGCACTAACTAAGTTAGGAAAATTAAAAAATGTTCTTCCATAATTAAAGTCAGTTATATTATTGCATTTAATATTCTTAATATGATTTATTTACCTGTTTCAATTTTCTTACTCACAAGTTAGCGTATTTTATTTTAATTTCATATGTTTTGCATATGTCTTGTTATTATTATTAGTTTTAAACATTACATTTTATTATTTATTGTATGTTATTTTTAAACATATATCTGTGTTCTAAATAGTTTTCACACACATACGCATGTGATAGAATTTCTAATATGATTTAACATTTTGATTGAGTTTATGTAAATCATCAACCAAATCTCAATTCAATTGTAAAATTACCAAATGCTCCTTATTTTATAAAGAATAAATATTATTTTGAAAGTATTTATATCTTTTTATATTTTGATAATTTAGAGAAATATATACTCACATTATGAGAATCATGGGATTTGAATCCAAAATATCATAGATTTCTCTATATGAAATTTATCATTTCAACCAAAGTCAAATTTGATTTTTACATCACTTTTTATAAATTTGGTTTATAAATTTTTCAATCACGTCATAGAGATGTCATAATCTAATATACGTTATAATGTACTTGATTGTGCAAATGTGATCCATTAGCTGGGTCTTAACTTAATTGTGAGATTACTAAAATATCTTTTTTTTCCACCCACATCATAATTATGGCATTATCTAGTTATTTATAAAGCTTTTGAGTGAGTTGGTTGCAACCTTGAACCATTCTCAACTCGATTGTAAAATTATCAAAAGTACAATCCTTTTACAAATAAATAAATATATTTTGAGTAATTATATTTTTTAAAATAAATCTTGAAAAATACGATATTTCAACCAAATCCTTTTAAATAAAAATTTTATGTTGCGTAATTTTGTAGAAATTCTAGTTTCTAATGATGGTGAAGATTAAAACAAATTATTTGTAGTTAAAGAAACCAGATCCAATGGTCGTGGCTACGAAATTATTGACAAGAACACAATACAAGGACACAGGCAAGCAACTCAACATGATTGCAGCTTCATGGATCCAGTTTATGATTCACGATTGGGTGGATCACATGGAGAACACCAACCAACAGGTTAAACCTTAATCAATAAATATGATAGAATTTTTCATGTTTATCTAGGATTTATGAAAAGATGTTCATATATCAAGCAAATTTAAGATATAGTATTAGAAGTAAAGAATCCGTATTATATTTAGAAATTTAATGGAGATATGGTTGCAGGTTGAGTTGATTGCCCCTAAAGAAGTTGCAAACAAATGCCCTCTCACTTCTTTTAAGTTTTATCCCACCAAGGAGTTTTCGACTGGTTTTGATGACGTCAAAACTGGTGCAAAGAACATACGCACACATTGGTGGTAACAACATATCCACTCTCATTTAATTGTATAATTAAAAATGTGTAGTAATTAAAATAAAAATGTAATTTATTATTAAATTTTAATGCTAAAAGGAGAACCATTTTAAATAATTAAAGAAAAACAAGACCTAACACTCAATATTTTCCGTATATATTTTCCTTCCTTCTTTGACACAAATGTTGAAATTGAAACCCAACCTTTTAAAATAGTCATATAAATGTCTAACCTTACAAAAGTGCTCAAATAAAAGTCAAATATTTTAAACGTGCTAAAATAAGGGTTAAACATTTTCTAATGTGCTCAAATAAAGGCTTCTAAAATGTCAAATGTCATGCTTCAAATTATGTTTTATTACTTTATTTCTTTTCTTTTCAAGTAATATTTAATTACATTGTTATGTTTTTTATTTAAACACGTCAATATTCTTCTAATTTTTACTGTAAAATAATTGAAATACGTGAAAAATTTTTATTTGAGTACTTTTGTAAAATTTAGACCCTTATATCACTTGAGCAGCCCTAGAAAGTTGGACCTAATTTGAATATGTAACCATGATAAACACAAATATATTAAAAAATATGACTTCAAATAATATATTATATGTTTTTTTTATTAAATATTACCATCGTGGATGATTATGGATATAGTGGATTTAGATATATCACAAATAGTCCATCCATTTTTTAGGACTAAAATAATGTGAATTTGGATCTTCTATGCACCTAACTTGAAATAGACGTAAATATTCATTTGTGCAATAGACTCTTTCAAATTTATTTAGTAATATTTAAGTTGATTGGGTTTTTAACTCAATTAGCATTGGTATTTTATCCTCTTATTTATGAGTATGCCTAGTTTTAAGGGCAATCATGTCAAAAAGAACAAATATAATAAAATCATTAAAAAATAATTTTAAATTTAGTGAAAAAAAAAAGTAATTCAAAATTTAAAGCGATTGTATAAATTTAAAATTGAATTCGAATATTAAAAAAAAATCTAACTCTCTATAAGTCAAGCATGATTTTCATATGGAAGGTGATTTTTGTAGGGATGGAAGTGTTATATATGGTAGTGATAAGGAACGGTTACAGAAGGTAAGAACTTTGGTAGATGGAAAGTTAAAGATTTCAGAAGATGGGTTACTTCAACAAGATGAAGATGGGATCCCCATATCCGGCGATATTAAAATAGCTGGGCTGGCGTCTCCACCTTGCAGGCTCTATTCATTAAAGAACACAATGCTATCTATGATGCCCTTAAGGTATTTATTTAACTTCCTTCGTTGCAAAATTGCTTTATATTACGAGAATTTTACTAAACATTAGTCTTTGAAATATAATTTTAGAAGGAATACCCAGCTTTGAACGATGAAGAGTTATACCGACATGTAAGGCTTATAACTTCTGCTGTGATTGCAAAGATCCATACCATTGATTGGACTGTGGAGCTTTTGAAAACTGATATGTTGCTCGCTGGAATGCGTATTAATTGGTAAACCATTTTGCTACTTTCCTTTTAATGTTGTCAAATTTTATAAGCTTCGATTGTTGGGATTTGAACCTTTAACCAACTGGATTAAACTCCAGATATAATTTTAATGTTGTCAACTTTGTCACAGGTATGGATTTTTGGGAAAGAAATTCAAGGACACATTTGGGCATGTTGGTAGATCCACTTTGGGAGGTTTAGTTGGTCTCAAAAAGCCTATTAATCACGGTGTTCCTTACACTTTGACCGAAGAATTTACCAGTGTACCTATCGGATGCACCAACTTTTACCAGATTCCATACACCTAAGGAACATTAATGTCACTCCTGGACTGAACAAATCTCCACCATTGCTTGAGGAGTAAGCCTTACAAGATATTGTTGTAAACAATAGCTCAATAGTCCCCCCTTTTTTTATGATCTCAATAGTCCATGTTTATTCTTAAACTTAGTTTGTTTTAAATGCAGGATTCCTATGCCCGATCTAATCGGCCATGAAGGAGAAAAACTTTGTCACAAATTGGATTCACCAGGCAATTTGTTTCAATGGGACATCAAGCTTGTGGTGTATTGGAGCTTTGCAACTATCCTTCATGGCTTCAAGACCTTGTAGCACAAGATGTTGATGGCAAAGATAGGCCTGACCATGTGGATTTGGCAGCTCTTGAAGGTAATGACTTGTCTGAAACTAGAAATTATGATCCATGAATTCGTTAAACAAAGACGTGAAAACTGGATCTAAAATTAACATCAATGACGCAGTTTACAGGGATAGGGAGAGGAAAGTTGCAAGGTATAATCAATTTCGTAGGAATTTGCTATTGATACCAATCTCTAAATGGGAAGATCTAACTGAGGATAAGGAAGCCATTGAAGTTCTCAAGGAAGTTTATGGTGATGATGTTGAAGAACTGGACTTAATGGTGGGTCTCATGGCAGAGAAGAAGATCAAGGGTTTTGCTATAAGTGAAACTTCTTTCATTGTCTTCCTACTAATGGCATCTAGGTATAAATCATAATTTCGTACTGTTTTGCAGAAAAAATTGAATACTATGAATTGAGTAATGATAATACTGTAGGAGGCTTGAAGCTGATAGGTTCTTCACAAGCGATTTCAATGAGGAAGCATACACAAAGAAAGGATTTGAATGGGTGAATACAACTGAAAGCTTGAAAGATGTGTTGAATCGCCATTATCCAAAAATCTCAAAGAAATGGATCAACTCAACAAGTGCTTTCTCGGTTTGGGACTCGCCTCCAAATGCTCCCAATCCTATCCCTCTCTATCTTTGCTTTCCATCTTAAGATTAACTCACTTTTGATCTATGGATTTAAGTAGTAGTGGGATCCTATCTCTTATCATAATTTTCATCTTTAATATTTAATATTGATTACATGTTTTAATTTACATCAAATTGTTTGTTTGTCTTCCTTATGCTATGCATCAATAAAAGTTTCTTCTTTCTTTTTCTTTGCTCGGCCATTCAACAAGAATGCAGTACAGAAAGACCCCCAAGTGACACGAACAGAACAAAATGAAGAAACAAAGCTCCTACATCACTACCTAATAAAGTGCCATCCTGCCATTACAATTAACACCTTCATTAAAGACTTGAGGCTAGTGTCACGGGGCTAGACCTTTCGTCTCGCAAACCGTGCGGCCTTAGGCGATCCGTTCGTCCAAACTCGCCCAAGTCAGCCTTAACTCAAGTGAGGATTCCTTAGAACTCCTCCAAGGCACCAATTTATATAGCGGAAGCGATTGTGCCAAAAGGAGCCACACAAAAGAACAACAGAAAGGGCGCTCGCAAAGTGTTTGAGTAAATGCTCTCTATTCTCTTATTCACAAAGAATAATGAAACAATTCAAGAGTGAGTACAAATAAGGGGGAGGCTCTCTATTTATAGTTGAGCTCCCCCAAAACCGACGGTCAAGATACATTTACATCGACGGATGAGATTGACTATATCCCTTTATTTTAGGGATTTACAAGATAAACCATATCCAATCTAATCTAATCTTTACAAGATAAGATTCCTTCTATCTCTAAGATTAGTTACCATGTTGGCCTAAATGTCTTCCTTGTCGGGCCAACTGGGCTTCAATCTGACGGGCTTGTCTTGTAACTCTTTGAATCGGGCCAGTTCTCGTGGGCCAAATGATCCCCATCTAAGCAATAGACCTCCATTGGATGCATTTGGTGCGATGGTCACGGGCTTTGGACTGCGGCCCGTGACATTCTCCCCCACCCATTCTCGCAACGTCCTCGTTGCGTCCTCCGAATGGCACTGACTTAATTCGCCTCGATCTCGTCTCGACGCCTTAGCCTTTCCCTTCCTTCGGGACTTTTGCCTCGGCTTACGTCGCTTCTTGACTCGAACCGTCCTACTCGTCGCATTTACTCTGGTCACTGTCCCACATGCATCACTTCTTTTCCTTGAAGTCCGATGCACCACCACCTCTCCCATAGATGGAAGCCTTGTCGATGACTCGGCCAACTCTGATGCTCCACTCAACTCGAGCCTCATTGGTCCCAGCTTCACTGTTTTCATCGCAACTTTTTCCTCTAAGTCCGATGACAAACTCACCTCTTCCTTGGGTGGAAGCCCCTTTGACGACTCCCCAAGCTCAGACGTTGCCTTCCTAAGGACTCCAGCTTGCTTTGGACAGTACCGCAACTCATGCGGACCACGGCACAAGAAGCACTTTACTCGCTTCTTTTTGCTCTTCTTTGCCCTCTTGGCTTCGGCTTTCCTCTTGCTCGAACCAAGCTTCTTGGGCTCCTTGTCTGCTCCATCGTTCCCCTCGATGACAGACTTCTTTGGACACTTCCGCAACCTATGCGGACCACGACACAAGAAGCACTCCACTGGCTTCTTCTCGCTTTCGGCCTCCTTGGCTTCGACACCCCTTGCGCTCGAACCAAGTACCAAGGCCTTACCCACCGGCTTCTCCTTAAGCGCGGATTTTTTCAGACATTTCTTTAACATGTGTGGACCGTCGCAAAGAAAGCATTTCAGCTTGTCCCTTTTCCTCTTGGGTTTCTTCTTCCCAACTCGTGGTTTCCCATTACCACCATTGTCGCCGTTGCCATTGCCATCAACAATATCTTCCTTGTGATCCATTTCACATACGCCCCTTTCCTCGGACTTGGAAGACCCAAGCTTGTCTTTCCCTAGACCAAGCTTAACCACGGACTCAACTACCGTCATGGCTTCCGACAGCTTTTGGACACCTCTTTGTTCCACCTCCTGTCTGACCCACGGCTTCAATCCTTTCTGAAAAGCAAGCAATGCCTCTCTTTCGGTCACCTCTGAAACTTGGAGCATGAGTTCTTTGAACTCTCGAACATACTCCCCAACTGTGCCCCGTTGCGTTATCCCTTGCAACTTTGCCCGAGCTTCTTCCTCGGTAAACTCAGGGTAAAACTGTCCCTTCAACTCGCATTGGAACTCTTGCCACGTCCCAATCTCACCTTGCCTTTTATCTGTGGTCCTACCTCGCCACCATAAAAGCGCAATGTCAGTAAGAAACATTAAAGCAGTGTTTACCTTAACCGCATCATCCATGATGCCTTTGGCACGGAAGTAGTTTTCCATCCTCCACAAGAAATTGTCCACATCGCATGCAGACCTTGTCCCCACAAACTCTTTCGGCTTTGGGACATCCTCGTTATTGAGTGCTGCATTTGCCACTCCTTTCCCCACGGCTGCTCGACACAAGGCCAGCTCTCCCTCGAGCTCCTCTATTCTTGTGCTCAAAGCCCTTGTCGTGGCCATTGTTTCCTCCTTCAAAGCCATCATCATGGCCTCGAGAGCATCGTTCCTTTCCGTCAGCTTCTTCCTTTGGGAATCTAGCAACTCTCGCATGTTATCCCTTTGGGAAGTGAGACAATCGGTAACAAAGTCCCTGGACTGCTCCCTCAAGTCATCAATGCTTTCCCCAAGCGCATTGCTCAACTCTTTTGCGTCCTCCATGGACTCTTCAAGTTTACCCACGCGTTCCTCAACAACCGACAATGTCTCCCTCAAAGACTTCCTCGCCCACCTTTGTTCAAACTCTTCTCTTGACATCCCAACGGTGCCTTTGAACCAACTCGAATATCACTTGGTTCAAACCTTAGCTCGGATACCACTTGGCACGGGGCTAGACCTTTCGTCTCACAAACCGTGCGGCCTTAGGGGATCCGTTCGTCCAAACTCGCCCAAGTCAGCCTTAACTCAAGTGAGGATTCCTTAGAACTCCTCCAAGGCACCAATTGAAGAGCGGAAGCGATTTATGCCAAAAGAAGCTAAGCCAAAGAACAACAGAAAGGGCGCTCGCAAAGTGTTTGAGTAAATGCTCTCTATTCTCTTATTCACAAAGAATAATGAAACAATTCAGGAGTGAGTACAAATGAGGGGGAGGCTCTCTATTTATAGTTGAGCTCCCCCAAAACCGACGGTCAAGATACATTTACATCGACGGATGAGATTGACTATATCCCTTTATTTTAGGGATTTACAAGATAAACCATATCCAATCTAATCTAATCTTTACAAGATAAGATTCCTTCTATCTCTAAGATTAGTTACCATGTTGGCCTAAATGTCTTCCTTATCGGGCCAACTGGGCTTCAATCTGACGGGCTTGTCTTGTAACTCTTTGAATCGGGCCAGTTCTCGTGGGCCAAATGATCCCCATCTAAGCAATAGACCTCCATTGGATGCATTTGGTGCGATGGTCACGGGCTTTGGACTGCGGCCCGTGACACTAGTACAAGGACCTCGTCCTGCAAAGAAACATGTGTTTAATTCATACGTCTCTTCAATACAATATTAGGATAAGGAGATAAGGTACCATGAATTTGAATCCGTGCCTTATAGATATCTAACAAGAACTTAACCACCGCTTTATTTAAACCAAGATTATTTAATTCATATTCGTTAATCTATATACCTACACATAAAAGGATTATATTCATCAAGTGGCTAGTGTTCTTTGCTTCACACAACTTTTTATTTTTTACATTACATGAAAATAATCAAATTTCAATTTTAGTCCCTGTCCTATACTCTGTAGAACTATAAATATAAAAGGAAGGCCACCATTGGTGTCTTTTTTTTTTAAAAAAAGTTATGAAAAAATAGTTAAATTTTAATTTGGATATCTTTATTAGGTTTGAATTTCACATTTAATTTTTAGTTATTTTTATAATGTTATTAATTAGTGTAAATAGTTAATATCATTAATTGAAATCCTACATGCTTATATATAATTTAAATGCTCTAACGATTTTAGAGACTGTTACACGGTTCTCAAATCTTTTGCATTTACCTTGTTTTCTTTTTCTTTTTTTCTTTTAATAGTCAAATTTTAGTTTTCGCCTTCATATTGTGCTGAAACTTAAAGATTTAATCTATATATTATAATTTTTTACACAATTTGATCTCTTTACTTTATAATTTCATTAAGTCTAAAAAGTTAATATTGTAAACTATTTCAATCAAAATGTTGATGTCAATTTTTCTTAAGAATAATATTTCAATAAAACATTTATTTTATCATGACAAGTTTGAATGAATGTTTTTAAGAAAAATATCCACATAAATATTTTCAATGTTGTTTTTGTTATTATATTGCTACCAAGTAATTTTTTTAATTTCAAAATGTCACACAAGTGATTTAATAGACAAATTTTAATGGTGGTAACAACTAGAGTTGGAGTTTTAAATATAAAAAATAGACACATTAAATTCTAAATGTACAAATTGTATAAAAACTAGAGTATATTTTAACTTTCAAATTTTTACTTTATAATTTAACACAAATAATTAATTAACCTTACAAAAAAAAACAAAAACTATGCTAGTTTTTTAAAAATAAACTTTGCATTTGATTCATTTAAAATTAAGTATAACGAAGTCTGATTTAACTTTGATTTGTTAAATTAAATAAAATAGTAAAAAATAGTAAAAAAAAATATTCGTTGAAATATAATCAAACATACAATCCAATTTAGTTTTACATTTCAAATTTATTAGAATTGGATTTCGAATATATTCATGGAAATATATTCTTCTTTAAAAAGTTATTAATTTTGAACTTATGTGATGGCTTGATAGTTAAGGGTGTCTATTGTCTCAGATGTGGCTTGAGTTCAACTCGCGCTAGTCACGTTTATTGTTCGGCCTTTACTCTATTATATGAAAGTTTACGTGTTTATTTTTAAAATAATATATTTTTATAATTTTTAAAAATATATATTTGCTGATTAAATGATAATTGATCTCATGTATAACAAAAATCTATTAATTTTAAAAAATAATTAAGAGAATAAAATAGCATTTTAAAAAGTAATGAAATAAAAAAAAAAAGGAAACTACCAATAGTAAAATATTAAGTAATAATATAAAATAAGGGTTTGTTTGATAAACCATTGAAAATATTGAAATTTTTTAATATTTAATATTTCAAACGTGTTTGACAATCATTTTAATTTTTTACTTAATATAAAATTTTCAACAAAAAAGTGTTGAATAAATAAGTAGGTAGATAGCTCATTATCATTAGTGTAGAAAATATTAAGTTGATTTTATTTTATTAAAATTTTAAAACAAACTATCTTTTTTGTTAAAAAAAATAGGGTATTCAAATTACCATATTTATTTTTCATCCAAAACTATAAAAATTAATATAAAATATTATGTTAATAAGATTAAATTTAAAAATAAATTATCTTTTAAAATTAAAATTTACTTTTATCAAACAACATAATTATATTCAATAATTATATTTACAATTTACTAAACAATTTTCTAATATAAATTCAATACTTGTAAAATTTAGTAGTAAAAGTTTAGTACTTAATTTTTTAGCATTTAAATTTTCAGTTTATCAAGCACACCCTAACTTGTCATTCGAATAAATATTTGACATAATATTTTAGAACATAATAATAAACAACATTTATAATTATTTAAATATTATTAAAATCAATTAATACTAAAACTATCTAATATCAAATAATAATAATAATTAAATATCTCAAATAATAATGAAAACCATACTTTTTTTGTGATGGAAACAAATGTTTTTTTTTTCCAGTAATTTTGTAGATGTTATTTTGAATGAAAATGTTTTATTAATGCATATATTTGTAATGCTAAATATTAATGTATAACTGTAACACTAATTAAGTGATTATTAATTTAAAATAACAAATTTAATTTAATATGGATCCAAAACATGATTAAATGATAATAACTATTACATTGATAATGAAAACATTATTAATAATTACAATTATTTTATATTAATACTTTTTTATTAATATAATTTTATATTCAAGATTTAATAGAAATATTATTAATAAAATAATTATAATTATTTTATATTATTTATTTTATATATTTAAAATATATGAAAAACATAGGTAATACAAAATACTAATTCTTAATTAACCTTAGTTTCTCAAATAGATGTGAGTCATGCTATTTGTTGAGTCGGCATTTATGTTGAATTAAACCGATTTGATTAGATGCAATTAGTATTTATAAAAATTTTAATATTTAATTTAATTAAAATATTTATTTATTTTCTTTTGATTTTTGACATATAAATTAAGAATAAATAAATTTATACATTATGTATTAGATTACTAGTATATTAATATTATCTTCATAACGTGATGTAAATGTCACACATTTAATTTTATTAATTATAAAAATATATTTTAACATGATTAATTATTATCATATTTATATATAAAAAGTATATTTATTTAATTAAAAACTTGTTTTTTTATTATTCTTAATTTATACAATTATATTAAATGATTTTATAGATTTATAATTTTATTAATTAATAATATATTAAGTCATTTTTTAAGTAAAATTTTTAAAATATATGATAAATTAATTAATTTCACGGGTAAATTACCAAAAAAGCCCTATTTTTTTAAAATTTACCGAAATGGGCCCGGTATTTTATTATTTACCGGAATGGGCCATTTTCCCCGAAATCACGTCCACGTTAGCGCGATGTCAGGGGACGTGTCAGAACATCGCGTCCACGTCAGCGCGCTTTGCTTACGTGGACACAAATCGCGCCTACGAGGACACGATTTGCTGACGTGGATGAACAGTTTATGTCTTTTAGCTTGGAAAACTTTGAAAGGCCATAACTTTTGGCTCGGTTGTCTGATTGAGACGATTTTTTTTTGATTTCGAATAACTTTTGAGATCTACAAGCTGACAAACTGCTGAAGGCGGTTTGCCGCAGTTTTCATCGAAAAAGATCCTTTTTTGCCCCTAAATTTCGATTTTTTCGGTTTAAAATTGAATTTTGAAACATTCAATCATTATTTTCCTTATTTATTTGAAATAAACACCGGATTTTTTTACAGAATTGTTGTATTATTTTTTCTGATTTGACACGTGTATGGAATAGGTCCGATAAATCGTTAGAACGTAAGTAATATAATTAAGATAATAACAGTATTTCTATAATATGTTAATTAATTAGTTTAGCTTAGTTGGTTAAGATGCTTGCTCTTTTCCCTTAGTACCTTGGTTCAAATCTTGTTGGTAACAATTTTGAATCTTTTTTGTACTTGTTGCTATTGATGTAATATTGAAGAGTTAATTGATTAAAAAATAAATACAAGTACAAAAAGATTCAAAATTTATTTTTTCAAAATACCAAAAAAGCCCTATATTTTTAAAATTTATCGAAATGGGCCTTGTATTTTATTTTTTGACCGTTGGGTACTGTTCACGCGCGGGCCGAAATCGCGTCCACGTCAGCGCGAGATGCTGCCGTGGAAGGAAATCGCGTCCTTGAGAGCGCGATTTCCTTCCACGTCAGCATCTCGCACTGACGTGGACGCGATTTCCTGACGCGTACCCTGACATCGCGCTGACGTGACGCGATTTCCCGAAAAAGGACCATTCCGGTAAATAATTAAAAAATGGGTCCATTTCGGTAATTTTCGAAAAAAAGGTTTTTATTGGTAAATTGCCCTAATTTCACATTAATATACGTTCATAATAATAATTCTAATAAATTATTATTGTAATAATAACAATAAAAGATATTTTTATTAATTCGTGTTTTTTATATATAAGTAAATTTATAAATTGAATTAGTACTAAACAATCCAAAATTAAGCTCCACGCGAAGACAAACTAAAATATAAGATGTATTTACTAGTGGTTATTCTACTATTTGCTCATCTACTATGTGAAAGTTATGAATTTAGTCCTTATAATTTAATTTGATTATTTTCAGTCTTTGTACTTTGAGAATTTAAAAATTTTAGTCTTGATCAAATAGTAGCTATTAAATTCATTAAGTTAATTTCTATTATTTTCAAATTTTCATACAACAAACATATAATCTCATATGTAATGTCAAGTCAACTTGTTACTTTCACATATTACTCACGAAAAAATGAATGAATAGATTTAATGATTGTCATTTATATTAAGGTTGAAATTTCGCACTTCAAAGATATTGTAACTAAAAATGATCCAGTTAGAGAACATAGATTAAATCTACAACTTTACGCATAATACAAGACCAATATCATAATTTAACCTAAAATATTTAATTGCTACCGTTTGGTTAGATCTAACACTTCAAAATTCAAAAAGTAAAGGGAATAAAATTGACAAATTTGAAAAGCACATGGACTAAAATCAACCAAATTAAAATAGAGGGACTAAATCCCCAACTTACACAAAATACATAATTTAATAGCAGAATTTAACAGTTTACTAGTACTAGAAAAATAAATAAAAATATAGATTATAATCTATATATATAACTATATAAGCACAAGTTTGAAAAAAAAATTTGAATTGAAGAAAATATTTCTTATTTTTTATCAAATTACGGTTAATTTACCTAAATATTTAAAAAAATTAAATATCGAAATAGGTTGTCAGCTGGATTATAGATGAAAATGGTATGTTTTCTGGGTCGCGCCTATCTAACAGGTGCAACCACTTTTTTTATATTATTTTTTGTTTTTTAATATTATTTTATTGGTGGCGCCTTTCTCATAGGCGCCACTGCTTGTATTTTTTTTTCCAGACCAGTATATAACCCGTGTAGAGATACGAAAATGGTATGAGGTAGGTGGCACCTATCTGGTAGGCGCGATTGGTGGAGCCTATCTGACAGGTGCCACTGGTGCTTAATTTTTCCCCTATATATACTCCCCCGAAAATCAAATGAGCAGAAGATATACATAAAATTTAGCAGAATAGAAGTAAGAAGATAGGGAGAAGATAGAAAGGAAGGAAGACAAAAAGTAAAATAAGGTATTTTAGTTTATTTCTTCTTAAATAAAATGTAGAGTTTTGTTAGTAATTTTATTATTTAAAAGTTATGTTGTTAGGTTATTAATTTTGTTAGCTTCTGAATGAAAAAATTTGCATTAAAAAATTTATGCAACTTTTTTTCTATTCGAAATTGTTTTGAGAATTTTGAATTTTTTTAGCAGATCTAGTATTGAAGATGGAGAATCAGTTTTTCGTATGCGTTTATTTCGATGGAGAAATTTGACAACAACCGTGGGATGTATATTTGAATGTCGCAAACAAGTAACAATGAGATTTAATAGAAATATCTCGTTTGATGATATGAAAGAAAAAATTAGTGAAAAAATTTATAGGCATTGTGGGAGAAGGATCTCAAAATTTTTCTACAAGTTTCCAGTTTCGACAGATCCCATAAAATTCACCGAAATGGAACTTGTAGACGATGAAGACGTGGAGACAATGGTCGCTCTTTATTGTGGGATTCGGAGTAACCAAAATGCACCGATTCAGTTATTTGCTGAGTTAGCTAGTGTGGAGCCAATTGAAGATCCCACTCCATTAGGTGAAGAACATAGAGCTCAAAAGCCATGTATGGTGGTTCCAATATCGTACGTTGATAGTCAATCAACTATACATGGGATCGACATTGATCTTAATGCTGCACCCGAGACTGACGTGGTCGGTGATGATGTATACCATAGTAGTGATCCTTCTGATCACGAGGTCAATAGTGATAGTGATCCCGACGTGGACGAGGTCCCCGATGATATTGACGATGAAGGCGTGAATGATGATGGAAACGTTAACAAGTCTTCAGTCGGGAACCAGATTCGTCGTATTGTGATACATAATAATCCTAGGGCACACATGTCTCGGATAGACCCCGATGCGGTGCACGCGGCCAAGTTTCTGGAGTACCTTGAAATACTACCTGCTCACGGGCTGACCGTAGATTCCGATCCTGAGGAGTTGTTCATGGGTCAGAGATTCGAAAGTAAGGAAGAGTGCGTATTTGTCATTAAGTGGTATAACATAAATATATCAATGGACTACAAAGTCACCATGTTTAAACCGACATTATATATTGGGGAGTGTTGGAGGTCGGCGAAAGGTTGCAATTGGCGGATACGAGCTGCATTTATCCAGAAGTCGCAAATGTGGGAGATACAAAAATTTGTTGGGCCTCACACATGCACTTCAACACGTATGATAAAAGATCATCGAAAACTTGATTCCAAAACTATTTGTACGTGCATCATGTCAATGGTGAAAGACATGTTGACAATTAAAGTTTCGATACTGATTGCCGAAATGCAGGCACAATTCCAGTATCGAGTATCATACCGGAAGGTATGGATAGCTAAACAGATGACAATTGAGCAATTGTACGGAGATTTCGATGCATCGTACAATGAGTTATAGGGATGGATAACCGCTATGAGGGAGTACGTGCCGGGGACTGTCATTAAGTTCCGGACACGACCTTATTATGGCTCGGATGACCAACTACAACCAGGAAAAAGAATTTTCCAAAGAATGTTCTGGACGTTTGATCCATGCGTTCGTGCATTTCCCCACTGCAAACCGTTTGTGCAAGTAGATAGGACATGGCTATACGGTAAATATACACATAGCCTACTTCTTGCAGTTGCTCAAGACGGGAATAAGAACGTGCTCCCGATTGTATTTGCCATCGTAGATAAAGAGAACATTGAGTCATGGGAATGCTTCCTTACAAACCTGCGAAGGTATGTTATTAGTAATGATAATATTTGTATCATATTCGATAAAGGAAATGATTAATTGCCGCCATTAGGCGTTCCAGTGTGCCATGGAGATCCGTTTACTGCATCCGGCACATCGTGGCTAACTTTCACTGAGATTATAAGAATGCAGACTGCCGAAGACAAGTTCTGAGAATGGGTAAATAATAACCTTATCCTTTCAATATATAACCTAATGTTTTAGGGCGAGACTATAACTTATATTTTCTTAATACATACACAGCGTACGAGCTAGAGCCACACATTTTTCGGCAAAGGATGACTTGACTTGAGAGTGACATGGAAGGTTAGACGAACACATCTTTCCAAAAATGGTTGGATACCATGGAGCCGTGGCAATGGGCTCAAAGTTTCGACGAAGGCTTTCGCTATGGTCAAATGACCACAAACTTGGTGGAGGGGGTTAACTCCGTGTTGTTGAAAACATGACATCTTCTGATTTCATCTGCCTTCTCGGCTACATTCTATAGGTTGGCTACCTTGATGCCAAGAATGGGGTAGCACCAAGTCAACCAGATGGAGGCGGGACACGAGTTTGTCGAATATGTCAGGAATGAAATGGTTGCAATTCGGCGGATGGCGAGGTCGAAGAATGTAGAAGTATATTCACGACGTAATGAAATGTTTTGAGTTATAGAGACCATTGGTCGTCGACCCGGTATACCACTTAGGTCCTACGGAGTTGATCTCCGGAACAGACAGTATGATTGTAGGAGGTTCTAGACACTTCATTATCCCTGCGCACATGTCATGGCAGCTTGTGCTAAAGTCTTTCTCAATGTAGAAGAATTTATCGATGAAGTGTACACCCTCGAGCGCACGTTGCGTGTATAGGAGAACAAGTTCCCCGTGCTTCCTGACCTATCTACATGGGAGGTTCCTCCGACGACCTTCGAGCTTGTCCCAGACAAAGGGTTGCGTAGGAACCCGAAAGGTCGTCCGCAATCATCCATAATCCATAACGAAATGGACATTAGAGAGAAATTCGACGAAAAGCTGTGTGGCGTATGCAGATTAGCCGGTCATAAATCAAAGTAAATGCCCGTTCCGAAACTACCATATTGGACAACCCTCGCGATCGGGTAGAAATTGAGATGTTGTTCACTACATGTTGAGAGGATTGAATCTAAAATTTGTCTAGATTTTGTTGCAATTAATCTAATTTGAATTACAAAGTTAGTCTAAAATTTATTTATTTAAATTGCAAAAAACTCTTAAAATTAATAAATAAAATGGAAAAATTGATAAATAAAATTAATAAATACATAAATAAAAACCCATAAAATTGATAAATAAAATGGCAAAAAATTCATAATAAATTACTAACAAAATATTTAACAAAATAATTTTACATTACTAAAAACTCACCAAATACTAAATTAAACACAACAATTTATAACATAATCCTAAATTACTAATAAATTAATTTTAAAATAATTACAAACACAACAATTTATAACATAATCCTAAATTACTAACAAATTAATTTTAAAATAATTATACAAACAAAAAAAATTACATTCATACAAAATATTAACCCAAAACCATAAACACTAAATATAAACAATTTATAAATAATAATTAATAACAAAATAAATTTCACAACATCTTAATTTAACTCTTTAAATTATAAACAAAATTATTTACTAAAATAATACATTACATTTTTTTTTCTTTTTTTATTTCTTATTCTTCTTCTCTTCTCCTTTCTCTCCTTTCTTTCTCTCTTTCGGTGCTTGAACTTGGGGGTCCATGTTTATAAGGTCCCCCATTTAAAATTTTTTTTTCCCTTGTGAAGGGACTAAACATTGCCAAGGCAGTGTATCAGTCAAGGGTAGAGGGGCGCAGGCCACTGTCAGGCGTGATTAGTGGCGCCTATCTGACAGGCGCAACCGGTCTCGGGTATTTTTAACTCGTAATTTGACCCATTGACTGTATTTTGACCTGTATATATATTTAAATATTTTTTAAAAATAATAACAATATTTTATTTAAAGTAAAAAAAATATTTTAATATAAAAAATTGGTTGCACCTGTCAGTTAGGCGCGACCCAAAAAAAACGATTTTCGTATATGATCCAGCTGACAACCTATTTCAGTATTTAATTTTTTTAATTATTTAGGTAAATTAACCTCAAATTACTGAATTCACATTTTAAAATAAAAAAGTTGTGATAATTATATATTTAAAAATAATTATAATTTAATAGAAGTTGTAATAACTATTACACATTTAAAAATATTATAATTTAATTTATAATTATTAATTAATAATGTTGTGTTAATTTTAAAATAGAGTTATTACAATTATTATAATTCAAATTATAATTTTATTAAGTAAAAAGTTTGATGTAAAAGTTGTGATAATTTTATTAATGTAAATAAAGTTATCACTTGAATAGAATTTCAAATATCTTAATTATCACTTATTTAAAATATTAGAGTAATATTTTAATAAGTGTAATGGCACAAATTTAAGGTTATCGGAACAGTGGTTTAGGGACCACAAATCCGATGAGGAAAAATTTATTTTTCTTATATTTTTATGGTCTACGTTTTTACAAAATGATTTCGTGAAAATTTCGTTCGAAAATTTCGACGTTTGGGCACTCAATTTAGTAAAAAGGACTAAATTGTAAAAAGTGCAAAAGTTGAGTTCTACATGTTAGAGGTGTCCAATTGTTATGAAACTTTAAATTGGAGGTCCTTATATAGTAATTAGACCATTGGTTAAGTTGGTAGACAAAAATGGACATGAGATAAGTGAAATAGGAAATTTTTAAGTTAGGGGCAATTTAGTAATCTAGTAATAAAAAGAATTAAAAAGGGAAAAAGATGACAAAAATCATCATCTTCTTCATTAGGACGAAATCAGCAAGGGGGAAGCCATAGTTAGGGTTTTCAAGCTTCCAAGCTCCATAGTAAGTGATCCCAAGCCCCGTTTTTAATGTTCTTTACGTTTTTGGAGTCCCGGTAGCTTAATTTAGCTTATTCTAGCAATAATTTAACCTAGGGTTTATATTTGGAAAAATACCCATAGGTGAAAAGTGTTTATTTTGATGTTTTATGATAGAATATGAAGCTAGAAATTATGTTAAACAACTTTTGCTAAGCGATTTTAAGTGAAAACGAGTAAAACGACATAATCGGTAAAAATACCTAATGTTCATAAGTAAGTGTTAGAGTGGGAATTTGATGTTGCCATAGAAGGGAAAAATGTTCAGCATGTTATAAAACATAAGAATAAGAGATGAAGTTTAATTTCCGAGCCTTGGGGCAAAAATGTAATTATGCAAAAGTTTAGGGGCAAAATCGTAATTTTGACAAAGTTAGAGTCGAGGACTGTTTTGATGAATGTGAGTATTAAATAAGTTAAATTTGCTATTTTAGATCAAGAAGAACGAAACTCGAGGTTAGACAAAGGTAAGAACAAAGTTGAAGACTAAGTTGGTGAATTGGGCTATAGTTGGTACCGAGGTAAGTTTACGGTAAATAAATACACTATTTCAATAATTATTATTAATATTGTTATTTTTCCAGCAATTATGCATTTATTTTATGAATTTATTTAATGTTGATCCAAGCATGAAATGATAGAGAATTAAAATTAAAAAGTCCCGTTGATACATAAGGATGGTACTGGATACGAATGTCATGACATTTGGGTAAAGAGGTCCCATGTAAGACCATGTCTGGGACATGGCATTGGCACCGAGATGAGAGGTCCCATATAAGACCATGTCTGGGACATGGCGTTGGCACCGAGACGAGAGGTCCCATGTAAGACCATGTCTGGGACATGGCGTTGGCACCGAGATGAGAGGTCCCCCGTAAGACCATGTCTGGGACATGGCATGGGCACCGACATGAGAACATCCCATGTAAGACCATGTCTGGGACATGGCTTTGGCATATTATTATCAGAGGAGACCCGAGTATCCTTATTATTCCAATGTAGTTCAACGGGCTAGTAAACGAATTATGTTCATGAAAGTTCAGTTAAAAGCATGAATGGCAAGCTCAGGTAAGTTATAAGAGTTAAGAACTTATCATATTATCAATTGATATTCAACGATGCAGCAAAAGAAGAGTAAGTTATGCACATAAGTATTATAAGTAAATAAGCAAGAGAACTAGAATAAGATTAATTAAAGAGTAAACTAGAGATATAGACACTTGAGTTTAATTATTTGTGTTCAATGTTGTTATTTATTTGCTAGTAAACTTACTAAGCTTAATGCTTACTTCTTTTATTTTTCTTTCTCTTATAGTATTGCAAAGCTGCTTCAAGGATCCGAAAGAAGTCGGAGATCGTCTACACTATCAAGAACTATTGCTCGGTATTTTTATGTTGAACCATGTTGAGTATGGCATGTATAGGGATTTAGTCATTTTAAATGTTTGTAATTATGATCTTGCTAAAGAATGATGTGTAAGTATTTGATGATGAATGGTTGCTAAAATGGTTAAGTATGGAAGTGTTTGTTGTTATAAAAGTCTAGGTGATAAACTATGCATGGAAATCATAAAAGGGTAAAACTTTGCAAAGAAACAGAATTCAGGCAGCAACAGTGATGTGACTTTGAAAAATCACCTAGGATAGTATAAGATGAATTAGAGAGTGAATGATATATTGATTTAAAGCTTCTTGAGTCTATTTTCATATAAAAATAACGGTGCAGCAAAAGGAATTTTATATTTTAAGATATGTAAATTTTGGTGAGACAGGGTCAGAACAGTTTTTGGTGTCCCCTGTTTTGAGTTTAGAAAATCATTAAAAATTTTACAAAAAATATTTAGGAGATGTAGTTTATATGTATAGATTCCTTATTGAGTCTATTTTCTGTAGAAAGAAGTAAGAACTTCATATGTAAATCCTACAGTGAGAAAACTTATTTTTAGTGACAAGAGGTCAGGACAATCAGGTGGTGAAACAGGGGAGAATTTAACTAATAAACTGTACTAATTGGCTAAACCAAAAATTCTAAAAATTTTATGGTAGGTAGATATATGAGTCTAGTTTTAGAGAAAATTTACGGAATTAAATTTCGAGTCCCGTAGCTCAAGTTATAATTAATTTAGTAACTACTGCACGATTGGACAGATTGCTGTATATAGTTAAATTTATTTTCAAAACAAGTTTTTATGTTTCAAATTAGGAAGATAAGCTAAGTAATGCCTCGTGTTCGACTCCGGCAACGGTCTCGGGTAAGGGGTGTTACAATAAGTATTATTTAAATAATGTTATTTTATTTTAATCATAAAAGTAAAATTATATTATATGTTAAAAATACTTTAATTATAATTTGAAAATTTTTATTATAATATTTAAATTTTTATATTTTAATTATATTTCAATAATTTAAATAATAAATATTATTTTACATTAATTATTACAATTAAAAATATAATATTTTAAAAATTAATTAAATATTAAATACAAAAGCTAGTGAAAACAAGATTTAGCTGCAACTTTTTGACCTTGACTATATTTCCCTGATTTTAAAAGAAAACAACTTATTAAATAGTTTTGGTTGAATTACACTTTATAATTCGTGCGGGCAAAATACCATTAAAAGCCCCTTTTTTTTTAATTTACCGAAATGGGCCTGGTATTTTATTATTTACCGGAATGGGCCATTTTCCCCGAAAACGCGTCCACGTCAGCGCGATGTCAGGGGACGTGTCAGCAAAACGCGACCCTGAGGGCGTGCTTTGCCTACGTAAGCGTGCTTTGTTGCCACGTAGGCAAAGCACGCTGACGTGAACGCGTTTTGCTGCCACGTAACGCGCCCCTGGGGACGCATTTTCCCCACGCGTGAACAGTGCAACGGTCATTTTTTTATCGTTGCCCCCCCAACGGTAAAAAAAAAGAAACTATAAAACCCCCTCACCCTTTCATTTTTTCTCACAAACTAATCATCTCTCAATTATTTTCTCAATTTCCTCTCAATTTGCTCTCAATTTCCTTCCAAATTTCTCTCAAATCCATATTTAATTTCAATTTGCTCTCAATTTCCTCTTAAATTTCTCTTAAATCCCTATTTTTAATTATTTTTAAAAAAATTTAAATTTTTTTAAATTTTTTTAAATCGTAAAAATTTGTACGAATTTAGCAATGGCCGGAGAATTGATTCGTCTTGATAACCAGCACATATCCGTCGAACAAATGAAAATGGTAAGTGTTAAATTTATTTTTTAAATATTATTTAAGATTTTTTTATTTATGCATTTTTAGATAATTATTAATTTATTATTTGTTATAAAAGTCTGTAGATCGGATATTGGAATGCTATATCCGGAATATGCATGGTCCTCCATCACCGTTGGTAGAGAATTACCTGCGGGAAGCGGGTTTTTGGCACGTGGCGACGGTAGGCCGGGGATGCAAGTTGGACCCGAAACTTATCAGTGCGTTGATCGAGAGGTGGAGACCCGAGACGCACACATTCCATCTTCCATGTGGAGAGTGCACTATCACTTTGGAAGATGTCAATCTGCAATTGGGATTGCCGGTGGACGGGTACCCAATCACCGGGTCTGTTCAATCTAGCGATTGGGGAGCGGTGTGCTACGAGTGTAACACCTCTAACCTCTAACCGTCGCCGAAATCGGGTTACAAGGCATTACCAGATATCTCGGACAATATACAGTAATTCTTAAATAAATAACAAACATATATAATCATAAATTCATATAAATTCTTACTAATTGACTTCATTCATTTTATTTTTTTTAGAAAAATTTGAACATAACCCCTTTATAACTATTGAACCTTCCCTGCAAATATCAAATCGCAACCAATGCATTATATATTCAAATATACCAAAATACCATTTATCAAAGTGCACCCAAAATGAACATAACACATAATGTTTCCATTCTAAACTAAACATTTCCAACTCAAGCCATATCACACAGCTTGATCAAACCCCAAAATTCATACCAAAAATTAACTATACATGCCATATTTACATTATTTACATAAGGTCCAAAAGTGCCGAAAATCGTTTGGATAGTGTGATAGCAAATCTCCGACCTAGTCCAAAATCGAGCTAGCTTTCGAAGTCTATAGAACATAAGAAAATAAATGAAGTAAGCATTAAGCTTAGTAAGCCGTATAATATAGAATTAAACTTACCAATTTAACATTTAAGCATTTAAAACAATTAAAATCAACTCATTTGTCCACAAAGTCTATTCACATCAGCATCCACGAGTTAGTCATATAGCTAAATATATCATGTCGTCCCTATAATTCATATATTCATAAAACAAATAATTTATGTAAATCATATAGCATTTATATCAATTCCATCCTATTCGTGTAACCTGTAATTCATCAGTAATAACAGAAATTTTTCCGTATCAATAGTAACTTATACATATCAATGGTAATTCATCCAAATAATTATATAACTTATTCATATGATCAGTAACAGTAATTATGCCCGTTGAACCTATTAGAACATCAAGGGATACACAGGTGATACACTATAAGTGTATTTATCAGAAATTCGTCAATTCATTGTCATTTTCACTCTTTCGAGCCATGATCAGTAAGCTTATTCCGAGCTGATAAACGGTAAGCTCTATCGAGCTGAAACGGTAAGCTCCGTAGAGAAGAAACGGTAAGCTCATACAAGCTGTGGTGAGTCCGCAACAAATGCAGGAGCTCAACCAAACGGTAACCCTAGTGACAAGTCACTCATATCCGACGATTTTCTAAAGTTCAAACGGGCTCAGTATTATCCAATTTCGTCAATTAAGCAATGAAAAATCAATAGCTCAATTTCTCAATTCATATGTGTATATATATATTTAATATAATTAAATACATACATTTAAATACTCAAAATTTCATATTCAATGCCTATTATTATACCAAATCCATATAACGTACATAGTATTTGTAACATTTCATTTGCATTCATGTAAACAGTAATATAATAGTATATCGGTAATTTAAAATTCAAGTGGATCATTCATTCAACTTACATACATTCATTTTTGGACAATTACAAATATTTAATAATTCAATTCTAGCTACACGAACTTACCTCATATTTGCTCGAATACTTTCGTCTACCCGTCTAACTTTTGTTTCCCCCGATCAAGTTCCGGTATTTGTTTATCTTGATCTATACAAATTCAAATTTAACTCATTTATTCACCAAATCAATCAATCCAATCCATATAAATATATTTTGGCATTTTTACAAAATAGCCATCATATTTTCACATTTTGACATTTTAGTTCCTAATTCACAAATACACAAAATATACGAAATTTCTTTATACGTATTCTTAGCCGAATACTATATATCTTCTAATCAGCCCATATTTTCATTTATTTCACATTTCTAACATAATATTTCTATTTTTTTGATTAAATCCCTAATGCTCATTTTTGTCAAAATTTACTTTATAAAACTTGTATATATTTCAATACTCATCAATAATCTAGCATAATACTTCAAAATATACTAGTATTCAACAATGGCACATTTCAAAATCATCAAAATTTTCAGAAATTGAGGTACGGGCTAGCTAGAATACAAAGCAACGATCTCAAAAACGTAAAAATTATTAAAAACAGAATAAAAACCATACCCTAATTGAGAATCTAAGCTTGGCCGAATGTAAAAGCCATGACTTTGGCTTTTTAAACATCAAAATCGTGCAGAAAGAAAATGACTGCCACTTTCTGTTTTTTTTTTTTACTTTAATTCAATATTAATAACCATTTTACCAAATTAACCTTAATGAAATAAAAGCATAATTCACATATTTTAAGGTCATTTATGACCAGCACCACTATCATTGGTCCAATAACATAATAAGGACCTCTCATTCAACTTATCAGCAAATAAATACTCTTAACTTATAGCATGCTACTTTTATGTTTTATGCGATTAAGTCCTTTTTATCAAATTAAGTATTTAAACGGTAAAATTTCTTAATGAAATTTTTATACTATAATTCCATCATGCTGTAAAACTTATTAAAATAATATAATAAATATTTTTACTCGGTTAAGTGGTCTCGAAACCACTGTTCCGATTAGACTCAAAAACGGGCTGTTACAACGAGCTTTTGGGAGCTATTCCGGAGAAAATTAACGGAGGTCGGATCGAGATGGGCTAGTTACGAGACACATTCCCGGATCCGGATGATGATTCAACCGAAGTAGAAAGAATTCAATATGCTCGGGCATACATTCTTCAGATAATTGGAGGTTATCTAATGCCGGACTTGTCACAGAACCTCGTACATCTAAGATGGCTGCTGAAACTCGTTGATTTTAGAGCAGCTGGTGAATTGAGTTAGGGGTCTGCCGTCTTGGCAACATCATATCGGGAGATGTGCGGGGTGACGCGACCGAGTAAAGCGAAAATCAAAGGTTGCCTGTCACTACTGCAGTCATAAGCACGGTTTCACTTTCCATTTCTACGTCCTTGAGTGGACCACCCATATACATTCCCACTCATAACGAGGTAAATTTTATATTAGATTTTTTACAATTATTATGTAGATTTTTAAAAATAATAGTATGCTAAAAATTTATTTAATTAGGCGGAACCATCCGGCAAGTTATGTTCGATTACCTACCTCTCTTGAAGATATACAGCTTCTATTAGACCAACAGTCGGAAGCACATGTAAGGATTAAATAAAATTGATATTTCCATCATGAGCTAGTCAATTGGTATTTAGTATTTAGTATTTAGTATTATGTATATAACTAATATTTTTATCATGTTCATATAGTTTCAATGGACACCATAAGAGGATCCGGTAATTCAGGCAGTAATTCCGAATAAGTTCTTCCAAAATGCAAACTCTTGGCACGCGAAAGTTGCGTTGATCAGCTATGCGACCGTGGAGATGCACCAGTCAGACAGAGTGTTACGGCAATTTGGATGTAGACAACTGATTCCCGTGGCACCTGAGGTGTTTGATGATCACCACAAAATTGACCTATGGTAATTGTATACAGATTGGCCAAGATTCTGGTCCCACTACATCCAAATGTGGGAAGATCGGTATGATTATATACCTACTCGGGAACCGATCATCGTTCCGGAGTTAGCGTGCGTGCCGGAATACATGCCATGGTTTAGGATCCATGGCAAGCCGTATTTACTGTCGGTAGAGGAGAGGCAGCGGCAATTACGTGTCCAAAGGGAATGACATGGGCCTTTAAATCCAAGACGAAGGGACGACGACGCAGGCCTATCAACGAGGCCTAGACATTCACCCTGTAATACCCCAAAAAAATTACTGCAGTAAGAAAGTAAGATAATATCCTTGATATAGTAAAATAAGGAAATACAGTGATAAAAAGGGTGATATTGAGTTATGTCAACATTGGGAAGTATATTATGACATATTAATTCAAGAAAGGATTAAATTGCAAAAGTGAGAAAAGATTTGTTGCCCAAGAGTAAATACTCAAAATTTGAGGGGTTAAAGTGTAAATACAAAAAAGTTAAAGGACCAATAGTGTAAATATTTTAAGGGTGGAATAATCTAGAAACTAAGAAAAATGGATGAATTCGGACCAAATTGAAAAGGTGAAGAATTTTGAGGGACTAAATTTCAATTTTACCAAATTAAGTGATGACTCAAGGATGGAATTTAAAAGATCTAAAGGGAAAAATGGTCAATTAGAAGAAAGAGAAATCTAGAAATAATGATGATGTTGGAGATATTTTAGATTAATTAAATAAATAAATATTAGTTTATTAATATTTTAATTTGATTTTTAAATGAGATTTTATTATTTTATTATTATTTTATTTATTATATATATGGAAGGAAAGATGAAGAATCATCAACCTCCCATCCCATGCATTCCAACGTGTGAGAAAAAAAGAAAGAAAGAAAGAAAGTTTCTTTTCTTTACAATTTGGTCCTTTCACCAAAAATTCACTATTTTCACATTGAAATCAAAAGAATTTCCATAGCCATCAAGAGAGAAAGATAACAAGGAGACTATGGGGAGCTAGAATATCAAGTTAGATTCAAGAAATAGAAGCTAGAGGAGAGAAAAAATCAAGTTAAAGATTGAAATCAACATGACAATGTAAGAACATCAAGATTTTAATATGTTTTTAAGTTTGATATTATTGAAAAAGTATGGAAATGATGTTAATGTAAAGTTTTCGTATATATGGTCCTATGTTCTTGATATGTTAGTGAAGATAAAATAAGAGAAAGTGATGAGAAATAGATAAGAAATAGTGTAGAGAAAGAAAATAAGGATGTTATAAACATGGTAATAAACATCTTGCACTAAAACAGTTTTGGACAGCAGCAGTAGGTTAAATTTGAAAAATCACCATAAATTGTGAAAATCAAATTAGAGGATGAAAAAAATATTGAATTAAATATTACTGAGTCTAGTTTCTCATAAAAGAAACGGTGTAAGTAATGGAATTGTAAATCATGAGATATAATAAATTTTGTAAGACAAGGTCAGAATGATTTCGGGTTCCCCTGTTCTAAATTTGGAAAATAATTAAAAACTGAATAAAAATAATTAGAGGCTTAAATTTATATGCTTAAAATACTTAATGATTCTATTTTCAATAGAAACAAACGGGAACATCATCCAAATTCTATACAAAGAGATAATTAATTTTTAGTGAAGAAGGGTCGGAACTGTCAGACAGCAGAATAGAGGTGACTTTAAAGAATAAACTGTATATATTGGCTAAACCAAAAATTCTGAAAATTTTATGGTAAGAATATATGTGAGTCTCGGTTCATGGAAAATTAGCGGATCCTAATTTAGAGTTCTGTATCTCAAGATAAAAATAATTTAGTGACTATGACTCAAATGGACAACTTTGAATAAATTTACAAGTAAATAATAAAATCATAGATAATGTTACTTATAAGCATGTTATATAAATTAAGGATGTGGAATGAAGAGGAGGAGGAGGAAAATATATGATTATTCAACTAGCATGAGTTTTCATTAAAAATGGCTAATTTGCATGTTTTAGGTTCAGGGACTAAATTGAATAAAAATAATATTTTAAGGGTAAATATGTAAAAATGTCAAAAAGTGACCAAATTGCATGAAATGAATTGTTTTATTATTTAATTTAATAAATTGAATGAAATATTAATTTATATCAAGATTGGGAGGAAATTTGAGGAAAATAGAAAATTACCAAAATGTCCCTGAATTTTGGTAATTCTGCAATTTAGCCTGGTAAGTTCGTGTAACTTGAATTATATTCTTAGATGATTGAAATATATATATATGATTGAGAAATTGAATTGAATTGTGAACATGAGAAATTGTGACTTGAATGAAATGGAAATGAAGCTTTGAATTACATGAGTAAATATCGGGTCTCGTAGGCCCTATTTGTTATGAATACAATATTTCAAGGATATGTTGTAAAAAATTATAAAAGGACGTTAATAATTTAAAAGTTTTAATTTGGATGAAATTTTGTAACTCGGTTTAATACGTATGCAAATGTGTGTCTTCTAGTAATGCCTCGTACCCTATTCCGGCGTCGAATACGGGTAAGGGGTGTTACAATGTGACATTGCCAGATTCGGTCATAATGTTTAGACCGAGTTTGGGGTGTTACACACCCGGCCCATCATCAGCGGCCATTCAATCATCGGGCCCAGCGAGAGCACCGACACAGTCACCCAACCCAGCAGTTCAACCAACGATACCCACAGCACAGCCTTTTCAGATGATGCCAGGTGCGTATCCTAGCCCTTTTATGTATCCTAACCCTCATATGTCTCCTTTTCCGAGTCCTATGGCAGGTTGGAGCCAATGGCCAGGTTCATCTCCATTTTCTATTACGCCGAGTGGACCGCCGATGTATAGGCCAGCGTCGCACGAGGGATCGCAAAAGGGGCCGTCGGGGAGCTCTTCTTTTTACCAATCCCCATCACCGTATGAGTTTCAAACACCGTCGCCGTTGGTGATGCAAACACCTCCACATTCACTATTCTATCAATGTGGCTCATCGTCCCAACACCGACATTTGATGCCGTTCCCTAGTACGTATTTCCAGCATCAAACATCGAGCCACTGAATTACATGTCCCATCCACCAACAGAGTGTCTTGCAGGGGATGTGCATTCCACACCGCTACCAAACATGGGCTGTTCTGTGTTTTGTAACCCGCTAACCGAGTGTCGGCCAGAGGTCGTGTATACATCTTGAACACCGGTCGCAAGTACATCATTTGGCGATGTAAATTGTACATATAACTCAATATAAGGTGCTCCACTAGCAAGATAAGTCTGCACCATTGCCTCCAAGCTACGAGCACCTTTTATGTCGAACGAGTCATGTCACCGGATCAACAGAAGAACAAAATCGATACGTAATAGACAGAACTTTCATTAGCGTCGTTCCGAAAATTTTATGCCTAATTCTTTTACGAAGTTCTGTCAAATCTATGTTCTAGTTAAAAACCAGTCGCACCGTATTCTCCGAAAAAAATAACACCGTTCTCGGTGTGGCAAACCTCACTATCATAGTAAATAACAGCACTAATACGTTCACTCATATTTAATTTCTAACCTTCTTAGCCTTTCTAAATTGTTTTTGCTGTAACTTATGCAATCTGAAAACATTTTTTGCCTCATTTATAGCCTCAACCCAAACATGCTACTGTAGCAAAAGCGCGTTCACGAGGGCGCGATTTCAGAAATTCTTCTGATAAAGCATCCTGCTTGAAGCGTTTTTATACTATTTGCTCAGAAACGTCAACTCGAAATTATTTTTCCAGGACCTACTATAGCAAAAGCAAGTCCACGAGGGCGCGATTTCAAAAATTCTTCTGATATAGCATCCTGCTTGAAGCGTTTTTTATACTATTTACTCAGAAACGTCAACTCGAAATTATTTTTCCAAGACCTACTGTAGCAAAAGCGCGTCCACGAGGGCGCGATTTCAGAAATTCTTCTGATAAAGTATCCTGCTTGAAGCGTTTTTATACTATTTGCTCAGAAACATCAACTCGAAATTATTTTTCTAGGACCTACTGTAGCAAGAGCACGTCTACGTGGGTGCGACTTCAGAAATTCTTCTGATAAAGCATCCTGCTTTGATTTTATCTTAAAAACCCATAAACACGAAACCTAATCCAATTTTGAAAAAATTATAATTAATTTAATTAAGAAACCCTAAACCCTAATCCCTTATTTATTTAATTTTTTCTCTAAAACCTTAAAAACCTTAAACCCTAACTCTAAAAATCCAAAACCTAAAGTTGGAGAAACGGTAAAAACGCGTCCCCAGGGGCGATCTACGTGGCAACAAAATGCGTCACTGAGGGCGCGCTTTGCCTACGTGGCAACAAAGGGTGTCCACGTAAGCGCGCTTTGTTGCCACGTAAGCAAAGCGCGCCCTCAGGGATGCGTTTTGCTGACACGTCCCCTGACATCGCACTGACGTGGACGCGTTTTAGGGGAAAAGGGCCCATTCCGGTAAATAATAAAATACGGGCCCATTTCGGTAAATTTAAAAGAAAAGGGTTTTTTTTGGTATTTTGCCCAATTCGTGCATTATATTATATTTGTTATAAATATATTATATTTGTTGAAAAAATAATAATTATATTTATATTTTGAGTTTATATAAATATTAAAATGTTTATTTATTCAAATTGCTAAAGAAAATCAGACTCCTCTCTTATTGTCTGGTTGTTTGAGAAAACCATAAAATCCTCTTTTTTATCCTCCTCCTTTGGCCTTTAGAACACCAAATCTAACCTGGGTATTTTGTTTTCCCATGTTCTTTATAAGGTTTTGAATCAATTTCCCCTTCTGGGTCACCTTCAATTCTTGTTAAAGTTCCAATTTTCAACATCTGGGTACTCTTAGATCTCCCTTTAAAAATTTGGGTTCCTTTCTTTTTTATTTTTTATTACCCTCAAATTTTCAATGTCACAAGGCTTTTCAATTGAGCTTTACTTTGACCCAGCTCTTGAAAACCAAGTCTTGAAAGCATGGAATGTTTTGGCTCGTCGGCAAATCAGCACTCAGTTAATTGAAATTGAGTCGAGGCCTCACATTACACTTTTCTCAAGCCCTTTCCTTGACCCTGCCAGGCTTGAATCTGTTGTAAAGTCCTTTGTTTCAAAGCAGGAGCCTTTACCTCTATCTTTTTCTTCATTTGGGACTTTCCCAAATGAAAAGAATCATCTTTTCCTTGCACCAGCTCCAACAATGGCCCTCCTACAGTTCCAGGCTCAGTTATGTGAGGCAATTAAAAAGGAAGGGATTGAAATTGGGGAAGAGTTCAAAGCTGACGCTTGGATCCCCTATTGTGCTGTAGCTCAACAAGTGCCAAAAACAAGAATGGCTGAGGCATTTTGTGTGTTAAGAGAGTTGAAGTTGCCTGTTTCTGGGTATGCAATGGATATTGGATTGGTGGAGTTTTCACCTGTTCGTGAACATTTCTCATTTGGACTTGGGAATGCTGTTGAGCCATGAGATTTCAAAGGGTCATTATGACAGAGTTAGTTCTTGCTTCTTTTTTTGGTTACAATTTCAAAATATGTTTGCATATGTGTTGTTAAAGTAGGTTAATCATCAATGATGGATTCTTTATTGTCACTTGCTTTATAGGTTACTCATTTATAATGTCTTTTCGCTGGGTGTATGTTTTAGCACTAAATAATCAGATTCTCCATTGAATTGGGATAAAAGGGGATTGGCCCGAACTTGTTATAGATCTTTTATCTTTGTCTAGGTGTCTAGATAACTTGTAAAAACTGTAAAGAATATCATGAGCTTTTAGTTGTTACTGTTGACATTGATGAAATATATTTAACCATGATATGGCCAGATTCTGCATTGGATAGGGAGAAAGTATAGTTATTTCAAGCCTTTTATTGGTCTCCTATCTTGGTTTGGATGTCTGGAAACATGTAATATACATATTGAGTTCACCGAACATTATAATTCGGATTTCAGATGTTATAAAGAGCAGATTGCGAAGTTTTCGTCCAAGTAGTAGCTTTTTAGTTGCTACAATTGCCAGTAATTTCATGTTTGTTAGTTTTGACATTCTCAAATAAGCAAATGGAATTTGATTGTTACTGAGTGTAGTTTTGCCAGTATTTAATCAATCTTTAAAACAATCCTAAGTTCTACATGGCATATGTTATTTATTTGTACTAGGATCTTAATGAGATTTTGTTTATGGACATCTGTCCCTGGATTCATTGGTCCTTGGATTAGATAACGTGGAAACGCTTAATTAGACAATAATTTGTCAACATGATCATTGTTATCTTTTATGTGCAATTGAAATAAAAGTCCCATCTTAATTGGCTTGGGGTGCTTAAGAGTTTCTGTTTTGATGTTTAGCATTATGAATTGATGATTTGACAAAGTTGCATCAAGTGTACTGATTTTTGCGTCTTAGTTTAGAATTCTAATCTTTAGAAAATTGCCCACATCTATATATCATTTGCCATTCATACATTTTAGTAGTTCATTAGTCTATGTCATCACTGTGTCCTTTGTCAGCTATAATGTCCTTATTCATAAATCCTTTTATTTGGTCAGGCAAAGAAGATAAACCCAAACCGAAGATAAATCTTTTCTTACAAAATTTGTTGCAGGATTTGCTAGTCTTGTTCACTATTTGTTAAATTTAGTTTAGAGCAGAGTTTAACTTCTGATGTAGAGTCGTGATGGTATGTCTAGTTGGCTACATACACGTTGCTGGATCCCGAACCATGCATTTCTCACCCGATTGCTGCAGCTAACACGCTTTCAATGGAAATGCATTCAAATCATATGGAAGTGACTTACGGAGCGATACAATTTGCTATAGATAGGTTGTGTTATTCATAGATATTTGAGTTCCATTCGTTCTTGAAAGTGTTGATAGGCGAGAGAATCATCTTTCTCATTTACACTTAACCTGACTTTCATTACCAGATTTTGATAATGTTTTGTTTATGTTTTTGCATTCCACGATTTGATGAAAGCCAATAATTGTGTTGCTTTTCATTATGACCCTTGAATATTTTTGCTAAATCGATTCTTTTCTGACATAATCCTGGATTGGGACCATCTTGATAGTGATTTTCAAGTTCCTTGCTTGTTTTGTGTTGTCTTTTAGTTGGATGAATGCCCCCACCATGTTTGCACCCAAGTTGCCAGAGTTTCTTTTGTCATTGTTACACTATCATTTCCAGGTTCCAGCTAATTGCAGATTTTAACAAGAAATCCAGTTTGATTTTTTCTTTTTGGTGCAAAGGAGACTCAAATTTCGGACCTGCTGTATCACCTTTTAAGGAATATTACATGAACCAACTGAGATAAGTTTGGAGTTCATAGTTGATGATGATATGTTAGACTTGGCCGGTATTTCAAAATCTCATATTTTCTTATTCTCTCTTTACCATTGGATCGCAACACAAATGGAGAAGCAGGAAAAAAAAATTGTGTTAGTTTGGGTATATTTGCAAAATGTCAAACTTGATCAAGCGGGAGAAGTGCCACTTTTGTTTGAAGTTGGATAGTTTTTGAGAGTTGAATGTTGCTTTTTGTTATAATTAAGAGACAAAATACAGTTGGCAAAGAGCAATAGTTAGTATGCTTTTATAATTTTCATTTTACAGCAGAGTAAACCATACACTTATAAGGTTGGATTCAATAAATAAAGAACTTAAAGTTGATTTTGGTGAATTATTTTAAAAGAAAAATAGAAATTGAATATTCTCTAATTAAGTCCAGTATTTAGAGTCATCAAGTTTTCAAAAACATAATTCATTCCAACTCTGAGCTTCACATAGATGGAGTTTGCTACACTTGATTTCTCCTAAAAATGAAAAAATAGCTCAGTATTAATCATCTTTTTATTAGCCCAAGCAGAACAAATGATATTTGGTATCAAATTACAATGAAAATACATGGAATTAATTTCTTGTGTTAACAAGAATAAAAAAATGGAGATCAAATTATTATGATGTAAATATAGTTATGTATGGTATATGATCCCTAACTAATTTGGATCTAACAAAACCCCCCCCCCCCCTTCACTAAGAAACAAATGAAGCTTCTCTTCTCAGAACCGCCATCATAAAATCATTCCATACATCAACAGGACCTGGCAAGCACCAATGAACACAGTCATTATAGCCCTTCATCCATTTGTTTCCCCAGAACTCATTAGGGTGACCATCTGGTCTCATCAGCATTGCCCTCGTAATGTCCAATGCCCCGAACCTTCTCCCGACCTTAGCGCCTTTGATGTTCGCCTTTTCAATCTCTTCCATTTGCATGCTCCTCAGCTCCCATTCAGTGGTGCCCAAGTTTATCTCTGATTCTCCCAAAGGGCTTGTCCTGTTACACCTTCCCCCAGTGTTCCATGCCCCATCCTCAAAATGCGCCGGCGAAAATGTCCGGACTAAGGTGACCCTCACTTTGCAGGTCTTGCAGTTGTTGATGTGGTTCAAAGCAGATCGAAATGCCAACTTCAGGGTGAATCCAACACCGTAATCCTTCACATTCGGGGTATTGCAGTATACACATCCAACAATGCCAGTGCTATTATGGATGAAAATGGGTCGAAAGAACCAATGTGCAGCTGAGATTATGACATAGTCTAGAAGAGGAAGATCTTTGCTCCATTCTTCATCAATTTTGTGTAGGTGTAAATTAAAATTGCCTGATAGTGAACCATTCACCATTCTTTCTTCAGCAGATACAAGGTATCTGGACCAAAGGATCATAAGAGTGAAATCATGTTTAGGAAAATACCATATCCGTTTTCTATCTTCTGAATCTTTGTACTCATCTTTGGGGGTTTCAACCTGCAAAACATTTTGACCTTCATATTATCTAAAGTCTAAACATGCCAAAGTCAACCTTAATCTAGTTGGCCCTAAACTCACATCCAAGACTTAAATTAAGGGACCTTAATTAGTCTACCAGGAATGCTGAAAATCAAGAATGATGCAGAATTTGTAAAGAGGAGTTGCATGTGAAAAACAGTGTATCTTTCATTCCATAATGCAAAACTCCAAATTAATTAAATTTCTGAATCACTCTGACTTGGTCTTTCAAAAAACACTGGTTTTTCAAGCATTTAACAAGGATGCTTCATCTTCCATAATTCTAGCTTCAAATTCTGTGGACGCCCGTCCATTTCGCCACTTTTATTGATCTCTGTCTCACCCAAATCCATAACATTTCAGGGAATTCTTGAATTCAGTAATTTATCAAAAACTAGATATCATCAAACCTATTTTCACTACACATTCGAGACAATTACTGCTACGAAAAAATCAATGTCGAATTTCAGACAAGAATATTGACAGAAACTAGGTGGGCCAACTTTTGGATATTAAACTCCATGGACAAAGATATCAAAATAAGACGATGTTTAAACAGTGCCCGAGAATTGCAAGTTGTTTAAAAATAATAATAATGATGATGATGATAGAACTAACCTTTGAGAGGAGACAAAGTAGAGATTCCATGTGATTCCTAGCAACAGAGTCACCAACGAATCCAAGTGTCTTCCCTTTAACAAAATCCAGGAATGCCTTGGGATCAAACCTTGGAAGATTACATTGGTCAGGTTTCCATCTCCAGTTCAGAAAATCTCTGTCACTTCTTCCATGGTGGAAACAGTTCTTTGAATCGGGAATTGTAGTGCAACTTGAGTTGGTATATAGAGAACCACGAAGGTCCGGTATCCAATGACCCTTTGACAAATCACACTTGGAAATCCCATCATCATAACCTATTAAAACAAATCCAGAGCCGTACGGAATTTTACATGATGAAAACTAAAAAAAAAGAGGATGGAAAAAAATTATGGGTTTACCTTGAAGGGGAGGATGAAAAATTCTGGGTTTGCCTTTACGGGGAAGATTAGGAGGTGGTTTGATGACTGGAAGCCTTAGATTACGGGAAAGGGCCTGGTTGGAGATGGGAGTTAAAGGGGTTGTAGAATAAAGGATGAAGAGTATGAATATGACGGTTAAAAGAAGAAAAGACATGAAAAATGGAGGAAGCCTCCCCTTGTTTAGACATCTCTCTTTGAAAAAGTAAAAATAATATGAAGATGAAGCCGAAGATGAAGATGAAGATGAATACTTCATTGTCTTTTCTTTCTTCATGCAAACAACCAATTTAATATAAGATACAAAGGGTTTTTTGAAGATTTTCTGAATTGAAAGAAAATGACTTTTTTCCTTTCAAAATAACAATGAGGAAGCAACCAAGATTCTACGTTAATTTAAATTAATTCCTTTCCCTTATTAACTCTTTTATTATTTTTGTAATAATGAAATGGATGCTTCTTCTTGGGCATATATTAAGAAATTACGAAAATATTATTTCATAATTAAAATAAATATATAATGAGATTTAAATGTGAGTCAATTAGATTATTAAAATTTTAAATTTATCGTACATATTTTATATACATTTTATGATTAATTAATTTTAAATCTGTAATTTTACATATGTACATGAAATAGGAATTTGTGGATGATATTAAAAAAATAAATGAAGAATGTGTATATAGAGTTGTAAACATGTAATGTAGTGATAGGAGGGTCAAAAAGAAAATAGGTATTGACGTAATAGGAAAAGGAGAGGCATCGGAGGGAAAGCGTGTCAGCATGTGAATTTCGTTTTGTGGGTCTTCAATGTTAAACCTGATTACCCGGCGCCAATCCCCTACAAGATTTTCGACGAATATTACTGTATAATACGCTAATTAATTTCTATGTTTGTTTTTATAAGTTAAATGTTACATCTGTAATATTCAAATTCTACATATCCACGAGTTTAAGAAATTTAAAAGATTTTTGTATAAATCTCTAAATTTGAAGAAATTTTGACGAATACTATAGTCGTACTGTAAAAAAGTTATCTTTTGATTTATTCAATCGTGAAGAAGGAGCATAAGATGTTTTTGAAGAAAGTCGCCATTTGATCTAGTTCCACTAAAGAAAGGAGGTCCAAACTTGTTTCAAGAATAAGTCATCACAATTCACATCCTCAAGATCAAGTCTAGACGATCCTTAAATCAAAACTAAACCAGATAGAAGAATGAAAGGAAATTTCTTTTTAAAGAAATATCCAGAGGTTGTAATTTTCTTTTGGTAATCTACAATATTACGAATTTTGATAAACTTCAAAATGTATTAAATTTATAAATATCTATTCTCGATTTGAAAGCAGAACACATGGTGTCTCGTATACCCTTATAATATGATCAAGTTTATACATAAATATAACTCATATTGCATAAACATGCGAACATGAATATCTATTTTCTTGAAAATGCTTATAGTAAGAATGACCCTATAATTACCAAACGAAATGTGAGTTGTCATGGGATTAAGTGTAGACATGATGGCCATTAGCAGCATGATCGTTGACAACAAGTTTGGCATCAACATCCTTACTGAAGTCCACATTCATTAGTCTTAATAATTTCCTTCTTCATTATGACACAAATTTCGTTAAACCGGTATTATGTAGCTTTAACTACAACCATAACGAGCAAATGATGGAGGGACAACTCATTTATGCACTCGGTAAGATTGGTTGGGTTAGAAAAATCGATTGAGAAAATAGTAAATATTGTAGAAGTTTAAAATTTTTTTTATAGTAATAAATTCTTAATTGAATTATTACATGTGCTTTGAGCGAGTTCATTTAAATTATTTCTTGACTTTTTATCAAATGATCTTATTTATTATCTTTGACTTCGACTTGCTATGAGTGTGACCTCAAACAGCACGAACCAAATGCACATAATAAAAAAAAAACCTTAATTAAATTAAGGTGTGAAAATTATCTCTCTATTTAATATCATTTTACTAATAATTTAATCTAAATTTTTTCTATAGAAAATAAAGAATAATGGGTTTTGTCAGTTTTTCTAAGAAAGTCCAAAAGACGTTGTATCCATCATGTGCAAATCTTATTTTAGAGATGTAGATACCATAAAAGATGTGACAAGTGCACTTTTTTTGTTCATAGAAAAGTGCACTTTGTTGGTAGGCTATATATTTATTTGCGATTTCCAATCGTGTGCTGTGTTTGGGGTTTAAGAAATAAAGTTAATTTTGTTTTTTTAAGATATAATGATTTTTTTATGTTTTAATTTTATAAAAATTATTTTGTCATTTATTTAATTTTTATTTTTTAGTTCTTAAACTTGTAATTTTCATTAAATTACTCTTAAATGGATAAAAAAGTTAATGTTTGTTAACTTTATTGACATGGTATACGCGTGGATTGTCACGTAAATGACACATCAACATTTAATTAATTTTTTAATTTTAAAAATATTTAAGAATATTTTTTATATATTTTTTAAGAATTTTATTGATTTTTATTTTTAACAATAGTTTTTATAATTTTTTATAATTTAAAAATTTAATTAAATGTTGACATGTCATAGACATGTATGCAACGTTAACAAAATTAAAAAATATTAACTTTTTCATTCATTTTGAGGTGATTTGAAAAAAAATACAAGTTTAAGGACTAAAAATGATGAAAAATTAAATAAATGGCTAAATTTTTTTTTTTTTGTAAAATTAGAGGATGAAATAAGTTATTATGTTTTTGCTAATTTAAAACATTGAATGAAATATATATGATTGAACATTTTAAAATCAATTTAGAAAATGAAAACAAAAATTTAAAAGAAAAAAATTAAGAATTGTTTTCATTATTTTTGTTACATATGTTAAAATTGAAAAAAAATTAATTTTAAATAAATTGACTCTAGTTCAAATTTATATAAAAGTAAGAATATTCTTCTTCTTCTTTTAAGAATGGTTCCATTCCATATAAATGTAGAATTTTTTTTTTAATGTTAGGCATAATGATTTATTTAACCCTCTAATTTTATAAAAAAAATGTCATTTTAGACCTCCATTTAATTATTCATCCAATTTAAACCTTTAACTTGTATTTTAAAAATGCCATGGTTTTTTTAATAGGCATATTATTATTTTTCATAGATTGGAGAAAGAAGAGGACCCGGTACAAGTTCCTCTTATTCATGCTATTTTTTTGGTGCAAGTCCATAATTTTCCATTGGGTTTCATGTCAGAAGGGATGATACAACAATTTAGGAGCTTTATTGGACAATTTTTAGAATATGATGTTGTGTCAATGACAAAGAGGGTGAGGAAATTCATGCTTTAAAAGGTGCGGCTAGATGTCCGTCTCCTATTGAAGAGGAAGAAGCGCGTTGTTTTTCAGCAGAATAAGTCCACATATGCGCTATTTCAATATGAAAAGATAACTTTATTTTGTTTCTTATGTGGTAGATTAGGTAATGGAGAAGGCTTTTGCCTAGTACAATTAACTCTAGGATCTCATGAGATGGTGTTTGGTTGGGATATTTCGTTGAGAGCTCCACCAATGAGGGCGGTGCCGACTACTAATAGATGGTTGAGGGATGACTCTGTTGATGGAAGTAGAATAGGGATGGATTTGGATGGGGGAAAGGAGGGAGGAATTTTAGGGATATCCAAACTAGTCATCCTTATCAAATAAGAAGAATAGGTTTGAAGGGTTATCTAAATAAGGTAGTTAGAAAAGCCGATCAAACAAGTAGAGAAATGGGAAGTGGGCTAGGACATGGGTTAAGCTCTGATAAGACAAAGAGAGTGGATTCAGAGATGAAACATAGGCCTATTGAATTTGTAGATGGGAAGAAAAGGAAATGGGTGCAACATGTGGGTTTTACTGCCCTGAATAGTAATGTTTCAATGGCTTAGATTTGGTTGATAAAATATCGGTGGCCACTATTAAGCAGGTCAATCAGTCACAATGAAAACATTAAGTTGGAATGTCTGTGGTTTGGGGCAGTCACAAGCTATTAGACGTCTCAAAAATAGGTTGAGACAAATCCAGCCTCAGTTATTATCTCTTATTAAAACAAAAGTTGATGCTCGACGTATGGAGTGGATAATGAGGCAGTGTGGCTGTGTGAATGGAATTAATGTAAATGTTGAAGGATGAATAGGGGGTTTTCGTTAGGGTGGAAGGATGGTTTACTATTTCTTTAAGAAGTTTCTCTGAGTCTCACATTGACGTTGAAGTGATAAAGGGGAATGAATGGTTATTTAGAGGTTTACTAGTTTCTATGGTTCCCTTGTGGAGCATTTAAAGGAGTCATAGAATGTTCTAAATCAATTGAGAAGTAGTAGTTGGTTGTCTTAGTTTGTGTTAGGGGATTTCAATGAGGTGATGTTTTCTTTTGGAAAAAAGGGAGGACATTTTCGTGAGGAGAGGCAAATGTCTGTTTTTCGAGAAATACTAAAGGAGTGTAATCTAAATGATTTGGGTTTTTTGGGACAGTGGTTTACATGGGAAAGGGGAAGGTTACCTAATAACAATATAATGGAAAGACTAGATAGATTGATTTGGCATGGTGGGATCTTTTTTCGGGGTATTCGGTGAATCATCTCTAACATAATTTCTGAGATTATTGTTCCATTTTAATTGATACAGTTGGAAGTAGGTGGGGTAGACCAATATTGAGATACTTTTAGCTTGAATTTAATACAGATTGGGTATTAGAAGAGGGATTTGGGGATCAATTAAAAAGACGTTGGGAGTCGAATGGAAGTAAGATTCTAGTAAAGCTTGGCGATTTAGAAAATGCATTGATTAGGTAGGCCAAAATAAATCAGGGAGTTCGAAATCGCAGGAAGGTAGATTTAAGTTCTAGGCTGAGTGAGTTGAATGAGAAAGATCTAAATGAGGAGATCTTGGCAGAAATTATTGAGGTTAAACTGGCGCTGGATATGGAAGCAGATAGGGAAGAATTATTTTGGGAGCAGCAAGCAATAGTTAATTGGCTTCGGATGAGAGATCGTAATAATTCATTCTTTCATAGTTTTGCCTCTTCTCAAAAAAAAATTTTTGTTTGAAGGTTGGTGGATGGGATTGGAGGGTGGGTTAGTGGGGAAATAGAGATGGTTGGTCTTCCAACGAGTTATTTCAAAGAACTGTTTACGTCATAGCGAGTGAAGAGTTGTGATCATTTAATTACTGGAGTTCAGCCATGTATTTCATGTAACAGCCCGATTTTGACCCTAATCGGAACAGTGGTTTTGGAACCACAAATTCGAGTCTAAAAAAATATTTTAATATTATTTTCTGTGTTAATTATGTGTGAATTTGCATATATGAAAGTTTCGTGAATTAATTTTATTGTTTGTGTGCTTAATTTGAAAAAAGGGGCTTAATCGCGTAAAATGAAAATTTGATGGTTAATTAAGAAAGTGCCTAATTGTTGTTGTCTTTATAAGTTGGAGGCCTTATGTTGTAATTTAGCCAATAATAATAGTTAGTGGATGGCATAATGATGATATGAGATTTATATATATATATATATATATAAATAAAAGTTAAAATAATGATAATATAATAATATATGTTATAATAAAACAAAACATTAAAAGCCACCATTTTATTTTCATCTTTCTTCACCGAATGTAGAAAAGAAAAACAAGGTTTGAAAGCTTGAAACATTCGGCTATTTTGAAGCTTAATTCAAGGTTGGTTTTTGTTCGGTTTTTGATAATTTTTACGTTTTTGAGATCGTTGCTTCGAATACTACCCGACCCATGTTTCAATTTCTGATTTTGATGAATATTTTGAGTTATGCCATTGATGAATAATTGTGTTTTGTGATGTTTGATGATGAATTATTGAAGATATGTTTTGGGTTAGTATGTTTTGTATTGGAAATTTTGATGAATTTGAGTAATTAGGGCTAAATTACAAAAATAATAAATTGTGGGACTAAAATGTGAAATAAATGAATTTTGTGGGCTTGTATGAGCATAATGAATATTCGGCCAAAGCTTGGTATGTGTAAATTTTGTATGTTTTGTGTTTTATACAAATTGGACTAAATTGTAAAAAGTATAAAATGTCAGGGGTAAAATAGTAATTTGCTCATTTATGTGTTTTTGGATTAAATTGAATGAAATTGTGTTTAAATGAGCTTAATTTGAAATTGTATAGATCAAGAACAAAAGAAAACGGAATTAGATCGGGGAAAGTCGAAAGTAGTCGACTATGTCTGTCGATATCCGAGGTAAGTCTATTAGCAATTTAAAAGTTAATAAATCGATATTTATACATGTATATCGATTGTATACTTGATGAGCTGTAATTAAATGTTTATAATTTTAAGTATAAGTATAAATTTTATATAAGTATTTGATAGTTTCGAATATACAAGTATAATCTTGTATAAGTTCATGAGTTAAATTATAGGTTTAAATTTTATATAAGTAAAGGTGAGGTTCGGATAGGCATGTATATATATGAAAATCTATTGTAATGAAATTAGGTAAGAAATTATACTTGTATATGATAGATTCAAAAATATATGTAATAGCATGAATAAACCTTGAATTTAGATAAAGGTATGAATATGTATATATATATTTATAATTATATACATAATGATCGAATATATATAAATGTGTATATATATATATATAGTTTTTGAATTTAGTGGAAGTATGAATGTTGTATATGTATAAATTCTTGGTTTTAATCCAAGGTAAGTATGATATATACATATATATGTATATTGGGTCCGAATATATGTATATAAATATATATACGTATAAACTCTTAGATTTGATTAAGAAATGTAACTTATATTTGTATATGTGAGTTGGTAATTATATATATATATAGGTTCGGATGTATAATTAAATTATTGAGCTGGAATTGATGTTTGAACTTTATACATCTATGTTATTTAAAGATATAGTTTATAAATTATTGAGTTGAATTTTATGTGGATTCTATATACAAATATGAGATACAACTTCTGTGAATTGAGATTTTTTTTAAAGCTTAGTACCAATTAAATTAATTGCCGGTGAAATGTTTCAGACTTTACGTCTAGCAGGCTAAGTGCTGGTGAACTGAATCAGGCTATAAGCCTAGCAGGCTAAGTGTCAGTGAACTGAATCAGGCTATAAGCCTAGCAGGCTAAGTGCCGGTGAACTGAATCAGGCTATAAGCCTAGCAGGCTAAGTGCCAGTGAACTGAATCAGGCTATAAGCCTAGTAGGCTAAGTGCCGGTGAACTGAATCAAGCTATAAGCTTAGCAGGCTAAGTGCCGGTGAACTGAATCAGGCTATAAGCCTAGCAGGTGAAGTGCCAGTGAATCTGTTTAAATTAAGTGATTATATGCATTGGGTATATATATATATATATATATGATTTTGGTTATTTGTAATGGGTAAATATATGAACATTTGTTTCAATGTATTTGATGAGCATATAAACGTTCGGATCTTTGTGATTAGTGAGTATGTGCATATATTGGTTGTCATGAAATTGTTGGATATATATATATATATATATACATTCGGCCAAATGTTAAACTTATGTGTATTTGGTTAAATATGGATTTGATGTATAGTACGTGTTTGATAAATGTATTTTTCGATTATAGAAATGTATATGAATATTGAAAACATGATTTGATTTTGTTGTAACTAATTAAATGTTGTTAAGTTATCTATTTGCTTATGACTTACTAAGCTGTAATAGCTTACTCTGTGTGTTTTTCTTATGTTTTTAGAGTTCTAAAGACTTGCTCGGGTTGGAAGACGTTGGAGTCGTGATCACACTATCCGGTTATGGCTTCGGTAAATTAAAGCTTTGAGTTTCTGGTTATGTGGCATGTATAGGCTAGTTTTAATTTAGTTTTTGTATATATATTTAGCCATGCGAAAATGGCTTGATCTAATGCTAATGATCCAAGGTTTAAGTAATTTTGGTCATAGTAAAGGCGTGGGGTATGCTTGGTATATGAATTTGATAAGACGTAATGATATATATATATATGTGTGTGTGTGTATGTGTGTCTTTGATAAGTTATTTGATAATTCGGTATGTAAAGGACTAATGGTTTTAATGCTTGAGTTACAAATGTGTTATATGTATACATAGTGGTATGATCGATTATGGTAATTGACTTATTATTGTAAGTATGAAATATTTGCATCAGGTGTGTATATGAAATTTTGATATGATTTATACTGTATGGAATTGGCATGTTTTGAATGGCTAAAGTACTTGGAAAATGGCTAATGTTAGTCAAGTGAATAAAGTATGTATTAGTTTTATATGTATTTTAGGCTTAATAATTAGCATGCGAATTGAGTGTAAATTGTATGGTTAGTTTGCTAGTCAAATAGAAGATAAGATGTTTATATGTTAAACTTGACTATTTGGTGAAATTGATTATGTTGCATTTTCTAATGGACAATAAGCCGAGTGATATGGATTGTTTGGTTTTATACACATGAATAGAAGTATGAATTGATATATTTGATATTCAGCTTAAGAAGTAAAATATGCTTGGATGTCTTAATGTATGTGCATGGAATTTGTAATGTGATGAGTCATCTTATAATTTGATTTTGAATGATATGAGTAAGAGGTATATATGTTTCGAATGATGGGATTTTAAAGCATGTGTAATATGACTATTTTGAGCCGTGTTTTTATATGGTAATGCATTGTAACCTTATTCCGACGATGGATACAGGTTATGGGTGTTACATTTTATTGGTATCAGAGCTATGGTTTAGTCGGTTCTAGGACTACCATAGCGTATGTGAGTTTAGCTATACATGCCACATTTAACCTGCGATAGTGTGATATTTCCCGACTCTGACGAAAATTATTTTGATGAGACAGATATACTTTCCAACCGAGCTAATTCCGATAGTACATAAGTTATTACTCAAATGTTTGAGTGAATATATATATATATGTGATGAGTTGACACTCGTAAATGTATGGGTTAAAGTATATGACATTTGGTTATTGATAAATGTTATAATTATATGAGCATATGAGTTATGACATTTGAGTTATGATGCTGTATGAAAATTTCAATTGTGAATTAGTGATTTGAGTTGGCATATGAATTATGTGTTAAGAACAAAAGTGTTTAAAAGAAAATATTTATTAAATGTTTTGAGAATGTGAAATTAGTATTGAACTAGTTATTTGTGAAAGTATGTGTTATACACATTTATGTGCAAATTAAATTTGATGCTTTACTACCTCACCCCCTTATTAGTGAAAGGTTATAATGGAATCTGTAAGATTTGGGTTGAATAAACTCATGAGTGTAGAGTTACAGAAGTCTGTGTTAGAAAGATTAATAATGTGGTCAGAAAAGTGAATGAATCAGCAAATGAAGGCAGTATTAAAATAGATATTGGATAGTTTTGAAGACTATTCAGATTATGCAAAGTCACTGTTACAGAAGAAGTTAACTTCGATTAAATGATCCATTCTGGTATGTTATCTAAATAAAGTATCAACTGGAAGCTTTTCTGAATTGATTTCTATTAATGAAGAGATAATGTGAAAATTTCTGATGGCAGAATTAGACAGTTGAATAGTGTTTGAATTGTATTGATGGCTGAATGCAGTAGTGATAGTCAGACAGTTATTATGACTTCTTCTGGGTATTCTATGTGTATAATTATCCTCAAAAGTATAGGTAATGGTTTAATTACGGAAGGAATTCTTATTGTATGAGAACATTAGCTAAATATACTAATAGACGAAAGCATCGTTGGTTTGTTTGGGTTATGTTCGACATTGTTCTGTCTTTCTATGGTATATTATTCCCTGTGTCAATATGTAAGTTGACGGTAAAATCTGTATAATATTAATATTTTGTTTCTACTGGTTATTGTTCTGTTGAATATACGTAAAGATTATACTACTTCTTATACTGTGGATTTCAGTATTTATGAGTGACATTGTTCTTTCTAGACATTTTCTGAGATATCATCAGAATTGATATTATTCTATATAGATTGTGGTCCTCAGATATTCTGTGTAGCTTCAGATGTTGAAATTTCGCTATCCCGATTTTCTTATGATTTTATATGATTATCTGCAAGAGATCTCTATCTGTCAGAGATGACTATATCTATTATAATTATAATTGTTGTTCTAAATTTGGGAATACTTCAGTACCGTTATCAGAATTATAAAAGTTGTATTTCTGCATTGGTTGCTGTTTAAACCATATTTGATTTTCTTTTGTGTTTAAATGCTTCATTAACAACTAGGATAATATTTGTTTATAGAGTTGAGATATCATTCTTATTAAGATTCACTGATTTTTATTTGATTAAGATGACTTTAGTATAATTTAGAGCTTCGATGATTAATATATGAGACCGCTTTACTATAAATTCTTTTCTAGTTTTCGTGAAAGATTCGACATCGGTAAAAGTGAAAATGATAGAAGCTCAAGAATCCAATCTGTATAATGATATGTATGAAGTTATCCTTCTAACAAGAAGAAAAGATTTCTTTGAAAAGATTGATTCAGTGGTTTAGTCTGAATTGGATTAATTGATTGAAAAGATTATTAGGTTATATGTGTTTGAATTTATTCACTAGACCGGAGATAAACTCTGAAAGTACATGTGTGATTTGAGGGATAGTTTGGAAGAAGAAATTGTGTTCCTAAAGATTTGATACAAAATTATATCTACCAGGAACATTCTATCTGAGAAATGTTATGGTAAATTAAAGATAACTCGATTGTTAAAGTTTTCTTTTGCACGAAGACAATATCAATCGAAATGTCAGATCTAATTTAGTCTGAGTTGAATAAAGAGTTTATGATTTTTAGTCATACGTTAATGAACGGTTTGAAGTGTGTTCTAATGAAAGAGTGTGCAGTAATATCTTGTGACTCTATACAGTTAAAGCTGCCTGAAAAGAGTTATGTGACATATTCGATGATTATGAGAATTTAAATGTTTAATGTCAGGGAAAGATCCGAATTTGGGAATAAAAAAAAATGTGGCCTGAACTTTTAAAAGACCTTGAGTTAATATTTGATATTGCAGAGTGAGATCTAAACTTGGCACAGCAAAGATAGTTCGAATCGTCGAAAACTTTTGAGTTTATAAGTTATAAGGGATTCAACATAAATGGATTTCTGATTCAGAATTTCAGATCAATGATTGGTTATTGTTTCGAAATAAAGTGTGTATACTGAGAAGTTCTGAGATTGTAAAACAACTGCTACAGGTAATCTCCAGTGGTAATTTATCTGTTCGTTCGGGACTGTTTCCGTATGAGTTGATTCTGAGTAGTAATGAAATAGAATTTTGATGAACTTTGCATCCGGATTATTCTTATTATTGAAAATGATAGAGTGATCTGAATTATTATTAACTGCTTGAAGAAATCTCTCTGTACATATGGATTTTCCCTTTTGATAAAACAGTTGACTGATCCGCTCTTTTGTTAATAAGTTTGCACCTGGTGCCAGTTATCATTGTTTTGGATTGAGGTCAGAAATTTATATGGTAATTCTAAGAGAGATTACAGTAATCTAAGAGTATGAAATTGTATTGAAATCGGGAAACACAAACCAAATTCTCGAAATATTTATTTGTCACTATGTTTTAGAATTGCAAAGTAACGAAGAAAGACTGTTGCTATTATAAGCAGTTATCGAACTCCGTTACTTCAGGATCGCGTTTTGTGAGAAAATGATTCACAGGATTAAAATCGTCAGAGAATGTGAGTAGAAATGGAAACAATTTAATATAGTTAAGTAGTTTCAGCTAGGGATGATGTACAGTGAAAGTCAGATCAGAATTTTAGTTGTGAGATTAAAGAGATTTGAAATTCGAAGCTATGTGTGAATTTGAAATATATGATGTGAAAGTGATTCGCGATAGTCTAAAAACAACATTGAATCGTCAGAAATTGTATGCAGACTTGAAAAGAACAGATATAGAGTTTTAGATTGGAGATAAAGTCTTTTTGAAGGTATCACAGTGGAAGAAAATACTTAGATTTGATCGTAAAAGGAAATTGAGTCCGAGATTTATTGAGTCGTATGAGATTATAGAGCGTATCGGGCTGGTTGCTTATAGATTGCAGTTGCCACCGGAGCTGGAAAAGATTCATAATGTATTCCATGTTTCGATGCTCCATAGATACCGATCCAATCCTTCACATATGATTAGTCCTACAGAGATTGAGATTCAGTCTGATATGACATATGAAGAGGAACCGATTTGTATTCTGACTCGTGAGATTAAAGAATTGAGAAATAAGAAAATTATGTTAGTCAAAGTACTATGGCAAAAACACGGAGTTAAGGAGGCAACTTGGGAGTTAGAAGATACAATGAAAGAGCGTTATCCAAACCTAATCACCGGTAAGATTTTCGGGGAAGAAAATCCCTAAGAGGGGGAGAGTTGTAACAGCCCGATTTTGACCCTAATCGGAACAGTAGTTTTGGAACCACAAATTCGAGTCTAAAAAAATATTTTAATATTATTTTCTGTGTTAATTATGTGTGAATTTGCATATGTGAAAGTTTCGTGAATTAATTTTATTGTTTGTGTGCTTAATTTGAAAAAAGGGGCTTAATCGCGTAAAATGAAAATTTGATGGTTAATTAAGAAAGTGCCTAATTGTTGTTGTCTTTATAAGTTGGAGGCCTTATGTTGTAATTTAGCCAATAATAATAGTTAGTGGATGGCATAATGATGATATGAGATTTATATATATATACATATAAATAAAAGTTAAAATAATGATAATATAATAATATATGTTATAATAAAACAAAACATTAAAAGCCACCATTTTATTTTCATCTTTCTTCGCCGAATGTAGAAAAGAAAAACAAGGTTTGAAAGCTTGAAACATTCGGCTATTTTGAAGCTTAATTCAAGGTTGGTTTTTGTTCGGTTTTTGATAATTTTTACGTTTTTGAGATCGTTGCTTCGAATACTACCCGACCCATGTTTCAATTTCTGATTTTGATGAATATTTTGAGTTATGCCATTGATGAATAATTGTGTTTTGTGATGTTTGATGATGAATTATTGAAGATATGTTTTGGGTTAGTATGTTTTGTATTGGAAATTTTGATGAATTTGAGTAATTAGGGCTAAATTACAAAAATAATAAATTGTGGGACTAAAATGTGAAATAAATGAATTTTGTGGGCTTGTATGAGCATAATGAATATTCGGCCAAAGCTTGGTATGTGTAAATTTTGTATGTTTTGTGTTTTATACAAATTGGACTAAATTGTAAAAAATATAAAATGTCAGGGGTAAAATAGTAATTTGCTCATTTATGTGTTTTTGGATTAAATTGAATGAAATTGTGTTTAAATGAGCTTAATTTGAAATTGTATAGATCAAGAACAAAAGAAAACGGAATTAGATCGGGGAAAGTCGAAAGTAGTCGACTATGTCTGTCGATATCCGAGGTAAGTCTATTAGCAATTTAAAAGTTAATAAATCGATATTTATACATGTATATCGATTGTATACTTGATGAGCTGTAATTAAATGTTTATAATTTGAAGTATAAGTATAAATTTTATATAAGTATTTGATAGTTTCGAATATACAAGTATAATCTTGTATAAGTTCATGAGTTAAATTATAGGTTTAAATTTTATATAAGTAAAGGTGAGGTTCGGATAGGCATGTATATATATGAAAATCTATTGTAATGAAATTAGGTAAGAAATTATACTTGTATATGATAGATTCAAAAATATATGTAATAGCATGAATAAACCTTGAATTTAGATAAAGGTATGAATATGTATATATATATTTATTATTATATACATAATGATCGAATATATATAAATGTGTATATATATATATATAGTTTTTGAATTTAGTGGAAGTATGAATGTTGTATATGTATAAATTCTTGGTTTTAATCCAAGGTAAGTATGATATATACATATATATGTATATTGGGTCCGAATATATGTATATAAATATATATACGTATAAACTCTTAGATTTGATTAAGAAATGTAACTTATATTTGTATATGTGAGTTGGTAATTATATATATATATAGGTTCGGATGTATAATTAATTATTGAGCTGGAATTGATGTTTGAACTTTATAAATCTATGTTATTTAAAGATATAGTTTATAAATTATTGAGTTGAATTTTATGTGGATTCTATATACAAATATGAGATACAACTTCTGTGAATTGAGATTTTTTTTTAAAGCTTAGTACCAATTAAATTAATTACCGGTGAAATGTTTCAGACTTTACGTCTAGCAGGCTAAGTGCTGGTGAACTGAATCAGGCTATAAGCCTAGCAGGCTAAGTGTCAGTGAACTGAATCAGGCTATAAGCCTAGCAGGCTAAGTGCCGGTGAACTGAATCAGGCTATAAGCCTAGCAGGCTAAGTGCCGGTGAACTGAATCAGGCTATAAGCCTAGCAGGCTAAGTGCCGGTGAACTGAATCAGGCTATAAGCCTAGCAGGTGAAGTGCCAGTGAATCTGTTTAAATTAAGTGATTATATGCATTGGGTATATATATATATATATATGATTTTGGTTATATGTAATGGGTAAATATATGAACATTTGTTTCAATGTATTTGATGAGCATATAAACGTTCGGATCTTTGTGATTAGTGAGTATGTGCATATATTGGTTGTCATGAAATTGTTGGATATATATATATACATTCGGCCAAATGTTAAACTTATGTGTATTTGGTTAAATATGGATTTGATGTATAGTACGTATTTGATAAATGTATTTTTCGATTATAGAAATGTATATGAATATTGAAAACATGATTTGATTTTGTTGTAACTAATTAAATGTTGTTAAGTTATCTATTTGCTTATGACTTACTAAGCTGTAATAGCTTACTCTGTGTGTTTTTCTTATGTTTTTAGAGTTCTAAAGACTTGCTCGGGTTGAAAGACGTTGGAGTCGTGATCACACTATCCGGTTATGACTTCGGTAAATTAAAGCTTTGAGTTTTTGGTTATGTGGCATGTATAGGCTAGTTTTAATTTAGTTTTTGTATATATATTTAGCCATGCGAAAATGGCTTGATCTAATGCTAATGATCCAAGGTTTAAGTAATTTTGGTCATAGTAAAGGCGTGGGGTATGCTTGGTATATGAATTTGATAAGACGTAATGATATATATATATGTGTGTGTGTGTGTGTGTCTTTGATAAGTTATTTGATAATTCGGTATGTAAAGGACTAATGGTTTTAATGCTTGAGTTACAAAATGTGTTATATGTATACATAGTGGTATGATCGATTATGGTAATTGACTTATTATTGTAAGTATGAAATATTTGCATTGGGTGTGTATATGAAATTTTGATATGATTTATACTGTATGGAATTGGCATGTTTTGAATGGCTAAAGTACTTGGAAAATGGCTAATGTTAGTCAAGTGAATAAAGTATGTATTGGTTTTATATGTATTTTAGGCTTAATAATTAGCATGCGAATTGAGTGTAAATTGTATGGTTAGTTTGCTAGTCAAATAGAAGATAAGATGTTTATATGTTAAACTTGACTATTTGGTGAAATTGATTATGTTGCATTTTCTAATGGACAATAAGCCGAGCGATATGGATTGTTTGGTTTTATACACATGAATAGAAGTATGAATTGATATATTTGATATTCAGCTTAAGAAGTAAAATATGCTTGGATGTCTTAATGTATGTGCATGGAATTTGTAATGTGATGAGTCATCTTATAATTTGATTTTGAATGATATGAGTAAGAGGTATATATGTTTCGAATGATGGGATTTTAAAGCATGTGTAATATGACTATTTTGAGCCGTGTTTTTATATGGTAATGCCTTGTAACCTTATTCCGGCGATGGATACAGGTTATGGGTGTTACATTTCAAAAAGTCTAAATGAGGAATTAATGGCTAAATTTAGAGTTGATGAAGTGGTGGAAAATGGTGAAATCTATGGCTCCACTCAAGGCACCAGGTAAGGATAGTTTCTCGACGCTCTTCTATTAAAAATTTTGGCATGTTGTGGGGAATAATATTGCTAGGTACTACTTGAAGGTGCTAAATGGCGAGAGGAATGTAGAGGAAGTGAATCAAACGAATATTGTGCTAATTCCTAAAATACTTACGTCGAAAAATATGGGTCAGTTTAAACCTATTAGTCTTTGTAATGTGATTTACAAAGTTATCTCAAAAGTGGTGGTTAATAGATTTTGATGGGTCCTCAACCTTTATATTGATGAAACACAAGGTATATTTGTATTAGGTAGACAGATTACTAATAATATACTTGTGGCCTACGAAATTTTTCACTCTTTTAAAAAGAACAGGAGGGTTCTGTTGGATCTTTTGCTTTAAAGCTTGATATGAGTAAGGCCTATGATAGAGTTGAATAGAGTTTCCTTAAAAAGATAATATGTCGGTTAAGTTTTCGTAATGCATGAATTTCTTTAATGATGAGGTGTGCCACTAGGGTTTCTTATTCGGTGGTGTTTAATGGAGTTTAGGGAGAAGAATTTAGGCCTACACGAGGTTTTCTACTTTGTTTAATATGGCTTGGTAGGAGGGGCAGATTTGTAGGGCAAAGGTGGGGAGAAGTGGGTTATCAGTAACACATTTATTTTTTGTAGATGACAGCATTTTGTTTGGTGAAGCTACGGTTGAGGGAGCTAATGCTATAAAAATAGTGGTGACTGAGTATGATGAGGTATCAGAACAGTGAGTTAACTTTGATAAACCGCTCATTTATTTTAGTGGCAATGTGGACTATGAGGTGCGAGATCAAGTAGGAAATGTGTTGGGCGTGCAAATTTCAAAATATCTAGAAAGGTATCTCGGTTTGCCAACGATGGTGGGGCGAAGGAAGAAAAATGCTTTCGTTGATATTAAAAAAAATGAATAGTTAGAGCGTGTGTAATTTGTCAATAGGTGATAAGCTGTAAAAGTAACATATTTTAATATCATTCTTAATGCTTTTTTGGATGATTAATTATGTAAATTAGTGAATTTGATGCTCCTAATCCTTTAAATTCATGTTTCTATACTTAGGAGAGCCTTTGGGATCAAAAGGAGAGAAAAACGTGCCAAAATCGGACAAATAGAGCTGTTTTCAAGATCCACACAGATTGAGCATTTCCATATGGCCTGCCCACACGCCCATGTGCTAGCCCGTGTCAATTTCGCAACCAACTTCCTAGATACACGAAAAAACTTAATTTTTAGGCTTTCAGAACATTCTAAAGTCTATAAATACCAATTAGAAGAACAGAGAAATGGAGCACTCAGGGAAGATCAGAGTAAACACTCGAAGAACACCATCAGAATCAACTCGGAAGCGGATGTCCCTCAAGATCGAAGATCTCTATTTACTTTCTTTCGAAGTTTTTATTGAGTTTCTTTATATCTTGTGGATATCCTAACTTTGAGATATTCCTATTTAGGATTAGGGACTTTAATTTCTATTTTTACGCGATAAATATTTGATTCTTGCTCTCAATTATGTATGCTTATTTCGTGTTTTAATATTTTTAAGATATTAATTCATGTTTAATGTGCTTATTTCAGTAGAGCAAAAGTCCCTGTTTAAAGTACATCTAGCATAATTGACTGGAGTTGCATGCAATCCTAGAAATAGGACGACATTAATCCACCGGATTAGAGTCAAATCTAATAGGGGTATCCATAGATCGAGTTAATACGGCGATAGGGGTTTTAATTAGAAAGAGATTTCAATTAATCAACCTAGAGTCGGTTGTTCTTACTCTTGAAAGAGATATTAGCATAATTTAGGGATTTCTACGGATCAAGTCACAAGTGAATAAATCTTTGAATTCAAATTCAAAATAATAGGTGAAGTCTAGGTGGATTCTTTCCTAGGTATTGTCTTTCTCATTGGTTATCTTTGATTATTTTCCTATTTCATGCTCTATTGCGTTCTTAGTTAAATTAGATTAGTAAATTTAGATTAAAAACAATCATTCCAATTTGTCGGCTAAATAATAGAAAAACGGTAATTACTAGTACTTTTAATCCTCGTGGATACAATATTCCTTACTCACCGTAGCTATTCTATTGTTCAATAAGTGCGCTTGCCTTTGTCGTATTTATAGTTAGTTCAGTGACCATCAATAGGTGGAAATGAGGTGTTTATTAAGTCCATTTTGCATGCCATTCCGATTTATGCAATGCAGTGTTTTATGTTGCCTGTTTCATTGTGTTAAGAATTAGAAATTTTGATGTGCATGTTTTGGTGGCGCAATATAAAAACTAATACATTGGTGTAGTTAGAACACTATATGTATTCCAAAAGTGCAATAGGGTATAGGGTTTAGAGAGCTTTCAAAGTTTAACATGGCTCTGCTAGCGAAACAGGGATGGAAATTAGTTTCCAACAATTTATTTGCATAAGTGATGAAAGTGAAATCTTACCCTCAAGGGGATTTTATGAGTGCAAGTTTAGGTTCTTACCCTTCATATACTTGGCCGAGTATTTTGGGTGCCTGAAGGTTACTGGAACAAGTCACATGTTTGAAGATTGGAAATAATTCATTGGTGAATTTTTGGAATGATGTGTGGTTGTTGGGTCCTGGTGATGGCAGAGTGAAAATTCAGAATATTGATATAAGAAATTCTACTATATCAACGGTTACCTTGGAAGCACAAAGTCGTTTGGACTTGTTTGGTGATGAGCAGGTGGAGAGGATCTTGTCAATCCCACTAGTTAATAGTGTGCAGACAGATGAAGTGATATGGAGGGGTGACAATACTGGGGCTTATACAACGAAGAGTGGGTATAAGTGGCTTATTACAGAGGGGGAAAACTTGTTGGGAAGTAACAATTCAATGTAATATGTGGTTCTAAATACTTTCTATACAAGATTCTGGAGCTTAAATATTTTCAGCGAAATTCGAATAAGTTTATGGAAAATAACTAATGAATTTATGCTTACTTTTTGTACATTGAAAACACGGAAGCTTGTAGTGGATGTTTTTTGTCCAGTTTATAAAGTGGAGGAGGAAACTGTGGCACATCTGTTTCAATAATGTGTCTTCACAAAGCAAGTCTTATAGGAAATAAGAGTGGTTTTCTCGACAACAAATAGGGAACAAAATTGGAAACAATGGTTAGTAGTGGAGTTCGGAAATAGTAGTATATTGATATGTAGAAAATTAGCTATTTAATTTTGGGCTTTATAGTACAATTGAAACAGGGGGTATCATGAGAGGATAAAGGAACGGGTACAGGATGTTGTGTTCATTAATGCCTATAGTTTAGAAATTGAACAATTGAGAGAGTTATCTGTTTTCATGCATAGGCCAAAATGCGCTAGTTGGGAACCATCAAATGGTGAAACTGTTAAGGTTTATTTTGATGCTTCTTACCAACAATATTTACATAAGTTCAGTTTGGGGATAATAGTAAAAAATAAAGAGGGATTGGTGATGGCAACGTGTGTTTACTTGTGGGAGAGTGTTGTGAATCTGACCATGGCAGAGGTGCGAGTGTGACTATAGGTGGTTATTTTTGCAGAGGAGCTAGGGTTCAAAAAGGTCTGTGTGGTAGGAGACACTTTAACTCTTATTAAAAAGCTAAGATCTGCAAATGAAGATAGATCGAATATAATAAATTTGATAAGATAAATTAAAAGTGGATCATCCAATTTTCGAAGTTTAATGTTTCAATTCATACCTTGAACGACAAATGAAATGGTGCATGTGTTAGCGTCGGAAGGTCGACAATATGACTCTCTGGTATATTGGATGGAAGAAGCTGAAAAAAGAGGTGGAAAGGCTTGTTAACCATGATAGGATAAGGGTTGAAGTGGGTTGGCAAGAGTTGTACTGACTGAGTTTGAATGTGAAGTGACGATCGAGAGTTCGATGAAATCAGTGACATATAGAAGTGTTGGGAAGCAACAAGATGACACTTGTGACTGAAGGAGGAATCTGGCTACCCTGTGGTTCACTGATGCAAGAAAGGGTTCTGGTAAGTTCTTGGAGACAAATAGAGAGTTTCAGGCCTGAGGTCCATTTGTTTTTTGGTTTTATTTTTTAGCTATGTTTTTTGTTTTTTTTTTTTGTTTTTTGCATTGTCTTTAAGATTTCTTTATTGTTGCTTTCTTTTATTTTTTCCTTGAGCCATCATTTGGCCATCCAATGGTTGAAAGTGGTTTGTAAGACTAGGTAGTGTTAGAGGGCTTTGTAACCGTTTAATTTCTCCCCAAGTTTAAATACATTAAGTTGGTTTGATTTAAAAAAAAATAAAATTAATAGAGATAATATAATGACACATATTTTAGTTTTTATTTTTAATATGTTAAATATAGATATTATTTTGTCAATAATTATAGATATTATTGTATTAACTCGATATGTTTATTTTTACATTTCTCTATATTTCTAAAAGTAAAAAGTACATTAATCAATAAATAATTCAGTGACATAGAATTTGTATTATTATTAGTCTTCTATTAACACATAATTTTAGATTCAAACATGAAACAACTCTACCTCTCTTCCTATAAAAAATAAAATAAGAGAATAATATAAATTTAGTGTTGGGTTGAGACTAAATCAATCAAGAAAATTACTTAAATAATTTTACATATTTACAAATATATATATTTTATTATGAGAATATTTTTATTTATTCTTATTCGTAAAAAAATAAAAAATTTGCAAGTGTAAATAATATTTTTAAATATAAATTAATACATTATTATAAAATGAAAAATAACATAAATACGGTATGAATGTATAAAATTTTTACGATAAAAAAAGAAAGAAAATAAAAAAATTATAAAATAAATAACATGAATTATTTACCTGAATTACCCCAAAAAATAACTTAAAGATAGTAATTAATTGTCTAATGTCCAACCTCCTTAAATTATAATCTAAACAATCTCTAACAAAAAGATAGCATTTAAAGATAACAAAATATATATTTTTAGAGTTTAATGTTGTACAAAGTTTTATCTTTAATTTTTAAGAATTAAATGTAGTATTTAATTCTATGTTGTTAGTTAAAAAGAGTAAGGAATCTCACATTATCTAGGAACAAACTGTAAATTGGTTATATGTCTATATACACCCATATGCCACATCGCTTAAGAAAATAAGAGAAATGAGACTTAAGGTTTATATAAAGACTTGTTTTGTAAGTTTTATTTTTACAAGAGGTGGCACCAAAAAAATTAAAAAATATATATTAGGGGCAGAAAACCTAAAAGCATTGTAGCACCCCGGATTTTAAAGTTAGAAGTTATGTGATTTATAGGTAGGGTTAGTGGCTAGATCAGACAATTGGGTTTGCTACTGTGTTTTATGTCAAAATGAGTCTGCTGGTCTGGTGGTTTGTTGTGTGTTAATTTACCTCTGGGTTTGAATCTTCGTGTGTGTTTATGGGATTAATTTTATTTTAGTTATTTGTGTTTTTTTGTTTTTTTATGTATTTATTTATCTTATTTTAGTTAGTGAATTAAAAAAAATTTAAACACGTTCTTTTCTCCTTCTCTAGCACATTTATTTTTCTTTTTATCTTCTCCTCCCTTTCGTTTTCTTGGTGGTTTTGTTTTTGGGAATCATTGTAGTTTGTTCTTTTCGATTTCACATGTCATTGCCTCACATTTTCGTCTAATAGGAGTTTGACGTAAGTGTCGTCTTTTGGTATGTTTTCTGTGACTTTCAAATTAAATCAATTGAGCTCTTAGATTAGTTGTTTGTGGAATTGAGATTTCAATAAGGTAAGTGGTGACGTCCAATCCGTTCGGGGGCTTTGGTTCACGAAATCAGGTGTGGGATTTGAACCTTATCTAATTTATGTGCAAGTTATTGTTTCAGCAATTCTTGTGTGTACTCTAAACCATTGATTTTGGGTATTTATTCGTTAAGGAAGTATGGGGAATATTGCGTATTCCGATATATTTTTTGTTATAGCAAAGGTTGGAGACTGTTTTGATGGCTAAAAAGGCGATTTTGGCCTATTTAGATGTGGTTTCATGACCACATGGGTGGCCACACGAGCGTGTGCCTGTTCACACGGCCGTGTGGAATTAGGAATTAGGGTTTTCGGGCAGGATTAGGTGCCACACGATCGTGTGGCTGTTTTGGGGAAATTAGTTGATTTTTACACAACCATGTCCTTTGGGTACACGGGCGTGTGCAATTGGGAATTTAGGGTTTTCGATAATTTTTAGTACCATACAGCCTGGCCACACGGGCATGTGTCCCCACACGAGTGTGTGAGCTCTCCACACAGCGGTGTCTCCTCTTCTCTTAATTTTTAACACTTTTGGCCAATGAGTTACACGGGCTACTCACACGGACGTGTAGACCCCCACACGGCCTGGGCACTTCCACACGGCCGGGTGGCCTTATGTCGCCAAATTTTGTATTATGTCTATTTTTTATCTGATTATGATTATGTGTGTCCTGACCCTCGGTTAGGCCTTTGTAAGGTTGGTCGGGACTTTGTTTTGGCCTGGACTTGTGCGTTATTCGCAATCATAGCTCATATTAAGCGATTCAGTTGAGTGTTAATTTGATGTTATGTTATATCTGATTCTGATTCTGGGCATTTGAATGTGTACATTTTTCATTTGGATTAATCTTTTTAGGTTTGGTTGCGAAGAGAAGGGAGTCTGATCTATTTTGGCAGTTTGAACTACAACATGTCTATACAGCAGTTTATCACATTGCACTATATTGCATATAAGCTAGCTTTGCTGCGTATTACTATCTGAGTGGCTTAGCCTACATACTTAGTGTGTAGGGTTGGATGGACCTTTCGAGGTCCTATGTGGTGTGCATGGTTGGATGAGTTTAATTAGCTCTTTTTGGAATGTGATTGGGGGACGAAGAGGTGTTTGGCTGGTTGGGTAGGTTTTTATTACTTGTTGCATTCATTCCGCATTCTGTTTGTCTGTTTGATTGCGAGACTAACTGTTTATAGATCGAGGTGTTTCAATACTAATACATTTGATTTGTTTGTGAAGACTATTCGTATATCGGATTGCCATTGAGCTTTATTTTTTTATTGTGACATTTTGGTGTTCATTTATATATTATTTTCGAACTCGCATTGAGCTCGTGTAACTTACCCCCTTTAGTTTATCCCTTTGCAGGTACCCTCGTTTTCTGTACATGCCGGAGGCCTTGGAGTGATATATTTTAAGTCAGACTAATAAAACGACTTTTCAGATTTATAAATTTGTGAACTGTTTTGAACTGTAAACTTCTATAAAGATTGTGGTACAATCTAATTTGGGATTTTCGTAAATAGTTTTGTTTTGAATTCTATAACCTTTGGAACTTTATTTCCGAACGCTTTCAACGTGACTTGAATTCTCTATTTTAAATCCTAAATGTGTTCCAATAAGATTTTAACAACTCGTTTTGTAAAAATTGTTTCAGATCACTTCAGTGATCAATGTGACCTCTGGAATTCAGTTTAAACTCCTAGGCCGGGTCTTGAGGCGTTACAAGCATTTTCGTTATTTCAGCCTAGTCCCGTAATTTTTTTTAAAAAAAAAAGCCTAACCCAGTATTTTTTTTTAAAAAAAAAGAAAAAGACATTTTTAGAGAATTTACTCTGTATTTTACTTTCATTTCATAACACATGATTACTTCATACATCGCATGTATATATAAACTAGTATAATAATATAACATATGCTAAATAATTTATCATTATAACAATTCTATAATAAAAGTAGACAAAATAATTAAGAATGGATGTTTATCATGTGACACATTTATACTAAAGTGACCAATGTTTAAACTTGGTTGTTTCACCTTTTATTCTCATTTGGAAAATTCAAAAGTTTTATCACTATTGTCAGTCCACTACAGCCAAGGGAAATGGAGTGCTTTGGGTGGGTAAAAGAAGCATTAAATTTGGAAATTTCATTTATTTGGGTCACAATCATTTAACTCATTCCACTTTGACTTAAAGAAAAGAAGTTGAATTCGAAACAAAATAAAATGGGTGAGTTAGGAGAGTGTTTCTTTTTCCAAACTCCAATTTGGGATGAATTTAGATATATAAACATAAAATTTGAATGGAGAAAAAAACCATCCACTTGGTACTTTTTTTTTTATCCCAATTAAGAGTATCAATTTACTAAATTATTTATTCAGTTTTAAAATAAAATTATTGGGATTTTATGGAAATGATTGTAAGAGCTATCATTATTGTACTTCAGTGCACATATTTATTGTTTGGTTAAAAAGAAGAGAAAAAAGATTGGGTACCAATTCTGGGGGCCCCAAATGAAGCAAGAGCCAAATTTATCAGCCATTCAACAATATTAATCAAATATTTACCGACATTCTTTTATCAACCCAAAGTCAATGTTTCCAAAAGGTGATTTTGCAATATCAATGTCAATCCGGGATCAATAATATAATTATTGATTTGTATAAAGTGATGGTTAAAGTTTTTATCAGAGAATTCGATTCTCGTTTTGGGTACGAAGTAGTTTTAAAATTTGTGGTTAGTGTCTACTCTCTTATTGAATTTATAGAATGCGAATGATTAGTCATTGAACTCACTCCAATAAATACATTAGAAAACAAAAAAAAATTGTTAAATACTTATTTGACATGAATTCAAGTAATGTAGTTCCATCCCAATATTATATTAAAAATAATTATATATAAAAAGTTTCAAAATATATTTTATAAGTAGCTGAATGGGAAGTGGTAAAAATTTTACATGCTTTGACGAATGGTTGTTTACGCACATGCATAGTGGACCAATAAGTTTTTACATTTCCATATATATATATATATATATACATATCATGTGAAGTTCATGTGGTGGGTTAAAAGATATATTAAAACAACTCTGAAATTTGAATCTGCATATTTAATAATTTAAGCTATTTACTTTAAAATGAAAATAGAAAATTACTAAAAAGACGTGAATATTTTTATAAGTTTTATATATTAAAAAATCCCTTCAGAAAATCTAAAAAAAAAATTTAAATCCCTGTATTAAATTTGCATCCATTTAAACTCTTACCGTTAATTAAAATAATCAATTAACTATGTTGATCATTAAAATTTGTATTGGTTTCACCCCTGAGAAAGGATAAAAACATTTGAATTTGGAGTAATCGAATTACTAATTAAAAATAAAAATATTTTTGAAAACTAAAATCCAATTTAAACTTTAAAAAAGAAAGAAAGAAAAAGATTTACAAGTTTCCGAAAACTTTATATTAGTGATAATAAATGGTGATGTTGAGCAGCGATATTGGGCCATTCACCCAAAATGGAATGTACATCTGTTTAAACCTTCTGCTCCATCCAATTTTCTTTTAATAATAAAACTTATTTTCACTAAAATTTATTTATAAAAATATAAATATTATTACTTTATAAATTGTGATTCAGATAATCTGTATATGGGATGAGTTTTAAAACATCACCCTTCAATAATCCTCTACATACATAATATAATTCGTATTTAAAATGTTTTGATTTGTATGAAACGGTGATTTAAATTTCGTATTAACAGGGTTTCAAATTATGTGACCTCATCCTTACATTCGATATTGTATTTAAAATTTATATTTTAGATTTTAAATCAGCACCTCTTAGGTAAAATAATGACTTACTAATTTATTGTCTAGGATTTTCACTGATTCTATTTCAGTTTTGTGCACTCCAACGAATTGGATTGAGGGTTTCATACATGTTAGTCTATCTATATTAATTTTTAAATTCCTGAGTGAATTGGTCATTATTTTAGTTAGAAAAATTATATTAATATCTTTCTGTATTTATTTTAAATTATATTATTCAAAGATACTATAGTTTTTTATTTTAAATAAATCATAAAAATATGTATATAGTAGTATTTGAACTTATGTCAATTCCGTGAGTAAAATTTTAAATTTGTCACACGATCTGAGCTTTACTTAATTTTTTTTATACTTTTTAATTTTATTATGCACACTTTATTATCTCAATCAATTGTATATATTTATAATGTTGCTTATTGAGTTGGTGTTACAAGATAACTCAAGATTGATGACCACGTCATGATAAACATTTGTAATGCATTTAGTATTTTAATATTATGTATTTACATGTTTAAATTTCATTTTACTCACAATTTAATCTATTTCTTTTCATTTTAATATCATACATATTTCATGTATTATTATTAATTAGTTTTAAACCATACGTTTCATTATTTATTGTATGTTGTTTTTAAGCAAACCTTTGTGTTCTAAATACGTGATTTTCACACACATACGTGTGATAAAATTTCTAGTATTAATAATATTGTTGATTGAATCGGTGCAATAAATTAATCTAATATTCAAACCAATCACTTTATTTTTATTGTGTATAATTTTTTAATACACGTTTATTTTATAATACGTGATTTCCATATACATACGTGTTATAAAATCTATTTAAAAAAAAAATTAATGTCATATCTAAATCCGTAAACTATATACAAAAGAAAGGCTTGGGGCCTTTGCTTCATGACACGTGCACACATCCATTACTCATTTTTTCCTTTAAAGATAAATGCTCAAATTCCAATTCTAATCCCTTTACTATCATTATATTTGGATTTAATCATTACATATTAACTTCATTTAATTTGATCATTTACTTTTATAATTTATATGATAATATATTAAAGAAGGCCCTTAGGGCATCCTTTTGTCCACACGTGCACACATTTTTTTTCTTTTTTTTCTTTACATTATAAAATTTCGGTTTAAATTTGAGATATAATTTCTAATATAATCCAAATAGTTAAAATATTGTTAATATTTTGATCAAAATGTTATGTGGTTATATATAATTTGACCTAAGTTTCTTAGAAATTTACACATCTTTTGAATTTGCCTAGCTTTCTTGTTTTAGAAGACAGTTGTAAAATTTTAATTTTGGTCCTACACTATGCTAAAACTTAAATTGAATCCATATAATTTAATTTTTTACATAATTTGATCCCCTACTTTTAATTTCATTAGTTAGTCTAAATATTTAATATCTTTAACCATTTCAATTACAATGCTAGCATCATTTTTTTTTCTTAAGAACACTATTGTAATAAAAATATTTATTTTATCATGAAAAATTCAAATGAGTGTTTTTAAGAAGAAAAAAATTTGCATTAACATTTTCAATGTAATTTTTTTGTTACACCACTATTAAAAGTGATTTTTTTTTAATGTTAAAATCTCATTCAAGTGAATTTAGTAGAAGAATTTAATAGTGGTAACATTTGAACATGAACTTTTAAATTTGAAAAATATGGGGACTAAAAACTAAATTTAAAATGTACGAATCTTATAGAGATTTAGAGCATATTTTAACCTTTAAAATTTTACTTTATAATTTGACAAAAATAATTAATCCAATGTGAAGCATGTGTAACCATACTAGTATATATTAAACATAAGTATTAGATAAGAATAAAATCAACAAGTGTTGGGTACAGTGGTAAGATAAATTACACTTTCAAAAAGAGAACACATATTCAAACCTTAAAAATGATATTGTTGGTAGGGACAACTAGGATTTCCAAACATGACCCATAAATTGGACATGAAGAATAAAAAAAAAATAATAATAATAAGTTAAGGTAGATTTACCAAGAAAGTTTTTTTTTTTTTTAATTTTTTAGATTTTTTTTCAATAGGGAACCTTCATAAAAGAAAAATGATCACAAATAAACAAGAGCCAAAGCTCAGTACAAAGAAAGAGAGTTGAAGCTATAAACAAGAAGCAATAAAGATACTATGGTGCACTTGGTTCTCTAAACTTTAGATTACATTTCGAATAAGATTAAAAAAAATGTAAATTTACAGGTGGAATATAAATTTACATTGTTTAATTTATTTGGATGAAATGTAAAATTCTAAGTGACATTCAAAATAAACTCAGGGGTATAGCTTGTGTACATTTAAGATAAGCTTCAAGACCATAAATTCTCACTATAGGAAACACCTGCTATCTGAAAAGGGAAGTTTGATCCATCAAGTTGAATATTCACTCTCTTATTGGTGGTTCTTATGTGCGGTGGAAGCAATTAAAAATGGATTTTGATTCCCTACTTCTAGATCACCAAGTCTGTCAAGATTTCATTGATTAAACTAGCAATCAATCAATCAATATCAAGAACTATTTTCACAAGAAAATTAGCTTTGATACCATATTAAAATTGAAGAAAATTGAAAAGTATATATATTTCATTCTATATTCTAATACAACATATTTTGCACATTTATATATATTATGGTGCTCACCATTACCGACTTGCGACCCGAGTATCTAACTGGGACCAACCCGATCTAGTTGTGGTAGCTTGCATAGTTTGCTAGCATGAGTTCGTACGTGGGGTGTTCGCATCTCGCGTGATGGGTTCGCATCATCATGCAAGCGAACACATATTTAGAGAACACGTGTTAATCCTAGAATAGGGTACGTGTTGGCTTACATGGGGGCCTACCTAGGACGTCACATCCAGTGGACTGTATCATATAAATAGGAAAATTAGCCTCTTTGAAGGGGAGACACACAAAACACTCAACAATTTGGTGCGGTGAGCGTGGATAGACTTTCGACAATTAGAAAATTAGAAAACCAAGATGACACACCCTAATAAGAATTTTCTCAGTAACTTTCCATCGGATCGAATAAGGGGTTCTGACACCAGTAACCAACCCTGAAAGATGGATCTTTTTACTTGGTGGTTTTTTGATCGGCCAAAAAAATTAGGCAACTCAGGCCAATGAGGTACTTTTAATTTCTTTGATCTTGATGCCCCTTTTGGTCAAGGGCCATCCTTTCCCTCTGATTAGGGAGCATCGACGCAGTAATTATTTGGTTTATAGGAGTAACTAAGATTAATGAAAGAAAAAATGACTCAACAAAGTACTAGGTTTGAATAATAGCAACTGTTTCACTAGGAGTTATTGAGACAAAACGAGGAATTAAGAAGAAAGATGCAGTTCAACCATTTTAGTCTTCAAGATAATGTTGTGCCTCTTCAAGAGGAGGCTGTGGGGACACATGCAAAGCCATAGCAGAATGAGATGGATGCTTTGCATAAAGATATTCAAGCATTACACTCTGATGTACAAGACATGGACTAGTTGTTTTGTTCTAACAACCTTTTGTCTTCAGAAGTGGCAGTTGTGAGCCTACCATCCGAGTTTAAAGTGCCAGAAGAAATGTTTGAAGGTAGAATGGACCATAGCGCATATCTCATGAAATATAATGATTATATGAATGTGTTAGAGGCCTCAAACACAATAAAGAGTAAGGCTTTTTCAACGACTCTTAGGGGAAGTGTGAAAGATTTGTACTTATCCTTGCCACAAGTTTCATTCAGAGCTTCTTGTAGTTAGGTCATATGCTCTTGGTAGATTTTGTGCTCAAAAGATAATAATAAGCACTCCAATGGGTTTAATGTCAATAAAGAAAAGAGATGAAGAATCTTTGCAGGACTATGTGAAACGGTTTCTTGCAGCCAAGTTGAACACAAAGAACTTAGAGTGTGATAGCCCGAAATAGGGCCTAATCGGAATAGTGGTTTCGTAACCACAAATCCGACGTGAAATAGCTTTATTTTATAAATTTTTATTAGCTACTGATTGATTGAAATATTGTGTGAAAATATGGATAGGAAATTTTAATGATTTAGTGCCTAATTGAATTTTAAGGACTAAATTGAGAAAAATGCAAAGTGTGTCTAATTAGTGATTAAATGACTTAATTGAATTATTGCATGAAATTGGAAGTGTTTATGTGGCAATTAGACCATAAGTTAGTGATATGGACACAAAAGGGTAATTCTAGAAAAAAAATCTAAGTAATGGGTCAAGGGCATTTTTGTCCAAATTGAGAAAAAGACAAAATAAAGAGAAGATAAGTGTCCATCTTCTCCAGAAATCAGAAGCTTGCTGCCGAAATTTTCATGTTACCATAGCTAGGGTTCTTGAATTTTCTAAACTCAATTGTAAGTGATTTCTTGCCCCGTTTTTAATTATTTTCGTATTTTTATGATTATTGATGCTTGAATTTCATGTTTCTACTATTTAATTTAAATGAAATCAAAGTTTAAAAATTGACCCATTCATGATATAATTGTAAATTGATTAGTGATGTTAGATAATGAATGTTTGAAGTGTTAATTACAAGTTTTACTAGATGAATTTTGATGAAAATGTTGAAAAAGGGCTAAATTGTGAAAGATGGTAAAGTGTGCATAAAGTTGTGATTTTGTGAAATTGAGGGCTGTTATGAGCATGAAATATGATTTAGTGAAGTTTGAAATTTAGGAATTTAGTGAATCTTATTTTTACGAGCCTAGGGACAAAAGTGGAATTTTTGAAAAGTTTTGGGGAAAAATGTAAATTTGCCAAAATGTTGTGTATGAATTGTATTTGAATGAAATGTTGATAAAATGTGTTAAATTGTGTTAATATAGATCAAGAAAGAAGAAATAGTAGAAGTGATCGGGGAAAAGAGAAAGTTATCGAGTAGATTACAAAAATAGTCGTTTTGCATCCGAGGTAAGTTATGTGTAAATAATAGTTATATTCTTATAAATTGTGAATTATATTGATATGTGAATCAATATTGAATGTGGAATGAAAATTGTTCATGAATTATTCAAGTGATAAAGTGTTTATAATAAAGTGTTAAGTGTAAATTCCCGGTTGAACTTAGGAATAGAATTGGATACAAGTGACATGTCACTAGAGACCAGTGTTACAGTGTTACAGTGAGTCCCGGGTGCTGGGTGATCTAGCATGTGTTGCAGACACCTGACAGCTTGTGTGAGCAGGCCCGTGGACATTTCCAGTATTATTGATCAGTGGTAGCTTCGGCTACGTTTCAGTGGCAGCTTCGGCTACATAACAGTGGTAGCTTCGGCTACATATCAGTGTGGCACTTATGTGCTAAATCTCTACGTATCCGTGTATATTCCAACTATTCAACGGGATTAATAATGAATTAAAGTGAATATGAAATGAAGTGTGTATGCAGGTACAATTGAAAGAATGAATATATGTGATAAATGTTAAGTGTGGAAGTGTATATGCAAGTAAATTGGTAAGATTGTGCATGTGTAAGTGATGGAAATTGCTAAGAAATGTTTTGATTAGTTATATGTTAAAAGTGTTAATTATTAAATTAGTAATTATTGTTTACATGTAACTTACTAAGCTATTTATAGCTTACACTTTTCTTTCTTTCCTTTGTTTTATAGTGTTTTGAGCTTGTTCGAACTGGGGATCGTCGGAGCTCGTATCACACTATCATAACCATCTCGGTATTATGTGTTTTTCAAAATGTTTAAAACTATGGCATGTATAGAGTCTTAATCATTTTGAGCATGTTAAAATGATATGACTAAGAATAGCTATTGAAATAGTTAGTAAAAACTATGTTTTGGTGTTATGTATGTTTAAAGGGTAACTAATTGAAAGAAGCAGTTTCTTTGACAGCAGCAGTGACGTGAATGTGAAAAATCACCATAAATAGTAGAGATGGAATTATAGAGTGAATGATATATAGAATTAAAGCTTATCAAGTCTATTTTTACATGAAAGAAACGGTGTAGGCAAAGGAATTTTATATTTTAAGATATTTAAATTTTAGTGAGACAGGGTCAGAATGGTTTTTGAAGTCCCCTGTTCTGACTTTATAAAATCATTATAAATTGTACAGAGAGAATTATAAGCCATAATTTATATTTATAGAATCCTTAATGAGTCTACTTTCAAAAGAAACAAATGGTAACCTTATATGAATTCTGTACAGTGAGATAATTGATCTTTAGTGCCAAGAGGTCAGATCTGTCGAGTTGTGAAACAAGGGATACTTTAAGGAATAAACTGTACTAATTGGCTAAGTCAAAAATTCTGAAAATTTTATGGTAAGAAGGTATATAAGTCTAGTTTTAGGGAAAATTTACGGATTTAAATTTCGAGTTTTGTAACTCGAGATATAATTAAATTAGTGACAGTCGCGCAGATGGACAGCTTTGCTATGAACAGTGAATTTAATTTTAAAAGCAAATTTCTATGCTCCGAATTGGTAAGTTAAATTGCATGACATCTCGTACTCGATTCCGGCGACGGTCTCGGGTAAGGGGTGTTACATAGAGGACCAATGGGCTATTGATGCATTCATGATGGGGGTTCAAAATGAGTACGTGCAGTATTCATTTATTGATAATAGACCGCAGAGTTTGGCAGACTTATATGATAGCGCGTATAAGTTTGTTGAGGTAGAGGAAATTAAAAGAGCAGCTTGCAACACCTTTCAGAGGGATGATAGGCAGTTTAGGGGTAGCCAGGGTACGCGTGGCCAGCAAGGTCCTCCTTTTTAGAGTCTACGGGTCCAAGGTAGGGGACAATAAAGGAATTAATCCCAGAATGAATCACCAAGGGCATTCTAGAGGTCTCCGGTGATCACACAATGAGGTATGTTCCTCATGGAAAATTTGAAGCTTACACTCCCTTAAATTCTTTACGTACCTACATTCTTAATTAGATAAGAAGTTTGGGCATTTTGTCGAGCCCACCACCTATATTACATTAGGGACCAAATTTAATAAAATGCAAAATTGTCATAAATTGTTGATAGGGATAGAAAATAGAGAGTCCCTAATGAGTTTTGGTGAAATCAAATTTTAATCCAAGGCTTTAAATTGAAAGTTATGCTAGTCCCGATTTTAGGGGCTAAATTGAATAAATTATAAAATATGTGTGGCTTAGAAATGGAATGTGATTTGATATAGAATTTGATATTTTGTATTGTCGGATTACTATTTGTAGTTAGAGACAACGAGGGGACGTCGAGAGGGAAAGAAAAAACGAAAGTAAATGACGCGTAATTCGAATTTTTGATTTATATTTCTATGATTTGGATCACTTTAATTTGTGTATATTTATACTGCTTGCATGGCAAGATATTGAGGTGAGTTGAAAATGGTTAATTGAATTGGTATGATTGTGATTTATTATCGAGATAGAGGACTAAATTGAACAGAATTGAAAATATTGTATCTAGATGAAATTATGAAATTGTCCTTGAATTGGGTTGAATATGGCAATTTTATGTAATGCAATGATGAACTAATTGAGGAATTGGAAATGATGAAATGTAATTTGGACTATATAAAGGAATTGGAAAATTAATTACCCTATTAACTGTTTGAGCAGAGTTGGATATGATTGGCATGCCATAGGATAGATTGAGTATGGGTTACTTCGACTACATGTCGATGAGTGCTGGGGACAACTTTTACTTCAATTATACCGCTGAGCGTTGGGTGCAAGCTATTTACTTCGGACTTTTTGATAAGGCACTAGGTTCTAAATATAGTGTGTTGGTTAGTATTCGTCTATCCGCTCGAGTCCAAGTCATGTTAATAGGAGATATAATGTATTAATTGGTTGATTAGAACTGGAAATGATCAAATGTTACATGTTGCACTACATGTATTTATTTATGAAATTTGAATATTGATAGCATGTGAAAGAGTATGTAAACTGGTTAAATGAGCCTAAAAGCTGATATGAAAAGATAATGGTTGAATTGTTGTATAATTTGAAGGTTTGCATAACTTAAATGTGAATTAGTTAACATTTTTATTTGAGGTTAGGTATAAGCAATTGTTTCAGATTTTGCATTATATTGGCTTGAATCATAAAAATACCACTGAGCTCTATTGCTCAGCGTACAATTTTGTTTCCTATGGAGCAGGTTAGGTACATATTGAGGTCCCGAGCATCAAATCCAACATCTTGATAAAGATCCCAAACTTAACAATGCTTGTATAGTTTTCTTTTGTTGGTTATACGACATGTACCTAGGTTGAGTTATGTTTTGGGAATAATGAATTGAAAGTGGATAAATGGCGTAACGCCCCAAAAATCCTTTATATAATTATTTTCATATGTTTGTGACACAAATATATGTCTGCTTCAGTGGTTATGTGTTTTGGGAATGTCTGAGAAGCCTTGGCTTGGGCAAAATTTTTGTTTTAATTGAATAAACCCTTATCTTTAGTCAGTAGGCTTAAAAATAAATATTGTAAAAAAGTGTCAGAATGGGCTTGTTGGTCTAGTGGTTAAGTGGTGTGTTGTGGTGCTAGGGGTCATAAGCTCAAATCCCTGTACGTGTAAAGGGGATGTTTCTTTTGTACATGTGCCGTAAAGGAGTTTGAAATATGGTAAAATTTTAAGTATTTGAGGAGCATGGGGATGTTGTGGCCGATTTTTAGAAGATTGTTGGGGGGATTGAGGGGAGTGTTTTGGGGAGATTTGGATGGAAGAATTTGGATAGAACCGAAACTAGTAGTGGTAATTTCGGTTACTCTCTCTCTTTCTCCTCAATTTTTTAATAGCTTTTGGTTTTTCTCTTTACTTTCATCTTTTATTTTTCTTCTTGTTTCTTTTACTTTTGTTGTCGTTCGGTTCTTCACAACCTCCACCTACTGTCGAAATTTTGAGATTTTCGTGCTCCTCTTTTTCTTATTCTCCCTAAGCTGAATGATAACTGCTTTTTTTTTCCAAATCTCGGTTGCTCCTAATCTTTGGACGATTTGAATTTATTCTCTTTGCTGCCAAAATTACTACCGGAAGTTTTTTCCCCTCATATTATTTTCTTTTCCTATTTGCTTCATTGTGTTCATTCATTTCGTGAGTAAGTGTACATTTTCGTGGTACGGTAAGTTTTGTTTCTACTTCTTGATTAACTTTTGTTTTGTTAAGTGGTTTAAGGGGATTTTCTATTGGTTGTTTAGGAGTTGACCAAAGGGCTGGAGGTCTCTCATTGATGTCTTAAGTGGGCGAAACCTCCCTCCTTACTCTAGCGAAGGTATTGTTGTTATGAGTTTAACACTTGGTCAACTTCTATGTTTTTGATTGAGTAAATGTTTAAGTGAATAATTGGTGATTGATCGGTCAAATGTAGGTTTCAAAGACTTGGGGCAATTTTCTCAGCAAATAGAAATCAGGTGTGTAAACTCTGCCTAAAACGTAAACCGGCAAAAGCAGAAAATTATGGCAATTGACGCTACACGAGCGTGAGCTTGCTCGTGTGGTAAACCGAACACATAAAATGTAAACATTAGACTATTACGGCCACCATGAACGATTTCGTGGTCCTAGGCCGTTTTGGGCCACATAGGCCCACATTATGGGCCTTAGGCCCAATTTTACTGTTTAATTGTTAAGATTGCACGGGTCGCCCGAGACGGCTGTAGACCTACTGATGGGTCGGTAAGTAGACCTAGACCCCCAAACTGATATAAAATGACTGTTATGGCCCCACGTGGTAAAATGACTGTATGTTTTATGTTATGTATGACTATATATGAGCATGCCACAATATATGTATATGTTGCATACATGTATGATATGTTGCATAGGAATGAGATTATTATTGGAGGAAGTGTACTGTACTGGTAGTTTTGCTGCAAATACTGTTTAGTGCCGTAACCGGTGTTAATTTTAGAGTGTAGGGATGGGTGGGTGATTTTACCCCCACATGGAGTGTTGGGCTGGATAGAGTGGAGTGTAGAGGTTGGTTGGGTAGGATTTTTGATTGCATGTCTGAACTGTTACTGTCACTGTAATGGGCTAAGGCCCACACTGATACTGATACTGTAATGGGCTAAGGCCCAACTGAACTGAATTGTTATTGAATTGGGCTTAGGCCCAGACTGTATTTGCCTAGGGCCTGTTTGGCCATTTTGCTTATATGGGGTTACACACTGAGTTTTCGTAAACTCACCCCTCTGTTTATTTTACAGGTAATCCCTAGTTTTAGGGACTGGTGCTGCGAGAGACTCGGAGGTGGCCACACAACCGCACTTGCTTCTATACTGGATTTTTACTGATGAAAATTTAATTTGGTAATTTGATTGTAATAAAGCCTCTTTAAATCGTTAACTTTTAATTTGGGATTTTAATTATTTAAAATATTACTGATAGTAGTTGGACGCGAATTTTTTTTCAAAAGATGTATGCTTTTCAAGACACCACGTTTTCGTAAAATACTGTAAAAGCTTCCGCATCAAACAATGTTTAAAATATAGTAACAGACTAATATGATCAACAAACTGCTAAAGACAACTTGGGTTTTCAATAAACAAGAATTAATATAGAACAGGTTTTTTCATTGAAACTATGTTTTCGAAAAACACTTCAATGTGATATCGCCAGATTCGACCATAACGTCTAGGTCGGGTTTGGGGTGTTACAAATGGTATTAATCATATGGATGCAAATTTTGCATATGTGTTTATCATATAGTTTTGTAATCTATTAAAGATGTATTTTCAAATGGTGCTTGTGGATAGTTTGTATGAATATGATATGAATGAATTGCATTTGATAGTTATAGGTAATAAGGTATTGGCAAATTGTTGAAATAGGTACTAATGTGCTTGAATTGATAATTTAGGGGTATATGTAATGGTTGATTAAGAGTTGAATTTTCTTAGTTAGTAATTGGAAAATTTGCAGGGTAATGTGCACTAAGAATTGCATAAACAGTATGTGACGTCGTGACATCGTTTGAACATCGTCCCGACGAGATCTGAATGCCATGGCACAGTGCGACGCCAGACCTTGGTCATTACAATCAGGTTAGATAGCACGTTGCGTTGCGACGAGGAATCACAACGCCAACTCGATGTTTTGGAAATTGTTACAAATTAGTCCTTTTGGTCTCGAGTTAACTTTAGAGCATTTGTAAGCTCATATAAGACCCCAAAACCATTATATACAGTATTGTATACATGACTGAGTTGAAAATTGATCTTTTGATAATATAAATTTACTATGACTGATCGTAGTTGCTCTGACAACGAATGTGACACCTTGTAACTTAGACCTAGCGATCGAGTTGGGTATCGGGGTGTTACACACAACAACCTAAGTAAATAAATATCATATGAACTTACCTGATCAAATACTAAACAAGTTGATTCTTCAGGGACTAATAAACAATTTTAATTTTTTCTCGATTAACTCTACTTTGATACGATTCTTGGTCTAAGCAATTATTTTATGCAATCCATCAATACCAAATATTTTCATATTATATCATGACATAAATGAACTTATATAATCTTATTTTTTTATACACCTAAAATTTTACATTTTATTCAATTTAGTCACTGAATTCAGAATAACCATAACTTCCAATTTGAGCCTCAGTTTAAAACTATGATTTTATAAACATTCATTAGGGACCCTTTACTTTCTATCCCTACCAAAATTTTATAACAGTTTTGCATTTTATTCAATTTGGTCTCTATGTTCGAAACTAACAATTAAGCTAAATTTACTTTACAATCTAGTCCTTTCCATAATCAAAGCTTAAACTCTATCAATTTCAAGTCTAATTCTTCAATAAATCAACAATGACTAGTTAAATCAAGCTCCCATGACCTCAAATTCATAAAAAAAAAAATACAAGAAAAAGACTTGAATTTCTTACCTAAGAAAGTGGTCAAATGTTTGAGATTCAAAAATGGTTTTCTTTAGGTTTTCTATGTTTGGCTGATTAGGAGAAAATGAAGAAGATGGAATATCCCATTAATTAATTAAACCTTGATGAATTAAACATTATTTACCATTAGCCAAAATAGTGGAGATTAACAGCATTATCCACTATCTAATGTAACAAAAAGGTTTATTTACCATTTTGGACCTGTGACTAATTGCAATCTAAGTATCTAAGTCTTTGGCTAATTAAAAAACTATAGCGATTGGATTTTTACAATTTAGTCCTTGCACCTAAATTAACTATTTAATAGATGAAATTGATAGATCAAACATCAATATACTTTTCTGCCCCGTAAATATTCATATTTAATATTTACTAAATCAATTTATGAAAATGATGTTTCAAAACCGTATTTTTCGATACCACTGAAAATTGGCTTGTCACAGTTATTTTAAACAAAATTTATTCATAATTAAAAATAAATAAATACAAAATAAATTAACAAAATTAGTTAAATTAACAATCCAAACAAATTAGACAGTTTCACAAAAATATGTCTAACGACTAACAACTTAAACACTAGAATTCCAAACAAATTAAAAGTTTCATAACAATCCCAAATAACTTAATTTCTTAAACCATACAAAGTATTCAAAACATAAACTTACACATGAGAATGTCAAACAATCAAGTCATGCAATAATCGCTAATTATATAAAGCTAATGGTATAATCTATCATAAATTTAATTGTACGTTTAGGGTTTAAGCTTACATATCATTAAGGGGAACATTTGGTTTAAGGAATGTAGTGTTACCTTTCGTAATAGGATTACGAAAATAAAAGATTATTGGTGGAACATTTGGTATGTTACATTAACTTATTTGGTTCATTTGGCTGAAATATAAGATTCAATTATTTGGTTAACGATATATAATTTTACCTAGAAGTACATTTTACTAAACTGTCCTTGTTATAAAATTTATTTTTTTGACATCTTTAGTTCCTTTAATTTTTTTTAATCTCGATTTTTATAAAATTATGATAAATTATTACAACTTTTATTTTTATTACAATTTATATATTAATAAGCAAATATACGATGTTAAAATAAATTTATAAAAAAATAATTACATCATCAATCATAATTATAATTATTTCATAATTAATATAATAATAAATAAATCGTTGGAGTAAACAAATCATTTTTCGTGAAATAAAATCAAGAAATTTGAAGTGATGAAAATGGGAAAGAAGAAAAAACTGGGAGTTGCCTGTAGCCATCTCTCCCTTACCATAATCTGGCTGAAGCAGTGACATGTTGGGTAATCATTTATCTCATTGAGTGGGGCAATGCCCATTCCCATACCACCTTTTCTAATCATATATTCATAGCCTTTCATTTCTAAGAAATCAATATTCGGATTAAATTATCCATTTATTGAAAATGTATCCATTCTGCTTAGTGGTATTTGATCTTAAATTTAAATTCTAACATCATATTAAGCATAAATGTTAAATTTTAAGATGCATGCAATGTTTATTCTATAAATATGGGGAAATGTCCATTTCTAGAAGAATTCCAACACACACTTGGATTTGGATCAAAGAGGAATATGTGCTATTAAAATCTACCTTTTCTGCAGAAGGATGGAATGAAACGAAATTCCAAACTCATGACATGTGATATCACATGTAATGAAATCAATAATATCACTTTTATAAAATTTTAAACTTGCCTATTTCTGGGAAACATTCAAATCCAGTTGTAAGTTTGGATTGATTTAAAACCTTTTGAAATTTTTTGAAGAAATCTGGTATTTGACGCTAAGCAGTTGCTTAAATTAAAAGTATTTTTAATGAAAAACACATTATGCTTCTTTAATTGATGCACATACAATTTATTCTGTATATATATATATATACAAACAAATACATATATATATAATTGATGAAGGTAATAAAGCGTCTACATTTTATTGATGGAGCCAGGTTACCTCCACACTTGAATTGGTGTGAAAAGTTTAAATTAGTTTGCTTCTTCTCTTTTATTTTACTTAGGAACGGTGTTAATTTTTAGGCTGCTTACCATTCATCTTTTTCTCCTTCCCATCAATATTTTAATTTTTCTCTTCATTCATTCAATATGTTTTTTCTCTTTTCCAGACCTATTTTATTGTCGTCCTTTCCAATTTGGTGGATGCTCAATTTCTTTTTTCAATTTTTGCTTGCCGCTTTGGACTATTCGGAGTTGATTTCATTATCATATTAAGTGCTTATAATCATTTTAAATATATCGTACTTACGTTGCGATAGAACCAATTGTCAACGTGCAATAATATTTATATTATGATGAGGCTAAAGTTTTTGTTATGTTGATGGAGCCTGTCCTTAATTTTTTCCCAAAATTATATGATGCTGTTGAGGCAAAATAAGTAGCGAGTTGTTGAGTGAGACTCTACTGTGCCCACTGCAGACTACTACTAAAGTAGTTTAATATTTGCATTATTTGGTTTTAAAATTTAAGATAACAACTGTTTATTCATAGAATAAATTAATAAATTTTATAAAAGATTATTATTATTATTATTATTATTATTATTATTATTATTATTATTGTAAAATTAAGCTTAACTAATACCATGAGTGAAATGGTGAAGTTGGCATGCAAACATTTATTGAAAAAGTAAATAACGTGGATTATCACCTCCTCAAACTCTATTTAAACCACAAGAGTGGGGTTCCTACTGATTCATCTGTGAGCATCTTCACCATGGCTTTCAGTTTCAGAGCCATGCTTTTTTTTATGGCTACTCTTCTACTCGTTGCCGTTAGAGTACATGCCTTACCTTCCTCTCATTTTTTACTCAACAACAATGGGTTTTCTTTGTTAACTATCCTCTCTTTTTCTTTTTTTTAGGTTGAATCCAGTGAGGAGGAAGAGAAGATTGAGGTATTTTCTCTTTTAAATTGTATTTGCTGCTTATTTGTCTTGTAATTCTTAAAAATGGTTGCCCAAAGTTTACTTTTAACTGATTAACTGGACAATACTACTAATTAGAGTGATTGTTTCTTTATGTAATTTAGCTTTTCTAAAGCAGCAATTCCATTCATCCCAGTTGTGCATTGCGCATTCTGTTCCTGTGTTTATGTGATTTATTTATTGTACAAAGTAGTATTTGGAATTTGAATATCAAATCTTCTTCTAAATATTTGAGTTATTCAGTGTTGATTGTTGGCTAAAAATTTTGCAAGTTAATATTCAGATAAAAAAGGCTAAAGTTCCTATACCAGCTCCAGCTCCAGCTCCAACTCCGGTCCCAGTGAGGTCACCCACCTCTGCACCACCATACAAAGCTCCAATTCCAGCACCACCACCCAAGGGTCCCACTCCTCCGTATAAGCCCCCAAGTTCTCCTGCTCCACCACCTAAGGCACCCAATCCCCCTTATAAACCCCCAGCTCCAGCACCATCCAAGGCTCCTACTCCGCCAAATAAGCCACCAAAAACTGCAGCACCACCTTACAAGGCACCCCGAACTCCCACTACACCATGGAATCCGCCAAGGCGACCATCGCCACCTGTTAAGACGATAAAGGGTAAGAACTTAGATATTTTTTTTAAACTTACCATGGTTAAGAAAAGCTAATATCAGCTTCCAATAACTCTGGAAACCTTATTTTTCTGACAACTGATGTTTGGTGGCAGATTGCATCCCTTACTGTAGAAAAAGCTGCATATTTAGTTCAAGGACTAAACTTTGCATGAGCCGATGCATGCCATGTTGTAACAGATGCAAATGTCGTCCACCAGGGACATATATCAACAGATGGTGTGGCAAATGCCCTTGAATACCCAAAGGGGAAAGCCCAAGTGCCCTTGAATACCCCCAGACTTTCTTCATCTTCTCTATTTACGATATGCTAAAAACCCTATGTAATAAGTTCCCTGAAAATGGATGGTCAATTCCACCATATGTTCTTGTTAATCCACCTTGTTATTTTCATAATTTCATCAAAACCCAGGTTGATTTTCCATCTGTTAATTATATATGAAAAGTTAAACATATTATTATTATTATTATTTATTTGAGTTCAAATAATATATATGCCTTTTATGCAGCCATATGTAAACATTTAACATAGTTGTTATATATCCAGTTTTAATTTTTTTTTTCTCAATGAGGTCGCTTGAGTCAGGAAAAAAAAATTAACATTAAAATTCTTAATCTATTTCGGTCGACGCTAAAATGTCGAGTGGCTAGCCCAGCAACTGCCGACGACAACGGTGGTCGTAATGGAGCATTCATATTACAACTCTCAGATCACCCATGCTTTCATTTTAAATTCCTTTGATGGATTGTCACTGGTTTGGAGTCGGGTTACTGAGAGGCGATCCTTGAAACGGATTGCAAGGACGTGGATTTGATCAACTCTGGTATATACTTCCTTCACTGGCACTGATTAAGGATATACAGAATATGTGCAAGAGGCATTGGAGCATTTCTATAAAATATATCCCAAGAGAGATCAATAGAGTGGCGGACTTTCTAGCTAAACAGGCTCTAGTTTCTATCTGTTTGAGGAACCCTATACCGGCAATTCTACAGCTGCTGGAAGTTGATGCTCGAGGGTCCATTTCTGCTGCTGCTGCTTTGCTTAGTTAGCCAGTTTTTCTTTTAATGCCTTCCTTTTTGTTAAAAAAAAAAAAATTGCTCATAACACATTCTTATATACAAGAAGATACGACTTTGAAGTGGATTTTCTCATGAGACTTCAAAAGTCGTTTTCTTCAGAGGACGGAATTATTGACTTATTTTAATAATTAATCAAACATGTTTTACCAATTTTTGTTTCTTTAGTAAAATATTTATTGTAAACGTGCTCTTTTTCCATAAATGCAAATTTTTATTTAATTTTAACAGTAAAAAAAAAAACGAACCTATAAGGTGAAGCTGATGGGAATTTATGAGACCTATGTCTAAAATCTTACCATATAAGGGCCGAGCCCTCGAAGGGAAAATAATGAATGGCGACAGCTTGTAAAAGTTAGGGTCATCAGCCACAAGCTGTGTTTTAATGGTAGAATGGGAATGACCTAAACTAACCTAGGAAGAACCCAATCAGCTTTCGTTGGGACCAACAACCCCAACACACACAAATTCTAATTACCTCATCTTTCTTCATTTTATGGCCACGTTGACAATGAGTGTTTTGAAAATTTTTAAAGAGAGTTTTCTAATACGGTTTCAATGTTACATAAAAAGTATAATAATTTATGTAATTGAATAATATTTTACAGTTAAGAATTTCTCTAATCTCTTTCAATTTCGAAATTGAGTAAATTGATTCTTTTTTCTAAAAAAAATTAGAGTAGTTTAGTTCCTGACAATTTTGAGAACGAGTAACTAAAGATAATTAATCACGACGTTAATATTTTTTGTCAACTGTACATAATTTTGATTGATATTATATATTTTGTCAATTTGGCCTTAATTCTAAAAAAATCAACAAATTTAACATCAATATTTACACATTTACCCAATGTTGCGAGCTAGATTAATTTCTTAAACCAAGACAAAATTGACTGAATGTGTAAACTTTAAGAGTTAAATTTGTTATTATACCAATCAAAATGATGTGAAATTGATAAAAAAATATTAATATCGTAATTAATTATCCTCAGTTGCTCCTTTCAAATTTGAAAGAAATTAATTTACTCAACATTAAGTTGAGAGAGAGTAGAAAAATCTTTTTAGCTATTTTATATAATTCATGTTACACAAAATTTTTGTTGAGATTTGTGATATGTGTAATTAGGTAATAAATTGTGTAATTACACAAAGAATTATCAACATTGAAAAATGTTTGATGTCATATTTTTTAATTATAGGCTTCAACAACTCCTTTCCTTAACACAGTTGTAGTCCAAGCTTGTGAAAAGCTATGTAGAGAAGTAAAAGACCCGAATTGAACCAGTCAAGGAATTTGGTTTAGTGGATTAAATCGGTATAATTAGTGAGTTTTTGAATTTTCATATTAATTTACAAACATTAAACCCATACCTATATCCAACCCCAAACAATCAAATACCATACCATATCCAATACAAAACCCAACCCAACTAAACTTAAATATAAATCCAATTACACAAATAATTAAATATCTAAATATCTCAATTTAAAAATTAAAATTACATAGTTCGATCATTTTAGCCATTCCTGTTAAAATTACATATGTCCAGTTGATGTGGTGGTTAAAAAATCGATATAATAACAAATTTAATCCTCAACTTTTACATATTATATCAATTTAGTAATAATTTTAAAAAATTAACCCTCAAAATTTATAAATGGTCCCAATTTAATCCTAACTCTAAAATTTCAAAAAATATATAAAAATACATAAATAGTTTTTAAAAAATATAATAATAAATTTAATATATATAATTAAAGATATGGTTAACAAAAAATAATAATATATAAAAATTAAAAATATTTTTTAAAAATATAATAATAAATTTATATTAATATTAAAAAATAAAAACCTCTCCACATCCCTCTCCCTCTCCCCCTCTGGACTTGTGGGTGTAAGGAGGTCTAGTCCGGAGGGGAAGAGCGACGTGGGGGGATTTTTTATTTTATTTATTATTAATATAAACATTGATATAAAATTTAAATTTATTATTATATTTTTTAAAAATATTTATGTATTTTTATATATTTCTTTGATTTTTTTAGAATTAGGATCAAATTGAGACTATTTTTAAATTTGAAGGGTTAATTTTTTTATAATTACAAATAAATTGATATAATATATAAAAGTTGAGGGCTAAATTTGTTAGTATATTGATTTTTTTAATTGCCACGTCAGCTTGTCGTTTGTGATTTTAACAGGAGTGACCAAAATAACCAAACTATGTAACATAGGTGTTTAAATTGTACACTTTTATTTTGAGTGCCTAAAATGAATTTTTTTAATAGTTGAATGACTATATATGTAATTTACTCTTAAATTAATTAATAAATAATATGGTATAAAACTAAAACTTATATAAAAATAATACTGTAGAAAGAACCATTGAAATTAAATAGGTAAAGTTATATGTTATTTCTATAGTATTATTCTTATATAACTTCTATTACATACTAAAATCCCATCACACGCGTATATATGCATGTGGACATGGGTAAAGTTAAAATTTTTTAAGGAATTAAATTGAATTATAAAATTTTTAAGAGATTTAAATGTAATTTTACCATGTATTATTTTATAATTCTATTATTTTGGAATGCACTAAATAGATTTTTTTTCATATTTAGGGAGCCAATGTGTAATTTTATCATATATTAATTTATAATTTTATTATTTTTAGAGGGACTAATCTAAAATTTTTCTATTTTTAGGGGGCCAAGGTCTTACTAGTCACCTAGCTTCGCTTCAGCGTATGGAAACCACTGATTTAGAGCATAGATATATGTTTAAAGATAACATACAATAAACAATGAAATGTATGGTTTGAAACTAATTAATCATTGTAAAAAATAGAATGTAGGTAATGATAATATATATCGCAAAAAATAAGAGAAAGAAAAATAAAGAACACACAGATTTTTACGTGGAAACCCTTTCAGAAAAAAACCAATGGGAAGAGGAGAAGATAATTCACTATGTCAAATTCGAATGATTACAAGAGGAGTAGACTATGCCTATTTATAGGCTTGTAATACCATATATTTAATAGGAGTGTAGTAAGATTGAAACACCTTATTCTAATCAATATCAAATAGATGGAGTTTAGTAAAGTTTAAAAAGCCTTATTCTAAAATAAAATAAAAGAAGTGTAGTTCCATATGGATTTTATTTTTATCTTATTTTACCACTATATTTTATTTAAATAAGGATTCGGGTCACTCAGTTCTAACAATCTCCACCTTGACACGAATTCTCAATGAATAAGTTCTTCATTGCGAATTCTCAACAAACAAGTTCTCCACCTCTTCCATAAAACCCCTTAAGGGTTTAACTTCAACAATGAGCACCAACCAAGTCCAAGCAATGCTCAAACTTGGTTATAGGAAGTGACTTAATCATCATATCAGCAGGATTTTCATGAGTACTAATTTTGCTCACAACAATATTGTCGAAACCACTTTTTGAAATCAAAAGTTTGGGTTGACTTATCTTAAAAATAACAAAAGTGGGAGTCGCCACCGATCCTTTATTGAGGTGTGATCTGCTCACCTTAAAAATGACTTTGGTCTGCGAAATTTGAGAGAACAGGTTCGGGAGTCGATTACGCACGAGGAAGGGTTAACACCCTCGTGACGCCCAAAATTGGTACCGAATCGATTATTTAATGTCTTAGTGTCGAAATTTTGAAAAGATTTTTAAAATAAGATCCTTTTAACTTGAATAAGTTAAATAATAAAACACTCTTATTTCAAAGATATAAAATGTCACACCCAGTGAGTTAGGGCGCAACATTTTTAATCTTCAAAATTAAGTTTATCTTTTGACTTTTAAAAACTGAGCATTTCGAGAAGGATATTAGGTTATTTGGGTCAAATGAAAAATCAAAACCTAGTAAGTTAGGGTTTAATTTCCCAAAATTCCTAAATGCCGAATATTGCATTTATTTTTAAAAATCCTTAACTCAAGATAGCAAAATGTCATATCCAGTAAGTTAGGATCCAACATTTTGAAATCCCGAAAGAGAAAAAAAAACTTTTATTTGCAATTTGTACGGTTTTATTGCAAAAGAAATACTTGGCTATCTAAATTCAACGAAAAGAATCGAAGCCTAGTAAGTTAGGGCACGATCCTCTCGAGAATCGTGAACACCAAGTATTTTGAAAACTTATGGATAAAATGATTTTAATGTTTTAATGAAACGTGATCTTTAATGTAGCGCGATTTAATGGTAACGTATAACGAAGAAGAATAATTCATAAACTAAAATGTGTACTAATGATTAACAAATAACCAGTAGATAAATACAAACAAGCATAGCAACCATAATCTTAATCCTCTATTATGCAAATGCTAACAATATCAACATTCAAAAATTAAATGAATCATCAATACAAAAAAAAAAAAATTATGTGCTTAAAATTTTAAAATAAACAATATACATATATGAGTTTGAAATAAGCCAAAAATAAAGATAAAAATAAATACTATGTGAAAAAAATAATATCTAAATGAATTTTAAAAGTATATGTAAAAAGTTGAAATAAATAAATAAGATATAATAAAATAGGGTTTTAAAAGAATTAGATTATGTATATATAGAAATAGGTAAAAGATATATAATAATACGAAATCAATAATATATTATATGTACATATATGTATAATTAAAATAGTTTAATATAAATTGTATATCTATATATGTGTATAATAGTATTGCACAAAATATTATAAATCTTTAAAACACAAAGGTATATAAATGGGTTTAAAAAAAGAGGTATTATAAAATAAGATCACACAAAAAAAAATATTGTATTAGATTAACATAGAAAATATATAAAATGATGATGAAATTAAATATTAATATATAATAATATAAAAAAAACTTAATATAATAATACACAATGAATTTATAATACTAATAATACATTATAAAAAAGAAAATAATACATAATGAGATTAAATACTAATATATGATAATAACTTAAAATAACAGTACATACATATAAAGATAAATGAAAATATGAACAAATATAACAATCTATAATAATAAGAGCAATAGTAATTAATAGTAAACTAAAAAATGCAAAAGGGATTAAATCGAAGTCAAAACTAAATTCAAGGGAAAGAAAACGAAATTAAACAAGGTCCACAAGGTCAAATAGTAACACGCGCGTAATACGAGGGACCAAAAAGGGAAATAATCCCACACCCTCAAAACGCAGCGTTTGGATCTTGATAGAATTGAAACAAATTCAAAATACATAGGGAAGATTTAAAAATAACGAAAATGAAATTGAAATGATGGAATAAGATGGAGGGATTAAAAGCACAAATATCCCGCTCAACACCAAAACACGCGGGTCTATCCACATCTGGGTCGGGTCATCGGGTATGGCTCAATACGATGTCGTTTTGAGGCCACCCTAGCAGGTCTTTAAACGACGCTGTTGTGAGATCTGTATAAAACCAACTTAAAATTGGTTTTTTCATTTTCAAATGGGTAAAAACCCTAGCCGCAACAGACCGCTCTAAGGCCCTCCGACTTTGCTAAACCCCGATTGTGACGGAGCAAGCGACGGCTCAGTGACCAGGTAAGTTTCCCCGGCCTCGACTTTTCCTATTTCCTTTTTTATACACGATTAATAAAAAAAGGAAAAGAAAAAAGAAACGCAGAGAGAAAAAGAATTCAATGAAAAAGGAAGAATACCTTCTTTCAGAATATTTTTGATTTTTTTTCTATTGATCCTGATTCATTGTTTTTACATTTGTTTCCTCTCTTCTTTTCGTTCGGTTTTCAATCCGTTTTATACACCGACAATACATAATAATAAAAAGAGAAAATACAAAAATCTCATTCCTTTTCAGTATTCTGTCTTCTTCTTTTTGCTGCTTTGGCTTCTTGTTTGCTGTAGGTACTAGCGTACGAAGGCTAGCTAAGGGATGCACGCGTGCGCGGTGGCGCAGCACGCTTGGGGGAAGGCTTGGCCGCTACGGTGTTGGGAGCCAATGCTGCTAGGGTTTTTTTGGTTTTGGGCTAGTATTGTAACTGGGTTAAGCTAGTGGGTTTCGGTGGATTTTGGGCCTGGGGTGGACTAGGTTTGGGCTTAGGATAGGGCTTTTTAGTTGTAATTTTGGGCTTATAATTGGGTTTGTATAACTGGACGTTTGGACTATTATTTAATTTTTATTTATTTTTGTGTTTTATTTTCGGTTTTTCTTTTGGTGTTTACTAGACCGGGCAAATTGGGTGTTTACAATGAGCACCAACCAAGTCTAAGCAGTGCTCAAACTTGGTTATAAGAAGTGACTTAGTCATCATATCTACAGGATTTTCATGAGTACTAATTTTGCTCACAACAATATCACCACGAGCAATAATATCACGAACAAAATGATACCGAACATCAATGTGTTTTGTTCACTCATGAAACATTTGATCTTTTGTAAGGAAGATTGGCACTCTAACTGTTACAATATACTATACTGATCTGAATGTCTTCATTGAGTACATTAAAGAGTCCCTTCAACCAAATGGCTTCTTTACAAGCCTCAGTAATCGCCATGTACTCAACTTCAGTGGTAGACAAAGCGACTGTAGTTTGCAAAGTGGCTTTCCAACTGATTGCACAACCTCCGATTGTAAAGACATAAACTGTGAGAGATCTTCTTCTATCAAGGTCTCTAGTAAAATTAGCATCAACATATTCAATGACTCCATCTCTAGTTCTTCCAAACTGTAAGCAAACATTAGTAGTACCTCGTAAGTATCTTAAAATCCACTGAACTGCTTTCCAATGTTCTTTACCGGGATTCGTCATGTACCTACTAACTGCACTGACTGCATATGATAAATTTGGACATGAACAAACCATATCATACATAAGAGATCTCATTACACTAGAGTACAGAACATGTGACATGTACTCAATCTCATCATCTAATTATAGAGATAGAGTCGATGAAAGTTTGAAATGGGCTGCTAAAGGAGTACTAATAGGCTTAGCACTCTACATATTGAACCTACAAAGAACTTTCTCAATGTACCCTTCTAACTTAGGTACAATTTACTTGCTTTTCTATCTCTGAGAATCTCCATACCAAGTATCTTCTTTACTAGTCCCAAATCTTTCATCTCAAATTCTTAACTTAGTTGGGCTTTAACCTTTCTCATCTCTCTTTTATCTTTCGTTGCTATCAACATGTCATCAACAAAAAGGAGTAGATACACAAAAGAACTATCACTGTTTTTCTTGAAGTAAACACAACTGTCAAAGCTACTTCTTTTGAAATCATGAGAAATCATAAAGGAATCAAGCCTCTTGTACCACTGTCTTGGTGACTGTTTCAAACCGTAAAGAGACTTTTTTAGCAAGCAAACATAGTCCTCTTTTTCTGAGACTTTAAAACCCTCTGATTGTTGCATATAGATATCCTTCTCAACTTCTCTATGCAAAAATACAGTTTTACATCGAACTGCTCAAGCACCAAATCATGCATGGCCACAATACCAAGCAAAGCTCGAATCAAACTATGCTTCACAACTGAGGAGAATACATCTGTGAAGTCCACTCTTGGAATTTGACTGTAAACCTTTACAACAAGACTTCCTTTATATTTGGGTTCTTTAACTCTTAGAGTCCCTTCTTTCTTTTTAAACACCCATTTACAACAAACAACCTTTTTACCTTTAGGAAGTTTCACAAGATCTCATGTTCTATTTTTGTGAAGTGATTTCATCTCCTCTTGCATAGCAAACATCCTTTTTTCTGAGTCTTCATAGCTAACCGCCTAAGAATAATTAGATAGCTCTTAGCTTGCATCTATATCTTCAGCCACATTTAAAGCATAAGCAACTAGATCAGCCTCGGCATACTTATTTGGTGGTTTAATTTCTCTTCTAGTTTTATTTTTGGCGATAGAGTATTGTGGTGAAGAAGCAACTCTATTCTGAATTTTTGTACTGGCTTGAGGAGTCGGCTCTGTTGTAGATTTTGGATTAATCTGATGCTCCACCTGTTTTTGATTTTCTTTGTTGGAAGAGTCTTTAAGAGATAAGTTATGTAGCATAGCAGTTTCATCAAAAACATCTCTGTTAATCACAACTTTTCTATTTTCAAGACACCATAACTTATACCCTTTTACACCAGCTTTATAACCAAGAAAAACACATTTAATGGATCTCGGTTCCAATTTTTCATTATCAACATGAGCATACGCAGGATACCCAAAGATCTTTAAATTAGAATAGTCAGCAGGATTACCAGACCATACTTCTTCTGGAGTCTTTTTCTCAATGGCAACGGATGGAGATCGGCTGATCAAAAAAATACAGTAGAGGCTGCTTCAGCCCAAAACAACTTTGGTAAGTTAGAATTTGATAACATACATCGAACCTTCTCCATGATGTTCTATTCATTCATTCTGTAACACTATTTTGCTGTGGAGTATGACAAACTGTTAAGTGTCTCATGATTCATTCTAACTTGCACAATTTATTAAACTCATCAGAACAAAACTTTAAGCCATTGTCAGTGTGGAGGTATTTTATTTATTTTCCCATCTGCTTTTCAATCATAGTTTTCCAAGACTTAAATTCAGAAAACATATTACTTTTTTGCTTTAGGAAGAACGCCCAAACTTTTCTGGAAAAATCATCAATAATAGTTAGCATATAATTAGCTCCACTTCTCGAATGCACTCTAGATGGGCCCCACAAATTAAAATGAATATACTCTAACATTTTTTTCGTGTTATAGATTCCTCTGGTGAATCGAACTCTCTTTTGCTTCCCAAAAACGCAGTGCTCACAGAACTTTAGTTTGCAAATTTCTTACCCATCAAGAAGTCCTCTTTTGCTCAATTCTGCCATGCCATTCTCACTCATATGCCCTAGGCCCATATGCCAAAGTTTAGTAATATTAGCATCTGACAAGGAAGAGGAAGCGATAGCTGCATCACTAGTAACAATAGAACCCTGCAAAACATATAACTTGACACTCTTTCTTTGCCTTTTCATCACAACGAGGGAACTTTTGGAAATTTTCAAAACCCAAATTTTAGCTGTGTATCTATATCCTTTTGAATCAAGAGTACTCAACGAAATTAAATTTCTCTTCAATTCTAGAACATGTTGCACGTCACTAAGTGTCCTAACAACTCCGTCAAACATCTTCACTTTAATCGTTCCAACACCTGTAATTTTACACAAAGCATTATTTCCCATCAAAACAACACCTTCAGACACTGTTTCGTAAGTTGTAAAATAATACAGATTGAGACTCATATGGAAGGTGCAGCCCGAATTAAGGACCCACTCCTCGTTCACTTTAGAATTGTTGATAGAAGCGACTAGAAGTTCACCATCGCTGTAGTCTTCTACAACATTAGGTTCATCAGATTTTTCTGGTTGTTTTCCCTTTTGATTCACAGCCTCCCTTCTGATCTTGTTCTGCAACTTATAACACTCAGATTTAATGTGCCATTTTTTCTTGTAGAAGTTACAAGTTTTACCTCAGTTTGAAGACTTTGATTTACCTTTAGATTTACTGCGAGGATTTCGTTCCTGTGTCCTTCCACGATCATCATCAGTATTTCGATCTTATCTCTTACGAACAATAAGACTCTTTTTGAGAGTCGGGTTTAACCGCAAGATGCTTCATCTTATCATACGAGGTCAAAGAATCATAAACCTCATCAACTGTGAGAGACTTGTGGCTATATAAAATCATGCCTCTAAAGGTTGAATAAGACGGGGGCAACGAATAAAGTAGAATCAACCCTAGATCTTCCTTATCATACTAAACCTCTATGGCCTCCAAGTTTGAGAAAATTTCTTTAAACACTGTTAAGTGTTCGTGTACAAACGCACCAAACGATGAGCATAAAGATATTGCTTCATATGCTGGTTAGAGTTTTCAACATACATATTTGTTCCAGTCTTTTCCATAATGCAGCGGCGGTCTTCTCCTTCATCACATCCTGAAAAATTTCGTTAGACAAATGCAGATTTAATTTTGTTAACGCCGATCCTCACGCTTCTTCTCTTGATCTGTTAATGTCGAAGGCATCTTATCTATCCCTAGCAGGGCATCCTCTAGATCCATCTGCGCAAGAATTGCTTGCATCTTAATCTGCCACAACGCAAATCTGGTGTTGCGATCCAATAGCGAAATTTCATACTTCAAAGACGTCATTACCGTGATTGAGATGAATAACCCGGAAGATTGGATACCAGTTTGTAAAAAATAGAATGTCGGTAATGAAAATATATACCGCAAAGAAAAGAGAGAAAAATAAAGAACACACAGATTTTTACGTGAAAACCTTTTCGGGGAAAAAATCACGGGCAGAGGAGAAGAAAATTCACTATGTCGAATTTGAATGATTACAAGAGGAGTAGACTATTTCTATTTATAGGCTTGTAAAACCATATTCTAATAGGAGTGTAGTAAGATTGAAACACCTTATTCTAATCAATATCAAATAGATGGAGTTTAATAAGGTTTAAAAAAACCTTATTCTAAAATAAAATAAAATAAAGTGTAGTTCTATATAGATTTTACTTTTATTTTATTTTACCACTATATTTTATTTGAATAAGGATTCGAGTTACTCAATTCTAACAATCATAACGACATATTAAATATTCACAATATTAAATTGAAAAAAATAGATTAAATTGTGATTAAACGAAATTTAAAACGTAAATACATCATATTAACAATACTAAATGTACTACAATTGTTTATCATGGTAATGTCATCTATCTTAAGTTGATATTTAGTTAACTTATAATATCAACTCAATCAACAACATTATTAATATATACAACTGAAGGAGATAATAAATTATGGTTATTAAAATAAAATTGATAATACATTATCAAAATAAAGTTTTGGTTGAGTGGTTAATTTTAAGTTTTACCAATCCAATTGACACGGGTTCGATCCTTTATCAAGTTGACTTGTTTCACCAACACAATTAATGACATAATCTATATACACAAATTTGGTGGGAGAAAACATTTTATGTTAAAAGTTATTTTTTTTAAAATTTACTGAAGAATTATTATTAATGTAGGAGTAAAGAATTTACTTATAAAGAAGATACACGAAAATAATATTAGTTGAAACTATAAGAGAGATAGGAATGATGATAATTGAATCTATAGAAGTTACACTTGATATAATTACTATTTCTAGTATTTATTCATAGTAAATTATTGTCCAAAGATATAATAAAAATTTCGTGGTGTGTAAGAAATACAAATTCCTCTTTCAGTTGGTTTTTTTTTTTTTTTAATGACTACTTAATTTAGAATCAACAAGCAACTCAATACTAAGATTTGAAGATAGTTGATAGGAGAAGAGAGGTTTTCTTGAAACAAGGAAATAAAAGAAAGAAGTGAATGGGATTTTGGCAAGTCAAGTTGCAATTTTTGTTATTGGGGTTGGACACCACATCGGATACTGATCACAGTACTTCATTTATGTTTCACAATAAAATGCGTAAACTTTATAAATTGGATGCAGATCTCTATGCTGCTAATCTAAAAGAATATCACGTGGATATGAATAGGCATCCAAGAAAAAAAAAAAGGTAAACTATAAAAATAGTTATTTTGTTTGTTTCACATTATATTTTAGTCATATTATGTTTGAAATATTACGTTTGGTCGCGTTATTGTTTTGTTATGAAGTGGTCATTCTATTGTTAAGCTCTGTTATCTCCATAAAGGATGTCCTAAGTGGTAGTCTAAATGGTTTAAATGCCAATTTGGATGTTCTACGTGACAGTTCAAATTAAATTTATTTAATTAAAAACTTATTTTCATCCCAACAACTGAATATCAAAGTTGACATTTAAAACTTATTTGGACTGCAATTAAGAAGATAGTGGAGTTTAATAATAAAATGACTATTTCATAATAAAATGATAAAATAAATAATTAAAATATAATATTTCAAATATAAATAATTAAAATATAAGTTGAGGTTTTTATTATTACTTTTTACTGAGAAATCAATAAAACTTACATTGGGGTTTTATTCTTATTTAATTATGGGAGTCCACCTCTGACGGAAGCATTAAAGTCCAGATATGGGGAACCCCAAAAAAAAAACAACAATAATAAAATGGCAGCTTCGAAATTCGCCGAATATTATTAAAACCTTCTGAGTTCAAATATGATGCTGTCGCCCATTATGAATTTAACTCATATTAAAATTCAAATATTATGTTAATGACACCTAGGATGATCCTCATTTGGGTTACGCCTAAATCTCCATTATTTTCAGTTCTTTTTAATTATAATAATATAATAATGTCTGTAATTAAATCATATCATGTTAAAATAATTTTATTTAAATTTAACTTTTTAGAGTCAGCATCCTAAATTAGTTTTATTTTTGGTGAATAATAAATGCAATCTCATCCAAGATAAGTTTAATTTTCATACACCGCTGCTTTGCTGCCAATTTCTTTTTATTGATTTTGGATGATCAAAATAATTTTATTTCTCCTCTCTCAATCCATGATCGCTAATTATACAAAAATCCAGTTGTATGACAACCCTACATTCTCATATATACAAATATTTATAATTACATTAATCAATTCCCATTACACCATCATTCCAAATTTCTAATATTTATATTGGTGTAAAATTAATTTTATATTTTATATTTTTTGTGTATTTTTTTGAAAGATTGATATTTTATTCATCTAATTATCATATTTCATATTCCATTAATTTATATTATGCATGTTAAATTTGATGTAAATTAAAATTTTTTCATTGTTTGTTTTATGTACATAACTTTCGGTCGTTTAATAAATATATGTATATATAATATTTTAGATTGATATGATATAGATATCAGATTAGTTTAAAAGCTGACATGCTTGATAAATTCAACTGTTGTTAAAATATTAATCGTACAAAAATATACAAAAAGTACAAAATTACTTTAAACTTACACAATATAAATAAATCTATCTCAATTCTTTAAAGTTTACAAATATAAATATAATATAATCATATATAATTATAAATACATGTCCGAATAATTACATAACAGAATCGAACAAATACAAAGCACAAAAAATAATTGAGAAAAAAGGGTTAGTAATATATATATATATCTATATATATATATATATATATCAAAATAAAGACAATACGTATTACTACGAAACATGGCATTGTCAAATCATCTATACATTGGAACCGCATTCGTCGTTTGCATCACATACTTATCAACGGTTGAGATTTCATCCCATTCATAAAACTACCTGGATCTCTTCTGCCATGGCGAACATCCCGTGATTGGTGGTGACACCAACTCCCTGTTAAAATATCCCTCTTTCCATCTTTCCCAATCTAACCCCCTCCCCCATTTTTCTCACTCCTAACCTTCAAAGCTAAAAAGCCCCCGTCACTCTCTCCCTCAAAGCTCAGCTCAACCAATGGCGCCGCCACCGCCTTCGCTGCTTCTAGTTGTTCTCTTCTTGCTCTCCTCCACTGCATTGCTTTCGGAGTCAAGGTTAAGCTTAGATTACTACTCCAAAACCTGTCCAAGTTTCAACAAGATCATGCAAGAAGCTATTACCAACAAGCAAATCAACAACCCCACGACAGCCGCCGGAACACTCCGTCTTTTGTTCCATGACTGCCTCCCCAATGGCTGCGACGGTTCCATCCTCGTCTCTTCAACTCCATTCAACAAAGCCGAACGTGACGCCGACATCAACCTCTCCCTCCCCGGAGATCCATTCGACCTCATTGTCCGAGCCAAGACAGCCCTCGAACTGTCGTGTCCCAACACAGTCTCTTGTTCCGACATCCTCGCGGCGGCCACACGTGACCTTGTGACCATGCTCGGCGGTCCCTACTATAAAGTATTTTTGGGTCGGAAAGATTCGAGATCTTCTCAAGCTTCTTCAATAGAAGGGAAACTGCCAAAACCCACCATGAGCATGTCACAGATAATCAACCTTTTTGCGGCAAGTGGGTTCAATGTTCAAGAAATGGTGGCCTTAAGTGGAGCACACACAATTGGGTTTTCACATTGCAAAGAGTTCAGCTCTAATCTTGGGAACAATACCCATTACAATCCAAGGTTTGCTCAAGCATTGAAACAAGCTTGTTCAGGTTACCCAAAGAACCCGACTTTGTCTGTTTTCAACGATATAATGAGTCCCAACAAGTTTGACAACTTGTATTATCAGAATCTACCAAAGGGTTTAGGGCTATTGGAATCAGATCATGGGTTGTATAATGATCCTAGAACAAAGCCTTTTGTGGAACTGTATGCAAAGGATCAAAACAAGTTCTTTCGAGATTTTGCTAGAGCTATGCAGAAGCTTAGTGTTTATAGGATCAAAACTGGGAGAAGAGGAGAGATTAGGCGTAGGTGTGATGCTGTTAATTGAGGTGTTTGTTTGTTAAATTTGGCTTCTTTTTACTGATTTCTTTCTGGGGTTTTGAAAAGATGTATAATCTTTTTGTGTTTGCCTGGTTTCATGAAATAGATTTAAGTTGATAGTTTAACCATCACAAACTGTTTTTACCTGCTACCATCTGGATGTGGGGTTTCTCATTTTCAAAATGCACAGCTACGAATTGAAGTGCCTTAAAGCTAATCCCAACTGCATTTAGGAACAAAACCACATTGTCATATAGTTGAAAGTTTTACAAGAATAGATACAGATATTAGTTATGTATTGTTCCTCGTATGTAGGTGTCACAACTGGTATAAGTACATTTTAATAAAAAAAAGAATCATCCTTGTATTCAGGTCTGAAATAAGTGCCAGTTTCTAATACGTTTCTGGTTCCATAGGAAAATTCAGTTTAAATGGATATAATTTCAAAAAAACTTACATGTAGTGTATTGGGTATCAGAGTAACATAACTCTAGAATAGAATAGACGCATAAAACGGATCTTGACAGATACATATGCACTTATTTTGATACGTTTTACATTCCTTTTCACTCAATGTTTTGAATAAAAAAGAAGGAATATGATTGAAGTAGTGAAGTGATATGTCACAATCTATAGCTACTTGCCACACTGCGATTATTCACCTTTTAATCATCCTTTTTCTCATGCTCGGCCCAAGCCCATGCCCTGCTGTTTTACATTGGTCCCACTCTTCAATCTCCAAAATTCTTTCATATCTATGAAAAAGAGAAATTAATAACTTAAACATACTTGCGAACCACAATTTCAACTCGGCTTCCAATTATGTAACTTTGATTTGTTTAGCTAATTGCGTCCAACCAATATATATAAATATAACTTTGATTGGATAAATTTACCTCCTAAAAGAATGAAATGAATCCACAGAATCAAACCCAAATTCGATATCCTCCATTATAACAGATTCAAGAGGGTCACCTTACTTATCTCAAGTGGACCCTCTCAGTCATCAGCCCAAGTTATACATCAGATTTTTTCCCCTTCAGCTCAACAAAATTACTGAGTGGCCGATCAACTAAAGCCCACTAAACTTGCCTTCAATTACTAAGGTTTCCCTAAAACATTTCATAATCTTATATATGATCTGAATTACTGTTAAATTTTTGGCTTTAACTATACTTTATTTTTCTGAACGAATCAAATAATAATTCATGACCTGCACGTCCAACAATTTTGATGCATTAATGTCTCTTGAATGCAACTATATTTTACTACCACACATCTAATAGAAAAAGTAAATAAAAGTTTGATAGATTAGAGATGTAAAATAAAAAGCCGAAACCATATTATTAAGCATAAAAGTATAAAACTAGGCGTTGATCATGATTTAGATTAATCTATTATATTTGAGAAATACAAGGAATTGAAGATGCATACGGGTGACATTGCAGATTGAATATTTCAGACTCCTCATTTATCTTAAAATAAAATATGATCCATCATATATATACAAGGCAATATCGAAACTACACAACTTTCACCCAAAACCTTATAGAAATGAAGACATTAAAGACATATATGATGTTGAATCTACTTACTTCCCTTTTCACCTTTAATTATGGACGCAATCTTACAAAGAATATAAAGGAAGAACATACATGCATGGCCTCTCTCCACTGCTCTCTCTTCAAAAGTATGATTAGCCACCCCATTATACTGCTTTTGGGATCTAACTTTCTCTTCATCTACTTTACACACTCTTTGATGGAGAAGAGGTCAAAAAACATACAAGGGATAAAAATAAACCATCCTACATAATCAACTGAAAGAACGCTATGTATGTATGTATAGCTGAAGGAAACTAGCTCCCATAGTAGTAACAAAAGCTTACTTAAATTAAAAGAAATCTTATTTAACAAATGAAGGGACATTTTGCCAAGTGTTTTTGTTGCCTTCCAATAAGCTCAATCGAAGTCCTAGGTTTCTACTTGGATAAGATATATATATATATATATATATATATAGATTATTCATCTGGATCCTCAAAAACCAAAGATGAAATAAGAAGAAATAAGAAGCTAATACCAAAAGATTGCCTTATATATGTATATATTATCCAAGAGTACTTCTTCTCCTATATGTGTTTTACTTTGGAGAGAGAAAGAAAAGGAAATATTGTTTAAAAGGAAGACTCATCTGATAGCATATTGTTTTTGTCCAATTATTATTTATAGCAAGCTCAGGAATCATGATGTTCTGTGGGAAAACTTTTGGAAGGAGACAGGCTTCAACTGTAAAAAAAACCCTAAAACAAACAAAATACTACGGTTTCATTTATGATAAACATGGTAGATCTGTTGATAAAAAGGCATACAAAAATCATACACATAAATATATGGCTGATGAAACTTTAGATCAGCTTGGAGGAATTGCAGAAAGTGTATGTGAAAGAGAAGATCATATACGGAAATAGGATCAAGAGAAGAAAGAGATCTCTTACAGAACATAGTGAACACAAACGTTTTTCAATAACCTAACAATAAAACCATACAAAACCAAAAAAAGCTAGCAAGTACTGATTTTGCTCTGATGGAAGCAAATAGTTTCGGACCAAGATGCTTGATTCCCCCCCCCCCCACCTCCCAAAAAAAAAGAAGACTGGGAAAATCTAGAAGAAACAGGAGAAAAAAAGAAAAGACCCATTCACGCAAAACCAAGGAAGAAACAAAGATGAAAACAAGAAAAAGCCTAGAGCTTGAAACTTGAAAGGTCCTTTCTTTTTGCTATAAATTTCTTCTCAATCCCCCACTTGAAAACATCACTTTCGCTCCTTCTGATTTATTCTTTCTTCCTTCTTCTTCTTCTTCTTTTTGGGTTGATGAAATGATGACGAGCTTTGAAGAATGTGTAGAAGGTAATGATCATAAAGGCAGGTGAGGAGGTGTGGGAACAATGATGGCGATGGAGAAGATGGAGAGAAAGCGGACTTCATCATTGCTGTTGGGTTGTAAGAAAAGCTAGATATAAATAAAAAAGGAAGAAGAAAATTCAAGGTTTTTTGTGCTCTTCTCTCTTTTGTCAGATGTGAGAAAAGAGAGACGAGATCATTATATCCCAATAGTTCCCCACCCTACCGCATAAAATAGCCATCCAAGTTTTCAACATAGTTTTCTAGAAAATTTCTCTCTAACCCTAATCTATTATTGTGTATATTACACTAAATTAGCCCTATATGTAAAAAAAAAAAAAAAAAAAGTTTATTAGGTCAAATAATATATATTTTAAAATTTAGAGAAATAAGTTAATTTTATAAGAGCTAGGAAAGCACCCGCTTTTCTTTTAAATCGTATTTTTTTATTTTTTTAATATAATCAGTATCTTTAATTAGATGAATAAATGTTAGTGATTTTATTTTTCAGGGTTTGATTTCTTTTTCACCCACATTTGTATTTTTATTTCATATTGTTTTAAGTGATTATTATTTTTTTAATTAATATTTTTAACATATTAGCTCCCTTGGTTAAATGATTAAATAATAATTTTATTATTGAGTCCCAACTTAAAATTCCTCCTCTTTTAGATAATTTTATAATTTTTTTTTCATGTTGTTTCAAGCTTATTTTTAAGGGAATAACTTACATAAGGATGATCCTAAAAACTAATAAAATTTTGCCACATTATCAAATTTTAAAGACATGAAATTATTATTATACTCATCCATAGATAAATTATTTTATGGACCCTTCCAACCATATTATTCATGGTCCCTTCTCAATTATTTAATTATATTTCAACAATTTTTTTATGTGATAACACATGATTTTGATAAATTTTTTACCCTGAACTCCAAACCCTAAATCTAGAATATCAAACCCTAAAAAAAATATAAAACCCTAAACATGAACCACAAACATGTAACCCTAAACTCTTAAACCTTGAACTCGAACCCTAAATCTTAAACTCGTAACATGTAACCCGAACCCTTAAACATTAAACTTAAACCATAAACCTCAAATTCTTAAACCCTGTACCTAAACCTAAACTTTGAACCCAAAACCCAAACCCGTACCCAAAACCTTAAATTCTAAATCCAAACCCTAAACCTTAGGGTTTGGGATTTGAAATTCGAGATTTAAGGTTCAAGGTTCAATGTTAGAGGTTCTGGATTCAAGGTAAAATAATTACCAAAATTATGTGTCAATGACATGAAAAAAATTGCACAAAAATTATCAATTTTTTTAAAAAAATTAGTTGCACAAAAATAAAAAAAATATCAACTTATGGAAAAAATATTAAAATTTGTAAAAGAAGAAAAGAGGTTTGTTTATAATTTAAAAATTAATTATTTTAAGTAATTTAATTAAAGTTAAATTAAGTTAGAGAAGATATTAGATATAGATGAGTGTATAATAATACTTTATTATCTTAAAATTTTAATGACGTGACACTATTTTATTAGTGCCTAAAAACTATACTTTTTAGATGATCCTAATATAATTTATTCCTTTTTTAATTAATAAATATATTGTTTTTAAATTTTTTATTTTTATTTTTAATTAATATCTCTTTTATTTACAAAATCAAATAATTATTACAAATATTATTATTTTTAGTAAATATAATTTTTTTATGTGTAATATTTATTTTTTAATCGATATCATGAGTGTAGTAAATTTTAATATTATATATTTTTATATGTGTATTTAAAATATTTCACATATAAAAACATTTGAAATATCATACCCACAATGTAGATGAAAAAACAATGATATTTGAAATATTTTACATATAAAATTAATAATTATATTTGAAATAATTATTTTATTTTATAATATTAGAAATCATCATACCCACAATATACGTGGAGAAAATAAATATTTGACATATAAATATTATAAAGAAAAATATATTAAAAAATTAACTGATGTTTATATTATATATAAAGGAGTTATTAATTTCAAATATTTTTAACATAATGATATATGTAAAATATATATTTTATTATATAATTACATATTTATTATTTGATTTTATGATTAAAAGAGATATTAATTAAAAAGATGAAATGAAAATAAAAAAATTGAAAATAATATATTTATTAATTAAAAATAATAAAAAGCTTAAACCAACCTAAAGTAAAAAATACAAATGTGAGTGGGAGAGAAATCAAATCCATGACTAAAGGACAAAATCACTAACATTTAAACATATGACCAAATATACTAATTATATTAAAAAAAAAGTCAAAAAATACCTATTTTCCTAAATTAAAAAAAAATGGCCTATTGGCCAAGAAACTTTTTTTGGGGCATATATGGCTAATTTAGCTCATATATAATATTGTTTTTCCAAATTTATTTTTTAAATTTGGTAAACTATAACAATATTCATCCAATTATTTAATTCGTTCTATTTTAGTCACTTAACTATTAATTTTTTTTATTTTAGTCAATCAGCTTTTCAAAATTAAATATTTTAGTTACTTTTCTCTTAGTTTGCTTAATGGAAGTCTAACGTAAGCTTGGTTTTATTGACCTAATAATAAATTTAGCTCTCCAATGTTTACAAATTTTATCAATTTTATCTTAAATCTAAGAAAAACAAATTTAACACTTAATTCACAAGATTTGTCATTTTATTCCTAATTATAAAAATATTAAAAATTATAAAAATAAATATAAATTATAAAAATTTAAAAGTTTTCAAAAGGAATATAAAAATATTTTTTAGATTTTTGTACCCAAAATGAATTTCAACTTCACCGATTGAATGAAAGAAAGAACAAAGTGTAAGATATCGTTGAAAGTCATTTTGGGTACAAAAATCTTAAAAATATTTTTATATTTACTTAATTTATTTTTTAAAATTTATATTTAGTTTTAAAATTTTTAAGATTTTTAAAATATTTTAATTAAGACTAAAATGAAAAATTGTGAACATTGAGGGTTAAATTTCTTGAATTTTTTAGATTTAGGATCAAATTTGAAATAAAATTAGTTTGCAAATATGATGAATTCTGCTATGCTCAGATTTTGTTGCAACGATAAATAGAACTTGTAAAGAAATAAGAAAGAGGAAGAAGAAACGACAAAATCAATCTTTGTTAATGCAATTTAGACACAATGACCTTACGTCTACGGAGCCTTACTCAGGATATACTCTTATTCAATCACTGAATCAAATAACCGTAACAATTCGTCTTTATCAGTTAAAATCCATAACCCCTTTACAAGCTAAGTTCATGCAACTCTAATGGAGAACAATATTTCAATCAACATACACCAATAGTAACATTCAACTCCGCTCAAGAGTGTTTACCAACAATCAACCAAATAATCGAAATGCACAACACAAGAAAAATAAGCAAAGGTTGGTTACAAAAAGTACTTGAGAATTTGTGAAATTTCCAACTCTCCAAGTCTTGTAGCCCAAGAGAAAGTGACACCTATTTATAGTGTCAATTAGCAACTTGATATCACAAGATAATCTTCAATTAAGTAGCAAATAATTTTCTTGGAAATTTCCTTGGATAAATCTGATAAAAATCCTTTAATCAACCCTTCATCCAACAAAGGTGATAATAATAGGAACTTAATCCTTATTCTGTAGACTCATAGCTTTATTAAAAGGATTAATTGAAGAGTTAGAGAGTCTTGGGTGAAAATCACCTGTTGTTTTGTCAAACATGCCACTGCTCCATAGGCCAAAAATGTCAAACGTCCATGAGGCAGAAAATATCCCATGGCCCAAATAGAAAATTTGTTTTTGTTCTAACAAAATATGGAACTAACAGTGTCCAAAACTCCAACAATCTACCCCTTGACATTTTGACACAATTAAACTGCGATTTCGGAAAAAAATCACTATGTTCTTCAAAAATAAATTATTCAGTTGAATTTTTCGTGCGTTAGATGTAATCTTCATGATTCGAACGTAACTTCTAGGCCGAGTATAGGCCGGGTATGAGGTGTTACAAACAATGTGTCAAGGACTAATCTGTAATTTTTTTCCTTTTTCATGATTATCCTTCGATTAATTCAATTCCTGAGCTATAATAATTTATTTCAGTTTATCAATTCCAAACATTTTATAACAACCTATTACAAACATATATCAATTCAAATTCATTTTATGGATGTCCCCTAATATTTTGCATTTTATCCAATTTAGTCCCTAAAACCAAAATTTGAGACTCGATTTCGAAACCAATCTCAATTTTATCCTTATACAACCCTATAATATCTATAATTATATAAATTACATATAAATTTAGAAATATTTACACTTTAGTCCATATGTTCAAAACTAACCAATTTCACTTTACAAATTAGTCATTTTTCACTTCTAAACTTACAAACTAACAATTTAACATTAAAGCTTCAAGTATTCATTAATGACATCATTTATAAACTTTAGCAGTTTCAAAGATTGACACACATGTTAGCTAAATCGAGCTACAATGATATCAAAAACATAAAATTTACAAAAAAAATGAATTAAAATTTACTCACCATGCAAAGATGAAAGCTTGAACAAAAGATGAAGCTTCCAAAAATGGCTTCCAAGATTTTGTTTTTGGTGTTTTGGGCAAGAATAAAGAAAGATAAAGATGATGGTTTTGTTTTCATATATTAAACCTATAATATTTATTTAATTAAACAAACTGTTTTAATATAAAAGCAAAGAAACATACACTAACTGTCCAAGATAATTACAAATGGCCTATTTTCCACTTAAAACCTTGGTTAAATACCAGTTAACCATTTTAACCAATAGAAATAAAAAACGATTAATTTTTATCACTTTTCAATGTAGTCCTTGAATCTTAATTAACCATAAATTAAATAAAATTATGGGACAAAAACTCAATATACCTCTAAATCAGACTTGTAAATATCAAATAATAATATTTACGAGCTCGGACATTGGAGATGGGGTTTTAAAACCATCATTTTCAACACTACTGACTTTCGGGTCGTTACAAAGCTGAGCGTAAACATAGACACATCTTGGATTCCATTAAGGCCCTCATTCTTTTAGCCAAATGCCCTGAAAAATTCTGGGGTAGTTGCTTTAATCACTGCCCATACAATCAACCATACACCTACTAAAGTTATTAATGATCTCTCTCCACATGAACACTTTTTTTCGCAACTCTCCATATTATTCAGTTCTCAAAACCTTTGGATGTGCTTGCTTTGTACTCCTTCAACCTCATGAACATACTAAACTTGAACCTCGTGTTCATCTTTTCTATTTTCTTGGGTACGATATTGAGCATAAAGGCTACTGTTGTTGGGATCCAATATCCAATAAATTGTGTATCTCTCAGCATGTTATCTTCTGGGAAGATGTTAAGTTTTGTTTGTACACATTTTATTCTTCCTTGTCCTCTTTTCTATTTTTTCACAAATGCTTATGTTGAGTTGTTCCCTTGTTCTGATGCATCAGATGAGCTCAATTCTCTTCCATTTTCCATTTCTACATCCACTGAATCTGAACCAGTTGAAGATCTTGTTCCTACTTCTGTTATTCGTCTGTCTAATCGGGTAAGAGAACCACCTTCTCACTTAAAAAATTATCATTATTTTTATGCCATTGTCACCCTCCATGAGCCTCAATCCTATCGTAAGGCTAGTACCAATCCTTCTTGGCAGCAAGTAATGTTTGACGAACTTTAAGCATTAGAGAAAACTCATACTTGGGATCTGGTTGATCTTCCTCCTAGAAAGATACTGATTGGCTGTAAATGGGTGTACAAAATCAAGACCCGTTCTGATGGATCTATTGAGCACTATAAATCTCAATTTGCAGGCAAATGGTACATGAAGGAGTATGGTATTGACTATGATGAAACGTTTTCTCCTGTGGCATGTCTCACTTCTGTTCATAGTCTGTTGGCGCTGGAAATTGCATCAGATAGATGACGAGAATTCCTTTCTCAATGGTGATTAATAGGATGAAATCTACATGTATCCCTCACCAGGGTATTCTCATTCTCTCAATCAAGTGTGTAAACTTCAACATGCACTATATGGTTTGAAATAAGCCCCTTAAGTTTGGTTTGCTAAATTTAGCTCTATTGTATCTGCATTTGGTTTTGTATAAAGTCCTCATGATTTTGCATTATTTACTCGACGCTCTGATTCGAGTATGATCTTACTCTCTATATGGATGATATGATTATCACAGGGGATGACACAAAGGGGATTATTAAACTACAACAGTACCTTAGTCAACATTTATATTCAATTTATACTTTAAATCTTTTAATAATCAAATTAAACATTTAGACCAATATGTTTCAATAATAATAACTAATTTTATAAAATTGTTTTCAAATTAACTCATACACTATTTCTTAATTCAATTTATACCATTAATCTTTCAATAAATATTTAATACATTAAATCAACTTGTTTCAACAACAATAATAATAATAACTATCTTTCAATTCGATTCGTTCACTTATAATCAATTTACACTTATAATCTTTTAACACTCAATTTATACATTAAATCCATAAATAAATTTCAATAACTTGTATTCAATTAAATTCATATATTATTTCACTATTTCAAATCATTTTATTTTCACTTCTAATTTCTCAACAATAGCTATTTCAATTTGCTTTTCTTTACTTATATTTTTACATCATCTCATACTACCAAAACCATTTAATGAACTGTATCATTATCTATTTCTTGAACCCATGGTTCATACATTTCATTTCCACATCTCAATTTAATATCTTATTTCAATTCATATTCAAGATCATTCAATAAAATTTATATTATCAAAATTATTCATTTACCCCTATTAACTTGACTCGGACTTTGGCGGATACACGGATCCAACCAAACACACCAGAATGGCACGCAGTGCCTCATCAGATAGTTCGAAGCAATAAAGTGACACCCAGTGTCTCATCGGCCAAGCCGAAGTAAGTTGGTACCCAGTACCTCATCGAATCTATCCGAAGTAACAATATGACACCCAGTGTCTCATCGATGAAGGTCGAAGTATCCCTAAACACTTCCAATCCTATGGCATGCCAACTATATCCGACTCAGCCCGACTAGTTAATAGGGTATTCAAATCATTTTTCTATTTCAAATTCACTTTCGATTCAATCACAATTCAACTCAGAGTCACTTCCCACTTTCAAATCAATATACAATTCAATACCAATACATATTTCAGATATTCACATATAATCATACTTCGATTCAATTCAAACCACTTTTCAATCAATACACAATTCACATATTCACATATTCACATATATTCAAATCTCATATCTCGATTTTCAATTCACATATCAATTCACAATTCACATATTCACACATAATCATAATTTAATTCACTTTTATTCAATTCATATTTTAATTCATTTTCCAATTAAATTCAAATCACTAATTATTTTTCAATCAATATACATTTCAAATACTCACGTATTTTCTTCATTCAATTCAATTTGATTCAATCCAAATCACTATTATCATTCCTGTTGGTACCTGATTTTACTTACCATGCATTTTAATTAAAATATAACAATTAATAATTAAATTCGAGTTATGGTAATACTAACCGAAATTTCTCTCGAGTCCATCCTTGTCCACCTTCTCCTTTCCTTTCTCGGACAATGACTCTTGCACGACATTAGCTACGTCATTAAACAATTAAAAATCATTAATACACAATTTCATTAAAATATTTCCTTTTATACCTAAACTTTACCCAAATTCTAATTTAATCCCTTATCAATACTAATTTTATTTTCCCATTCTAACTCCATATTCTCTCTTAATTCTTACCATAAACTCAATTTAGCTCTTCAATTTCACCATAAATCCCTAATTTCGGGATTCTTTCAATTTAGTCCCTACTATTCAAAACTTACACTTTATTTTACAATTAAATCCTTTACTAACTTCTAACTTGAAATTCAATCAATTTAACCCCTAATTCATCAATTAATTCAACATGAACAACATCTAAAAATTTACTAACTTTCAAAATTTCAACTTAAATCAAGTAGTATTTTATTCTAGGATTCCAAAAATATCAAAACCATAAGAAAAATGGACTAAATTGACTTACCAATTGAATTTAGAAGTTTTGAAACCCCTGAACCATCGCTCTCTTCCTTTTTCTTTCTTTCTCTTTCTCTTTCTCAATTTTCGTTTTGCTTCTCTGTTTCTCTGTTTCTCATTTCTATTCTTTCTTTTGTTATATAATATAATATAATATAATATAATATAATATATTAATAATAATATAATATAAAAACATAATCATTAATTATGTATATACAATATAATATATATTTTAAACTAAAAAATATCTTAGATTTTTAAGGTTAAACCGCCTCAACTTTAGAAAAAGGCATAATTTCCTATTTGGTCCTTTTAACTTTTCTTTAATCTATAATTAAACTTTTATCTCTATTGCAATTTAATCATTTTTCATAATTAACCACAATTTAGATAAATTCACTTAATTAAAACCTAATTAACTACACAACTAACTTCATAAATATTTATAATAAATATCTATGAATCCGATTTACCGAAACGGAGTCTCAGGAATACATTTTTTTAATTTTGTCCTTTTTAATCAATTAACCATCGAAACTTAAAATTTCTTAACGAAACTTTAATACTACCCTAATGACACTTTGTAAATATTCATAAAAATATTTACGACTCAGTTTATAATATCGAGGTCTCGATACCTCTTTTTTGACCCAATTTACCTAATAATTTCTTTTAAATCACAAAATTCACTAATTCAAAAATATTTCTAAAATCACTTTTAACTTATAATTATTAATTAATAAATTTTTTTAACTTTTTCATCGAATTTAGTGATCTCAAATCACTGTTTTGACACTACTGAAAATTGGGCTGTTACATTGAGTTTGAAGGGGGATGCTAATGTCAATCTGTATGTTACCATGTAAATTAGGCTATAACTTAGGATTTTAACTATGTTAATGTAAATTTGTATTTTTAGCCTGCAAATTAGGCTATAACTTAGGATCTTGACTAGTTAGTTTCCATGTATAGTTTCTAAGTCCTAGTATAAATACCTAGTACTTGTACAACAATAGATATACTGAAATTCATTCCTTTCTTTTCCTAAGTTTAATAACAAATTCAATGACCATTTTATAACTTTTTAAAATTGAGTGATTAAAACTTAAACGTACTAATAGTTTAGTAATCTTGGGTGTAGTTTATCCTTATTTCAAATATCCTTATTTTTCACCTCCATTGTGGGCATGGTAAATTTTAATATTATAAAATAATTATTTCAAATATTATAATTTTTATATTTAAAGTATTTCAAATAATTATTTCAACTGCACATACAAAAATATATCATACTAAAATTTGCCACACTCATGACATGACATGAATGAAAAAAAGTAAATATTTTACATATAAAAGTTATAATTACTAAAAGTAATGATATTTGAAATAGTTATTTTTATTTGTGAAATATTTCCAAATAATTATTTGATTTTATAAATATTTTAGTATATATTATGTATGCGTATCTGAAATAATTATTTAAAATATTTCACATATAAAAATAATAACATTTGATATGATTAATTGATTTTATAATATTAAAATTTACAATAGCCAAAATGTAGGTGAATAAAATTATATTTGAAATAATTTTTTATACATAAAATATAATTATTTTTAAATGTGAAATATTTCAAATAATTATTTAATTTTATAATATTAGAATTTATCATACCCAAAAATATATAAATTATATTTCGTTATATAATTATTTCAAATATTTAACGTATAAAATTATATATGAAGAAAAATATTACAAGAAAATTAGTTGATGCTTTTGAAAAATAAAATATATTTAACATAACCATATATAAAAAATATATTTTCATTACGTATTTATTCTTTTGTTTATATAAAAGAAAATTTTATTAATTAAAAATGTGAATTAAAATAAAATTTAAAAACTCGAAAACAATTAATTAATTAGAAATAATAAAAAATAGGTTGAAAGCAATATGGATTAAAAAGAAAAACAAAGAAAATCGTGTGAGCATTTTAATCCGACCAAGAAAAATGGCACGTCAACGAAACGCGTTTTATACTTTTGTAGGTCGTGCTTTACAAAATTCAATTGGAATTAACACGCTCATGATGACCAGAAATAATTCCAAACAAAATATTTTAATAATAAAAAATCCATTTTTATTCACATCCTTTAAAATATTAATAAAAAAATATATTTTAGATAAATTTATTTTTGATAGATTAAAACAAACAAAATATTTTAACTACACAATCATTCTTTGAACGGAGTTATCACTTTCTTGGACCATAGAAAAAAATGTTAACACCTCTCTCGAAATCTCTTCAAAAATCTTCAATCTTTGATAAGTATCAAAAGTTATTTTGGTTAAGCGGTCAAAATTTTTATTACGGTTTCTAAAAATTTATTGAATATTTCACGAATTTTTATTCAGTAACAAGTGAGGAATACATCTAATAATGACAGATCTCAAAATTAACAAATAAAAACATTAAATGACTTTGATGACCTCCAAACTTGCTTGAGTAATTATGGGTGATATAATTTCTTCAATATTGTCCATCCTTGGTGATATAAATTCTTGTCCTTCTCATTCAATTAAATGCAGACAAACCAAGAATAATCGTAATGTCGGATATTGTTTTGGTACAGAGTGAAAATCAAATGATCCCATCAAACATCAACTGTTCCACTTTTTCTTTATAACATGAATTATAGTTTTCAGCTACTACACTACAGATAGGTTGCAATCAATGAAAATATTAATATTATTTAAAATTAAAATGTTTGTGATTAGGGAATGGAGGGGCTTACATTCAAATATTGTTCTTGAGGGTAATTTTTTTTTTTCATTGACCCTTTTTTCAATGTTCAAATAGTGTAATAATTGGATTTTCTCACTTTAACTCCGTAAAGAGTGAATATCCAAGTTTTGGGTTTGCAAAATTTTCATTCCACCATCGAAAAACTTGAGAAAAGGTTGCAATCTTTTTATTGATACAAAATCGTTGGATTCCATTCGTTAACCAGTTGGAATTTAGGTTTCAAGCCTAATAGTCTAAAAGGCCTATATTTCATAAATACATAATTTAAAATGATGCTTTAAATTTAAATTATTCTTTAAAAAAAATCCTATTAATAGATCACATTTTGAGATTCGATAATGTGATATTATTAAAATCCAATAATAATATTTAATGTTAATCAAATGAAGGATAAAAAGGCGGAAACACAATCCTGTTAGATTAAAGATACATCTCCCAGCTAATCACGTGTTGATTCGGTTTTATAAAAATTGTTGAATTGAACTTTTTTTATTAAGGAAGGTAAAAGCTATTAAATATCAATCAATCTAGGAAAAGATAAACTAGTAATATCCTCATGCAACACATTCAAAGTAAAATTAGGAGGTTAGGACCAAGAGTAAAAGTCAATAACCATTCCTTCTACAGCTTTTGCTAAGCAATCAACCATCCTATCGCATTCTCGACGCACATGCCTAATATCAATAGCCAATCTCGACGCAACAGGTCTCAGATGACATGAATGACATAAAAATTCGACTGTTGTATCATTAGAGTACCCTTAATATGATGCAACGCTTCCAAATAATCTATTTCTAATAACACATCACGATAACCATGAATTATCCCGAAACATTATCAAGATTATCCAACTGACGAGTCATTGAATCAATCTATTCAGACAGCAACGACCTTGAAGATTTGGCATGACCTTGTTTATTTTTGTACTTTAAACCCACACTTGGTTATTTCATGCATAGGCGTACCAACCCTCATCATTGCATACATGGGATGTTTTGAAGAAGAAGTAATACAATGGCCCATGTGATGGGCCTTGTTAGAGTTGTGTGACCCGAATCCTTGTTAAATTAAAATACAATGGCAAAACTAGGGGATTTGTGTACAGACAATGTTGCATAAGTATAATCTGTATAGAAGTACAGTTCTTCTATTTGACATTGATTAGAATAAGGTTTTTCAACCTTTAAATAGATGTAGTCGAAACTCCTTTTGTATCATTCGATTTTCAAAATTAGTGAATTTTCTTCTACTTTGCCCGTAATTTTTTTCCCAAAAGGGTTTCCATGTAAAATCTGTGTTTTATTTTTCTTTCTTATTACTTTGCAATCATTCAATATTACCATTATCAACGTTCAATTTTAACAAACTAGTATCAGAGTTTTTCAGGTTACTTTTCTCGATCACGATAATGGCGACAATGAAGTATGATATTTTGCTGTTTGACTGCAACACTAGATTGGCAGGTAAAGATGCCGACAGTTCTTATGCAGATGGATTTGAAGGATGCCCTTCTAAGGTTAGATAATATACTTTTGAAATTGACAAATGAATAGAAGAAGTGTAAAGATCGAAAGGTTTTAACACAATTACAACTGTATCTATCGAACGAAATTCTACAGGACGTGTTGAAGGAGAAGAACATTACTGCATTATAGGCAAAGCTGCAGCAGTTATGCATGTCGAAACCCTAACCAGCAAGTTGCATATGAAGCTGCATCTTTATGCTTATCTTTTGGAGGAATGTGCATCTCTGCACGAACACTTAAATGTGTTTAAAGAAATTCTCTTAGACCTAGAGGCCATGAATGTTCAATATGATAAAGAAGATTTAGGGTTAATTCTACTTTGTTCGTTACCTTTGTCTTATTCAATATTTAGAGATACAATTTTGTATAATTGCAAATCTCTCGTAGTTGATGAAGTCTATGCTTCCTTAGCCTTGTATGATAAGATGGAGCATCATGTGCCTAGATCTGACTCTCAAGGAGAGGTTCTCATTATTCGTGGGAGACAAGAACGAAATACTAATGATAATCGTGGGAGGACATAAAGACAAAATCCTCGCAGTAAATCTAAAGGTAGATCGAGATCTTCAAACAAAGATAAAACCTGTAACTTCTGTAAGAAGAAAGGGCACATTAAGTCTTAGTGCTATAAGTTGTAGAATAAAATCAAAAGAAAGGCAGCGAATCAAAAGGGAAAACAACTAGAACAATCTGATGAAACTGATGTTATGGGAGATTACAGTGATGGTAAACTCTTAGTTGCTTCTCCCGACAACTCTAAAGTAAGTAAGAAGTGAATCATCGATTCTGGTTGCACTCTCCAAATAAGTCCCAATCGAGATTAGTTTACAACATATGAAATAGTGTCTAAATGTGTTGTTTTGATGGAAAATAATACTTCATGTATAATCACATGTATTAACACGATCAAAATTAAAATGTTCAATGGATTCGTCAAAACATTTAGTGGCGTACGACATGTACCAAAATTGAAGAGTAACTTGATTTCGTTGAGTAATCTTGATTCAAAAGGGTTCAAGTACATAGCTGAAAGTGTGGTTCTAAAAATTAACAAGGGTTCCCTCGTTATGATGAAAGGGCAGAGAAAGACTGTCAAGTTATATGTTTTGAATGATTCAACTGTTATTGGTGATGCAGTTGTTGCTTCCTCTTCCTTATCAAATGATGATGTTACTAGATTTTGGCATATGCATCTACGGCATATGAGTGAGAACGACATGGCAGAATTAAGTAAAAGAGAACTTCTTGATGGACAAGGTATTAGCAAACTAAAGTTCTATGAGCACTATGTTTTTGGGAAGCAAAAAAGAGTTTGATTCATCAGAGGAATTCATAGCACGAAGAAAACATTAAATTATATTCTTTTTTATTTTTGGGGACCATCTAGAGTGGCTTCAAGAGGTGGCGTTAATTATATGTTAACGATCATTGATGATTTTTTCTAGAAAAAGTTTAGGTATTCTTTCTAAAGCTGAAAAGTGATGTGTTTTTCATATTTAAGGATTAGAAAATTATAATTGAGAAATAAACAGGAAAATAGATAAAACACTCTCTCATAGATAATAGTTTGGAATTCTGTTCTGATGAGTTTAATGAATTGTGCAAATTAGAACGGATCGTGAGACACTTGATAGTTAGCCATACTCCACAGCAGAACAACATTGTAGAATGAATGAATAGAACAATCATGGAAAAGGTTCGATGTATGTTGTCAAATGTTTGTTTACCAAAGTCGTTCTAGGCCGAAGCAGCCTCTACTATATGTTTTTTGATTAACCGGTCTCCATCCATTGCCATTGAGAAAAAGACTTCACAAGAGGTATGGTCTGGTAATCATGCTGATTATTCTGATTCAAAGATTCTTAAGTGTCCTGCGTATGCTCATATTGATAATGAGAAATTAGGACCTAGATCCATTAAGTGTGTTTTTCTTGGTTATAAGGCTGGTGTTAAATGTTATAAATTATGGTGTCCTAAAACGAGAAAAGTTGTAATTAGTAAAGATGTTATTTTTGATGAAATTGCTATGTTGCCTAACTTACCACTTAAAGACTCTTCCAATAAAAACCAACAAAGTTCAAATCAAGTGGAGCTTCAGATTAATCCATGACCTATAATAGAGTCTACTCCTCAAGTTATTACAAAAACTTAGAGTAGAGTTGGTTCTTCACCACAATATTCTATTCCCAAGAACAGACCTAGAAGAGAAATTAAACCTCTAAAGAGGTTCACCGAGGCTGACCTAGTTGCTTATGCTTTAAACTTGACTGAAGATATAGATACAAATCAAGAGCCATCTACTTATTCCGAGACAGTTAGCTCTGAAGATTCAGGAAAGTGAATGATTTCCATGCAAGAAAAGATGAAATCACTCTATAAGAATAGAACATGGGACATAGTGAAGCTTCCTAAGGGTAAAAAGGTTGTTCGTTGTAAATGGGTGCTCAAGAAGAAAGAAGGGACCCTAGGAGTTGAAGAACCCATATATAAAACAAGGTTGGTTGCAAAAGGTTATAGCCAGATTCTAGATGTAGGCTTCACAGATGTGATTTCTCCAATTGTGAAGCATAGTTCGATTCGAACCTTACTTGGTATTGTGGCCATGTATGATTTAGAGCTTAAGTAGTTAGATGTAAAAACAATGTTCTTACATGAAGAACTTGATGAAGATATTTTTATGCAACAACTAGAGGGTTTTATAGTCTCAGAAAAGAAGGACTATGTTTGTTTACTAAAAAGTCCATTTATGGCTTAAAACAGTCACCAATGCATTGGTACAAGAGGTTTGATTCATTTATAACTACTCATAATTTCAAAAGAAGCAACTTTGACAGTTGTATTTATTTTAAGAAAAATAGTAATAGATTATTTGTATATCTACTCCTTTATATTGATGATATGTTGATAGAAACCAAAGATAAAAGAGAGATAAGAAAGGTCAAAGCCCAACTTAGTGAAGAATTTGAAATGAAAGATTTGGGAGTAGTAAAGAAGATACTTGGGATGAAGATTCCCAGATATAAAAACACATGTAAATTGTACCTAAGTTAGAAAGGGTATATTGATAAAGTTCTTTGTAGATTCAATATGCAGAGTGCCAAGCCTGTTAGTACTATATTACCAGCTCACTTTAGACTTTCATCGGCTTTGTCTTTTCAATCAGATTATGAGTTTTACTACATGTCACGTGCTCCATATTCTAGTGTAGTGGGATCTCTCATGTATGCTACGGTTTGCTCACGTCTAAATTTATCATGTATAATTAGTACAATTGTAGATACATGATAAATCCCGATAAAGAACACTGGAAAGCAGTTCAGTGGATTTTAATATACTTACGAGGTACCACTAATGTTTGCTTATAGTTTGAAAGAACTAGAGATGGAGTCATTGGGTATGTTGATTCTGATTTTGCTGGAGACCTTGATAAAAGAATATCTCTCATAGGGTATGTCTTTACTATTGGGGGTTGTGCAATTAGTTGGAAAGCCACTTCGCAAACTATAGTTGCTTTGTCCACTACTGAAGTTGAGTACATGACAATTACTAAAGCTTGTAAAAAAGTTATTTGGTTAAAGGGACTCTTTGGTAAGCTCAATAAAGACCTTCATATTAGTACAGTGTTTTGTGATAGTTAGAATGCCATATTCCTTACGAATGATCAAATATTTTATGAGAAAACAAAACACATTAATGTTCGTTATCATTTTGTACGTGATATTATTGCTTGTGGTGATATTGTTGTGAGCAAAGTTAGTACTCATGATAATCCTGCAGATATGATGACTAAGCCACTTCCTATAACTAAGTTTGAGCATTGCTTGGACTTGGTGTTCATTATTGAAGAATACCCCTTTAGGGGTTTCGTGAAAGAGGTGGAGAACTTGTTCGTTGAGATTTCGTGGTGAAGAACTTGTTCATTGAGAATTCATGTCAAGGTGGAGATTGTTAGAGTTGTGTGACCCTAATCCTTGTTAAAATAAAATACTGTGGCAAAACTAGATGATCTGTATAGAACTATACTTCTTCTATTTGACATTGATTAGAATAAGGTTTTTTAACCTTTAAATAGATGTAATCGAAACTCCTCTTGCATCATTCGATTTTTAACATTATTGAATTTTCTTATCCTATGCCTTGGTTTTTTCCCGAAAGGGTTTCCACATAAGTGTTTTTTCTTTCTTATTGCTTTGTGGTCATTCTATATTGCCATTATCGACATTTAATTTTAACAAGCCTTACCCATTAAGGTCTTGTTGTCTTCAATGATCACAGCTGTGTGACTCGATTTTGGTAAGGTAGTAGCACTAATAATGACTGGATTGGAACTAGGTAGGATCCAAGGCCCATTTCCCTTACTTTCTCCTACCTCACCTCCTTGGATCAGTCTTTCTCAAGGGTAAATTGTGACCTTTTCTCATTAGCCTTCATGACTGGCCCACCACTAATTTTTCCTTCACGTGAATCATTCACCAACCTTTCAAATTTGATCCCTATAAAATCTCTCGCCTTGATTATTTCCCTTTCAAATTCACCTTATCTTTCATTTGAAAATATTCAGTTTCCTTATTTTTCATTTGATAATATTCATTTTCCTTATCAAAAACAACTTCATTCTCATCACCATTATCTTCCAAGATTTGGAAGCGTGATTTGCTCACTCCTTCAACTAACAGTTGATCTTGTTTTCCTTTCATTGTAGACTTTCTCGAAATATTTGGTCATCGTCTACGGGTCGAAGCTTGCATCTAAGGTTCGTAGAGAGAAACCAAATCCTTCGTAGTCCACCTTTTTCTCATTCCCTTGCTATTTCGGACAACTCTTCTTAGTGTGCCTATGGTAGCGACACTTGTAACAGATGACAGGCAAGCCCCTGTAGTCCACATATTGAACATGACCATCAATACCAACACAAGAAATTAAAGTTTTTTTTTAGATCAACCACTACCACCAAGTGAGCAAAGCGACCCCTCTTCGCTTCTATCGTGTTATAATAAACTTTTATAATCTTTCCCACCACTTGGGAGATGATTCTCAACAAATAGTATTGATATGGGAGTCAACGATACCTTACGCAGGCTACCATATTTGAAGGATAACTTTCACTTGTTGTGAAATCTCGGGCCTGTGGTTGTACCACAAGATAATGTCTATAAATCATCCATTACCCTTCCATCAGAGCATTATCATAGTCCTTTTGATTACTGAGTTTAACCAGGAAGAATTTTTTATCAAGGTCAACCACCTGGAATCTCCCAGTTAAACCCCATAATGACTGTAGATGACCTACCACAACTTTGTAGCCATTTTTTTCTCCAAAGAGACGCACTACAATTGTCTTAGCACTACAACTGTCTTAGCCATGCTCCTATCAATCCATTCATGAGTCCGCTCAGAAAAAGATCTCAAGATACTCGCCTTCAGTACTAATCGTGTAGTCATCCTCCCCAATTTCAAGTTTTGACTCCACAACCACTTCATCCCCTAGCCCCCTATCCTCCACATTTCCTACAAGTTTGTTTTGCCATGAAATCTTTGGGAGGCCATCTTCCATTACCACATCCTCTAGTTCAGGATCATCAGGAGATTTATTCTTGACTTTTTTTGGGAGTCTCTTGAGGCCCTCAGAGATCGAGGACCCTGGTTGTTCCAGGGAGGCAGAAGAGAAAGACTCTTCTGACAAAGGAGAAACTTTGCTATAAACTATTATCTACTTTAAAGAAAAAAACAAATTCTCATATTTAAAAAAAAAAAAAACGCTTTGACCATCTGAAATCCCGGCTGCTAATCAAACTATTGAACAGTTATAAAAATGTTGTAATTGGAAACATGAAATTGTAACATGTTTACAAGCAAATTCTTTCACCAAATTCGCTGAATGATTAGTTTGCCAGATAGGAACATTTTATGCGCATGATTGGAGAAAAAAACAAATGACAAGAGCTTGCTCAATGTGAAACCCACATCATATTCAAAGCTCATCGACAACTATCTTATATAATAAAAACTCAATAAAGAAAATATGATACGACAAAAAAAAAACTTTCCATAATCTTATAAGTATAAAACTTTCAACACGATTATGAGATAAAACATACCAAAACTGTGATATGAATATAAGAAGTCAAACCGCTAATTGGCATTTGATGGATTTCAATGAGTGAATGAGTTTGAAAATGAAGAGATGAATGCTGCTTGGTATCTATTATCACAACTTGTACAATTCATAATGTTCAATATCTATAATCGAATTGCTGCAAAAGTCAACCCAAAATGCATTCAAAAAGAACGGAAGGGAGAAAAAGGTTCCTCTGAATGCATAAGTATTTTTTATGTACTGATAGGATACTTGCTGAGTTATATCTCTGTATTCATATTCAAATATGTCAGATACAAATATTTCAAAATAACGAAAGATTGAAATAACATTCACTAAGAATGGGATCATACAAAGGGAACATTTGCTTGCCTGAATATCAAGCATCGGCTCCAACTTTACTCATGATATCCTTTTCCTTAAGGTATTCATATTGCCCACATATTTGAATATTTGTTATTGGGAAATGAAAGTCCTTGGAAAAAGTTCAGCATGATTTTCTCATTATCTCGCACGGATTCCTAGTTCAGGTAACTTAGACCTCTGCTAGCCGTAAGAGCCATGACTTTTCTTTATAAACATCATACAACTTCACGTTTTCCACGTTAATATCGTTTTATTGCTTCAAAATACAATATTCTGAATCATATAAATGTAAACAACAGGAAGGATTATGTTGGATTTATTTACAACCTAGTTCATATTCATAAACAAATATAACGAAGTACAATAATGATTTGAATTTTATTTTTTTCCGTGACGAAAAGATTTAATTTCCAAACATTAAAAATGCGATTACGATATGAAGTAAGGCTTATTCATTATCACAGATGATTTTTCAGTACAAAGTGTATACCTTTAGGAACTTTTGACATACAAATTGTGAACACAATATAGAGCTTTGATACTCACATTTTGTATTTGAGGTATTGACCAACAGTGAGAGGTTTAGGGCCGCCAAACCAGTTAATCATGAATATGTTTTCGATCTTAAGTTTGAAGATCCGGAAGTTATGACTCTTAGGCCACCCTGTTGATCAACGAATGCAACTTTGGTCGCTACACCAAGTAAATGATAGTCATTTTGGGTTTGGGTTAAGAATTACCTTTCATCTCTGGATGCTTTGTGAACAAGGCAGTTTGAGCGAATTTCGACTCTTTGGAGTTTGCATCAAGCAGTACCAACTAAAACATCAAAAACACAACCCAATTCGGTTCAAGTTTCATTACAAAAGTCGATGTGTGTGTGACTGGTATTTATAGCAAATGTACCTTTCCTGTGAGTGTGATTTTTGCACAAACAGGGTTCTCTGGATCCGCATTTCCACAAGTTCCGAGCGGATTCTCACTGATTGTGAGGGAGGACCGATGGTCTTTCAATGCATTTCTTGCCGTGGGATCGAGGGTTGTCAAGTAGAAATAGGGGATGCCAGTGCTTTTGTCCACTACCCCATCGCTAAATGAAACAACATTCCTGCAGCACGAGTTGATGAAGTAGGGGAAAAATGAAGGGCCATAACAGAGTATCACGACATGTTCGGACATTGCAAATACCCATAATAGATCAGGTGATGGACAAACATAAGGTCTTGAAAGTAATAAAGCCGAGCGTAAACATGAGGAATATCTTCAATTCATTAACAAAGAATAAAATGTAGGTTATGAAAACTTACCCAAATGGTGATCCTCCCAATTCCATTGATATTGTACTGCAAAATTTAAAATGAAAAATAAGCCAATCCTACACAACAATATTTTCGTATGTTACTCCACTTTGGTAGTGAAAATACAACATAGGTGTGTTTGATTTTGTCTTTAAAGATGTTCATGTATTAATAGTTTAAACTATATATGTCTGATTTGAATATTAAAGATAAGTATTTTACCATTTTAAGGAAAATGAAGTGTATAAACTAAAACTTAATTCAGTAATAAAACAAGAAATTGAACTGATGGATTTATCTCAGCATTTCGAAATAAAGATTTTCGTAGAAAAATTATAACCTTAAGATCCCCCAGCTACTCTGGGAGACCAACCAACGAGCATAACCAGCAGCATTATCTCTGTCAGGTTTTGGTGAAGCTAACAACCGCCTTCCCTCACAACAATCTTGAAAACCCAGAAAAATCAAGAGCAAGAAACAGTAAAAGCATTTACTTTTCATGCTCTTTGTTTCTGTATGACTCTGTAAGAAAGATGAAGATGAACTCAACTCAACTGGACAGAATATCTGTAATTATGCATAAAAAATTGCTATTTTAAAGACAGGTATCGGGCAAAGGCAAGTAATTCAACGTTTGTGTTTGTGTAAGCTTTCAAGTTATATTTTTTGTTGTTATTTTTTTAGTATATTTTAATATTATTACACAAAAATATTTTCAATCAAATCGTTGGTAGTTATATCTATGCTTCTATACTATTATTTTAAGTGTGTGACAAAGTTTGTGGTACGAGTCAATGCAACACTAACTTGATCAAGAAAAATATCAAAAAACCAAATTTTAAATCATTATTAGATATTACGTAAAGGGTGTTTTTGTATTTTCATCCCTTAAATAAACTTAAAAAAATACAAAGAGATTTGAACTAATTTAAATGGTTAAGTTTACCATTTTAACTAAAACCTATTTTTTTATATATATGAATTTTCACATAAATTATATTTTCACCCATATTAGGTGCTATGTATTTTTCTTACTATTATTTAAGTGTGTGACTGAATTGGTGTCACGAGTCGAATCGATAATGGGATTTGAATTTAAATTTATTTTTACTCACAATTTAAGCTACTTGTTTTATTTTAATTTTGAATGTTATTGTTATTAATTTCAAATAATATATTTTATTATTTATCACACATAAATTATTTTTATTTTAATTTAAACTACTTATATATTTCATTATTTATTTAAATGATAAGCATGTGATAAAATTACCATTATAGATAAATGTGGTTGCTTTTGATTGAGTTGGTGTTGTAATTCAACTCAGGACCAACTTAATCATTGAAATTATTATAAAAATTATTTTTAAGAAAGTAATAAATAATATTTTCACGATGGTTTTGTTTTATTATTATTATTATTATTAAATGTTACCTAATGTCTATTGCTGAGAGTTTTTATAAGTAGGTTAGCGCTCTATTTATGATTTATATCAATACTTTTAACATTGTATTTTGCTTTCATTCACGTGATAACATTTTGATCGCATGTTAAGTAAAGTTTCCTAATATTTTGACATGTTAAATAAACTTAATTTCACTATAAGTTCTTATCATATCTGCTCTTTTTGATACAATGCCTAAAACTACCTATAACCCCATCACTTTCAACACATTGGAACCCACGTCTTCCTACACTGACAATAATACCGATGCCAATCAAGAGTTAAAACTCAATCAACTATAAAATATTACATATAATTTCCACGTACCGTCACTAATCTAATCTAATTAATTTCTTATTTATATGGTGTTTAATCTTTTTCAGTTCTCCCAAACGGCAGTTATGGCTTTCGGTTTCAACATATTGTTCGAGTCACGTAAATCATCCTAAATCCACCAAACTTCTTGCTTGTGGGTTATATTGTGTACGTCATCATATTACATGGTTATAACTGAAATACAAGTAGGCAAAGAGGAGAGTTTAAAACATATTTGTTCGATTTACTTCGGATCCTATTCAAATAATAAAATGGTTTTTTATTTGAATTTATCCATCAAATTCAAAATTTTATTTTGCTATTTTAATATCCTAAAAGTATTTATCATTAAATTCTATATTTTTATTAATGAAATAATAATTTAAGTCGAATTAGGTGGATTCAAAATAAAACAACAATCCAAGTCTGACCTATATAATATATTAACTTGGAATATTACTGTGTTGAGTGGTTTGATTATATTTTAAAAAATTTTGTAAGAAAATAATAGTAATTTTTAATAATTTATTTTAAATTAAGTAATTAAAATAAATTTAGAAGAGAATTGATACAGTGAGACTAAGATTTGGGTATAAAAGATTCCAGTACCGATTTTTGTCGACACAATTAATGTCTCAATAGAAAATATTAAGAATACACGAGAATGTTTATCTTTCTTTGCATATACCATTTCTATTTAGTTTATTTGTATGAAAAATTATAAGTTAGTGTAATTTATAATTCTTTAATTTTTATAGCAGTATTTTATAGTAAATTTTAGTAATAAATTTTTAGTGTAGTAGAAAATTGACCCTAAATTATATCTTGATTTTTAAATTAATATTTAAAGTATTTTTTTTATAAAAAAGTGTATATTTAATAATAATGTGTCATGCATTATAATTTTATTGGTTGATGTTGTTTTTTAAATAAGCTGGGACCATTGATAATTTAAGTATTATTTATGATAAAAACCTTTAAAATCAATCTTTCAATTTGGATATAATTTAATGCTAAATGTATGTAACTATGAAAATATAGCCTTAAGCTCATAAGATATTTTATACATTTACTAAAAAATAAAGAATATTATACATTTTTTTATGCTTGAAAAACGGCAGTAATAATTTTTTTGTGTGTAATTAAGGTATCCTCCTAACAATGTTATTTTCAGGAGGTGAACTTGAGTTTTCTCTTGAGAGTGCAATGTGTATTATCATTACACTCAATATTATTGATAACAAAAGTATTATTTATTAAAACTAAATCATTTAGAAAAAAATCTTAAATTAGAATATTCCAATGACAATAAATAAAAATGTTCTTAAAATTTTCCAAATATAAAAAACCAATTATTTAAAATATCATAGTATTTTTCACATATTTTAGAAAAACTAATTATTTAAAATTCGAACTTCCAAATGAAATTAAACTAATATTTTTATTAATATGTTATTCAATTGAAATTTTCCTTCTTGCTTCAATATAGTTTATTTTAAATATTTCAATTTTCTACTTTTAAAAAAAATTCAATCTCAATGTTCATATTTATTTTTTACGCACTTTTAATTTTGTGGTTGAAACTGTAAATATAATTGGAAGTAGTATTGCACCCACAGTTTCTTTTTACAAAGCAAGTAAACCTTTTGTTTCTACATGCCATATACTGTTAATACGTTAGATATTTGGTGGAATTGTTAATGTTAATTATCATTTGCTTCAATTTTTCATAGAAATATTCTTTTAACATGTTACTTGATTTGGAAGTTTCAAAAAACTTAAACTGGGGGAGGAACCAAATTGTTAAGGAAATTAGTTTTTTGGTTTTTTTGAAAGAACTTGAAAGATGAAATGTGTTGCAGATTTTTGGGTGTTGAAGAGATGAAATTAGTTTTTTGGGTTTTGTGAACCAACTTGAAATGTTTCAAACTTTAATGGGAAAGAAGATTTGAATATTTGAGAGGAAAAGTTGTTGAATTGCTGAGAAAAAAAATGGAGTTTTCTCGGGAAAATATGGGTTATTTTATTTTATTTTTTGGGCGCTTGCTACTACTTAATGCATGGAAAGATTCAAAAGAGCAACAATTCGTAAGGATAAAAGTTAACAACCAAATTGATAGAATTTTTAAAGTTAACCTCCACCGGTAATCAAACCATTATTATGAAAAGTTACAAAATAATGATTTGATTATTTAAATTTTTCTGATTTTAGTCACCAGCCATTAAATTACTCACAAAAGATAACTTGGTAACTTTAAAAATTGGCATAATAATAGCTTTAATCGTCAATATTTATACATTGTGTCAATTTAGTCTTGATTCTAATAAAATTAACCCTCAACATTTACACATTGTGTAATTTGGTCTTCTTTGTAGTTTTGTTTTTGTTTGTGACATTGATGGTTAATTTTAAAAGCATGAGAAAAATAAAACTACGAAAAAACACCAAATTACACAATGCGTAAACGTTGAGGGTTAAAGTTACTATTATGCCAATTTTAAAAATGGTCACATCCTCTTTCTGTTAGCCATTTAACAACTAGGAACCAAAAAAGGTAAAATCGAATAGTTGAGTGACCATGTTGTAACTTTTCATTATTGGGTGACCAAACAAGAAACTTACCAATAGTTGGGTCACTACTGTAGTTTACTCTATTTTTAAATATGAATGGTTAAATTTGTTGAATTATTTAGAATTAGGACCAAATTGAAAGAATGTGTAAGTGTTTGCGGACTACATGTGTTATTATACCACTTAGAAAAATGTCGCTTTAGCAATTTCGTTAATAATTTAACATATTGTAACCAATACGAAATCGAACAATAACACTAGTGACAAAATTAGAAGTTTCTATTGTTCGGTGAACAAAATAAAAACATTGTAACACCCCATACTCGACCCGATCGTCAGATCCAAGAATGTGATGTCACAGTACATTGTCGTAGCAACTCAAGCTAATCCATTTCATTATCACACAATTTAAATCATACTTTAACTTTCAAACCAAATTAAACATCAATCATATTCACAGTTAATCATTTGTAATGAATAAGTTTTAAATTCATTGTTATACATAGTTAGGAAAGGTCAAATGTAGAGTTAGGACTCAATCCAAACTTAAATGTCAAATTTTAAACTCATTTCTCGAGATAAGGAATTCTATGTCTCGAGGCAGGTCATAACTTATTTTGAGATTTTTAACTTCGAAGTTTGCATGTCATGTAACACGCCAAACCCGACCCTATGATAGGATCCGAGTTTGATGTGTCACTACTCAAAATCGGACTAGCTTAAAGCAAAGCAATTTTGTGGAAGCTTTATAAAATTATTCCAAAGTTATACATATAAACATATGATAGTTGTGGTTTTACTGAAGTTTGAATGAAATCATTAATAGTTTGAAATAACGTTCAAACCATTTGGCGTATAAGTTTAAATATAATAACTTCATTAAACAAATTACAATAATTCAAATCTAGACAATGATACTTAATAGAAATCTTGTAAAAAATAGAGTCTTATAAAAATAGTAGCTTTTTTTTTTTATATAGATCATTTCCAAAACACATTTTTATGCCACCCCTAAAAGTCATGCATGATACAAAACAAAATAGTCAATTTACAATAGTAGCAACATTCTGGCATATTCCTTCTAATAAAGATTTCCTTTAGTCAACAAGCTTGAGAAGGAAAATGTTAGCACCCATAACCCTAATCGGCCGCCAGAACAGGGTTACGAAGCATTATCAAACTTTACGGAATAAATAAGAATATTTTATAACATTTAATAAACATGTCAGAAACCATTCATAAAATACTTATATTGTCCCTTGTATGAGCTGTTGAGGCCTAATATGCACATTAGAAGTGAATCGGGACTAAATCAGAAACTCAGAGAATTTTTCACAAAATCTTAAAATTTTCTTAAAAGTAGGGGACACATGCCCATGTGGCCAGGCCGTGTAAGGAGACACGCCTGTGTCTTAAGCCGCGTGGGCATTCGATGTGAGGCACATGGTCGTGTCCCAGCCCGTGTCTATACCCGTGTAACTCTCTGACTTAGGTCACACGAACAAGCCACACGCTCGTATGCTAGGCCGTATAGAAGGTGCAGGGGTCACACGGCCAAGCCACACGCCTGTGTGCTAGGCCGTATGCAAAAACCTAGGCATTTTGTTTTGAAGTTTTAAGGTGTAGGAGACACACGGCCAGACCACACGCCCATGTGCTAGGCCATGTGTCACACACGGCCGAGAGACACGCCCGTGTGGACGAAAATAGGCCATTTTATGGCCTCTTTTCTCACCCATTTTGCTGTCAACCTATACACAACATTTCAATACTCCAATACATCCCAAATAAGCAATTAACTCATGCCAAAATCATGTTTTAAGCATGACCTAACATCACAAATACTCAATCTCTTAAACTCACCTATTTAATCCATCTCATTGATTTATCAAAATCTATTACTACATTACATACATACAAGCCTATATCATTCACACTATTTTTCAAAGTATTTCATATCCATACCAACCCTTTACATGCCATATAAACCATAATATGAATAACAAAATCTACCGGAACAAACTGGGTAGTTTGGCCCGATGTGTTGATCTGATCCTCCGATTTCACGTTAATCTACAAAGACATTAAACAAACAAGTAAGCTTAATGAAGCTTAGTAAGTTTGATGGTTTTAAACATAAATCCTACCAAACTTAATTTAATAAATCAAATAGTAAATTAATCACATATTCTCCTTGTCAAACATAACATAAATTAATGATCACACTTATTTCAGATCAATATCAATGATAACTACATATCTTTCAATTCCAGTCACATAAGTCTTTTATCAAGCTTTACCAAATCGGAGAACGGTTTATGGAAATGAGTACATCGTATTCAAAAGCCCAAAGGCTACATAGAAGCACATAAGTGCTAAACAGAAAACCAAAAAGGTTAAAACTGAACCTCAAAAGAGCTGAACGGAAACCAATTAGGGTTAAACTGAAACTCATATGAGTTAACTGAAGCTCGTGAGAGCTAAACGAAAAGTAAACACAAAATTTCGTAACAAATGTTGAACCTCGATTTACTTGGGTAAATTGCCATCAATTCTTCCTTTGTCACATAACGATCGTACTCAATCCCGCATTCTACTTTAGCCGAACAATTATTTCAATTCACAATTTAATAATATTTCATTTTTTAACAATATACTAAATACATAATATCATTCATAAATTCAATATAATTAATAAGCTTTAACCATACGAACTTACCTGGGTTACATTGTAGAATTTGTAGTAATTCAGGAACTATTATGCTAATTTCCCTATTTCACGATTTTCTACGTGCTCTTAATCTAAAATGTAAAATTATTCATGCATTAGCATATATTTAAGTTTCAATTCACTTTACAATCAATACCCTTCAAAGTTCAAAATTACACAATTACCCCAACTTTTATAGTTTTTACAATTTAGTCCCTTACTAATTAGTCTACCAAATGAATTAATTTTTCTCAATTGACAATTTATCTAAGTATTCTAGGCTATCTTATAGCCTTTGATACATAAATATTTAATAGCAAACCCTAATTCTTAAATTCTTCACAATTTAGTCCTAAAATCAATATCTATCAAATTCAGTTTATAAAATCATCATCTAACAAAATTAAAGCCCTAAATCCTTATTAATTCATCTCAAAAATCCAACACTCATCAATGGTAACTTTTAAAATTACTCAGAAAATAAAAACTAATGAAATGGATAATTGGACCTAGTTGTAAAAGTTTTAAAAACACAAAAATTTCAAGAAAAGAGCAAGAATTGAACTCACATGATGTAAAAATATGAAAAACCAGCTTTTGGAGACTCTTCTTTGGTGTTTTTGGCTGAAGATTGATGAAGAAATGTCTAGATTTTCAATTTAGTCATTGTTTAACTTTTACCTTAATTCCTAAATGACCATTTTGCCCCTAATTCATCCAATTTTTAGATTTTTCTCTGCACATGCCGTTTCGGACTTCTAATAAGTATTTAATTGCCTTTTTTTATCCTCCCTCATTTACTATTTAAGCTATTTAATCACTATTTCTTTTAACTAACAAATTTTACACCTTTTTCAATTTAGTCTTTTTTATTTAATTAACTATAAAAACGTTAAAATTTTCTAACGAAATTTACTACTAACTCAATGAAACTCCGTAAATCTTTATAAAAATATTTATGGCTTGGTTTATGAAATCAAGGTCTCGATACCTCATTTTTGAAACCACTTAATACTTTCTTCTAAAACACAAATCACTATTTTAAAAGTCTTCCTAAAATCAAATTCAACTCATAAATACTAAATAATAAAATTTTCGAACTCACTTGTTGGATTTAGTGGTCTCAAACCATTGTTTCCGACACTACTGAAAATTGGGATGTTACAGAGTAAGTTCAATAGAACTTAGTGAGTTCCAAAAAGAATTCATATATAACATTACTTACAACACAACAGAACCTTTCAATGATACTTATACATAATGAACATAGTACACCCAATGGCATATACAGAACACAGACAGAATAAGTACGCCAACTTACTTAACGTATGGGTGTATACTATAAGCCAACTTAACATAAATTAGACAACTCATCTTCATACTGGCCACGTACCCAAAATTCAAAATCAGAAGCATATCATACATTCTTATTTTCATACATTTACCCCGTAACACCTTATATCATTTTCATTCAGAATAGCATGTTTTATCATGATCCGCCAATCCGGTTTGCAATATAGTTTCCCTACCGGAGGCTACACCATATCTCTTTATCTCTACCACCACATATCAGATCATACCATACATATCAAAAGCAGATGGTAGTGGTTTAAGCATGAAGAATGGCACTTACTTCGTATCACAAATAGACTGAACTCAGACTGATGACTTTGGATAATCATTATCCACATATACATTTTTTATCTATTACAGAGGACGTTTACTTATCTTATACGAATTATATAAACAAGAAATTTACAACACATGGAAGTAAGAAGAAACTCACCAGAAATTCTAGCACAATATACAAAGCAGGTCCTTTTCCTTTATCACTTAGACCTTTGTTAGCTTTTTGAGCTAAAAGAAAGATATTTATACATATCATATCATCAATCTATCAAATCTGAACATGCATGCAAGCATCAACAATGCTTAATCCTGAATCAGGAATTTTCCTTCCTCACACACCATTCTAATATTTATGCATGCAATACAGAAAGCACGTAATTTACTTCAATGACAACTTAAAGGTTCATCAGTAATTATCAGTGAGCTGGTACTAATGTATAAGTTAGCTAGATACTACGAACCTTCAGTTTGAAGAAGTTCTCTAAAGTTAGGTTTTCAGAAAGTTTCAGAAGAAATCAAGAAAGAAGAAGAATGTGTAAAGGTGTTTAGAAAGACTACCGCTATCCTTATATACTTAAGCATAGAGACAAGGATTAAATACACTTAACAAAATTTAGGTCTTCTCATCTACAGTAGTCTAATTTTGTTCTAACTAGACCTCAACTTGACTAACTAAATCATCATACCAAAATAATAAACAAATCTAAACAACTGCGAACTTAACGAGTTCGCCCAAAGTATCTTGGTTGGGTGGATAATTAACAAAAGAGTCTGCCAAACCTTAAAGCTCGTCAAACTAAGATTTCACCAAATGACGTATTACACAGAATTCTATACATAGATAGAACAAATACTTTACTTACTCAAATATATCATTACCATCTATACGCCAAATAGTAACCAAATACAAAGACTTCGTCAGACGGGCTATTACAATTCTCTCCCACTAAGAAAATTTCATCCTCGAAATTCATACCTGTGAATAGCTAAGGATACTGCTCTTTCATTAATCTTTCTTTTTCCCAAGTAGCTTCTTTTGTATTATGATTTCTCCATAATACTTTCACCAATGGAATCCTCTTATTCCTTAACTATTTCACCTCTCTTGCCAAGATACAAATAGAATTTTTTTCATATGAAAAATTTGGTTCTACCTCTAAATATTCAAAATGCACAATATGATCTGGATTTGATCGATATCTTTTTAACATAGACACATGAAACACATTGTGAATCTTTGATAACCCTGGAGGTAAAGCCAAATTATATGTCACTGGTCCAACTTGCTCTAAAACTTCATATGACCTTACAAATTGTGGACTCAACTTTCATTTTTGATCAAATCAAATAATTTTCTTCCAATGAGAGACTTTTAAGAATACTTTATCACCAACTTAAAAAAATCTCTTTCCTCTTTAAATCACCATAAGCTTTCTGGCAATCTTGGGCAACTTATAGATTACTACGGATGACAGAGACTTTTTTTTCTGTTTCTCGTACTAACTTAGGTCCTACCAATTTTCTTTCACTAAGCTCTATCCAAAATGTGGGCGTTCTACACTTTCTTTCATACAGAGCTTCAAATGGGGATATACCCAGACTGGCATGGCGACTGTTATTATACGTAAATTCAACTAGAGCAAGTTACCTTTCCCAGTTCAGCCCAAAGTCAATCACACAACTTCTTAACATGTCTTCCAGGACTTGAATAACTCTTTCAGGCTGACCATCTGTCTGAGGGTGAAATACAATACTGAATTGCAAATTGGTTCCCAATTATCCTTGTAGTTATTTTTAGAATCTTAATGTAACCTTGGATCTCTGTCTAAAACTATAGAAGATAAAATTCCATGAAGGCGCACTATCTTAGAGACATATAGCTCAGCTAACTTTTCTAGTGAATAAATGGTGTGTACTGGAAGAAAATCAATTAACTAAATGAGTCGATCTACTATCACCCAAACTGAATTCTTCTTTGAAGGACTGAGAGGTAGTCCTAATACAAAATCAATAGTAATTCTATCACATTTCCACTCTGGTATCTCCAAAGGATACAACTTACTAGAAGGAACTTGATCCTCCACTTTAACTCTTTGGCAAGTTAGAAAAGTTGAAACATATTCTATAATTTCTCTCTTCATTCCAAGCCACCAGTATAAACTTTTCAAATCTCTATACAATTTGACACCTCTTAGATGAAGTGACAAGGGTCAATGATGAGTCTCTTTTAGCAATTCTTGCTTTAAGCCATTTCTAGCTGGCATATACATTCTTCTTATGAATTGCAGTTCACCATCTTTGCCCAGACTGAAATTTGTTTCATTATAAAACATCATATGATACTTATACATATTACACTGCACATCTTTCATCTACTCTTCCATAATTTGAGAGAGAAAAATTGGCCTAACAATTAGCTTTGCCAATAATGATCCATCATCAGCCATACTTACTCTTGCTCGAAGAGTTGTTAATGTTGCCACTGTTTTTCTGCTTAAAGCATCAGCCACAACATTAGCTTTTCCAAAGTGATAGTCTATATCCAGATTATAATCTTTTAGTAGTTCCATCTAGCATCTTTGGTGTAGATTCAAATCTTTCTACGTCATCAAATGCTTTAGGCTCTTGTGATCAGAGTACGCACGACATTTTTCCCCACATAGATAGTGTATTGACACCTTACCAAAAATCAATACCATATTGAAATTTTGGTTCTTAAACATTTTAGCCAAGTATCTATCAAGTATCGATGCTTTTCATGTGGTATTGATAAAAGTTTACTAGTATCGATATTTGTGGCTCCAACGGTCACTGAATTTTGCATTAAATGCTAAAAATATCAATACTTTGTTGGCAAATATCATTGCTCATGGTTGTAGGTGAATTAAATGCACTGGTTATTTCATCCCCAATGGCTCTATTCATTTTTCTAACAACCACAATGGTTGGAAATCAATTAGGGGATATAAATACCATCCTTCAAAGACCCTACAACAATAAGATATATTATCAAGCTTATAGATCAATCAAAACAACCTTGTGCTTTCAATTCTTAACAATTTTGTTTATACCACTTGTGAGCTTTCATTGTATTTATTCAGCTCAAGTGTTTCTCTTTGTATTTGTGCTTAATTTGCAAACACTCTGATCTTGTAAGGGTTATTTCTTAGTTTGCTTATTTGTTATTCCTTTTGAGAGGGTTGAGTCATAAGGTTTTGGTAGAAATCTTAAGGGAGTTGAAAGGTTAAACCTTATCCTCAAAGGTTGTCAAATTAGTGAATTTGGGAAAATTCTTATTTGTGGAAAGCTAAGGTAGTGGAGTAGGCAATTGGGACCGAACCATCATATATCATCGTGTTTATTGTCTCTATTTATTCTCTTTGCTTCCACAAATTTTTAAAAGGTCAATTCACCTCCTTTTAACGATTACGGATTGATTAATCGAGCTAACAAGGACTTTTGGGAGCAAAGATCAAGGTTTTAGGGAAGGAAATGACATGCCATTACAGTGACAGAATGACTAAATTTTTTTTGAAAACTGTAGTGATTAATTGAAATTTTATTAGTTGAGCAACCAAAACAGAAACACATTAAAAAATTAATGACAATGTAGGTAATTTACCCATTTTTTCTACTCATGCAATGTATGAAATTATTATATTTAATAATAGTTTCTTAATATTCTTAGGCACGTTTGGTTCACTGTAATGGAATAGAGGTGTAATAGAATAGAGGTGTAATGGAATAGAGGCGTAATAGTAATTCAATTGTTTGGTTGAATGGAATGGAATAGAACTGTAATAGTATTCTTGTGTTTTGTTGAATGGAATAATGTTGTAATAGCATAAGGAAAAAAACTAAAATGACTAGAATACCCTTAGCAAAATTTTTTTTAGGTAGATAATTATTGTTATTGTTATTAAATTTTAACAAGATTATTAATATAAATAATAAATAATTTAATCATATTTTAACATAATTATTATTAAATATAATTTAATAAAAATATATAATTTAATAAAATTCTTAATATTAAATATTCTTATATGAATTTACTAAAATCATAATATATAATACTATAAAATATAATTTAAAATAATAATTATTAAATATAATTTAATAAAATTCTTAATATAATTATTCTTATATGAATTTACTAAAATAATAATATATAATACTATAAAAATAATATATAATCTACTTTATTATTTTTAAACTGCAATACATATTTAATGTGCTAAAATATCATTAGTGAAACAAATAATTTAATTATTCTACAATAAAAAAATATTAGCAGTAATAAATAACTTGAGAATTATATTTTGCATAAACATAATATTCATATATTAACAAAAGGTTACATGAAATTCATGAAATTCTATGTCATAATCCATATGTTATACAGTTTTACAACATCAAAAAGTTAGAACATTCGAATCTGCAATGTTGTCTTGTCCCGTGAATCCCGCTGTGACATTCGAATCTGCAAAACCACTGCTATTAGATATAAGGACGTCAACATCATTTGAGATTCAAAAGGGAAAAAATTGCGTTTAATATCAATAGAGGAGAACATGTATTCAAACAAAATAAACACCTTCTCACCTTCTCACCTTCTCACCTTCCTTGTTCAATAGAGGAGAACAAGGATTATGGGTGTAATGATAGGTTTTACTCATGAATCATGAACTGAATAGTGATGAACACAAAGTCAATTGGTATTGGTCCAAACTATGATAAAGAAGAGATACTCTTAGCAACTAGGAAAAATATGACATAAAAAGACATCAACTTAATATTTTTCCCATGAAGCAAAAAAAGAAACATCTTAACACCATACATCAATGGCAAGCAAGACTAAGTCATTTTGCCTCTATATTAATGGATTTTCCAGCAGCAATCTGAAACACAACTCCATAAGTTAAGCTATCATAAAGATACAATTATGGCTATAATAGTGCTACAGAGCTTTATAAACTTTAAAATACAGCAGCCAAGTACATTGAATAATAAACTTGAGCAAAAGACTACAGAAGAAAAAAGCAAACTGATTTCTATGATAGAGAAATCAATGCCCATATTGATAAAGAGAAGGCCAACAACCACAATAATGAAGAGACATTTAAGCCATCTAAGAACAAACATAAGCATCCATGTTAATCAGATTCACCAATCTGACCATACAACAACTTATAAAAAGATATAGAAAAAAAACGCTTATGAAAACAACTAAACGTGAAAAAAATACCTGCATATATCGCACAATAGTACTAGTATAATCAACAGCTCTCCTTTGGGTCAGCTTTCTCATTCTTTTCGCAGCAAAATTGTCACCATGAGCTGAAAGAAGTATTTAATAGAAAAAATAAAAGAATTTTGTCAGAACTAAAATTTAGATAGCCTAACTTCTCTAAATTGTAACTCATCTAAACAAGCAGTTGAGAGTAGCCATAGACCTAGAGGGGTTACCAAAAGATAAAGCTCATGGTAGAAAATGAACATCAGAGTGTAAAAACATAAGGCTTAGAGCCAATAGAAGTAAACTACAATAAAAGCCTGCAGTATAAGAACATCAAATATCCCCACTATTAACTAGGCAGACAAAGTTATACAAAAGTAAAAATTAATTGAAGCCTAAAGAACTTGTTCGTTAGAATTCCAGCAGCAAATATGCCTTCTAGAAGAATCTATAAAGCAACCATAAACCTAGGCACGAAGCCTCTCAACCTTAAGCACAGTCCCTCGGGTGTTCTACTAATCTCTAGAAGTGCCTTAGTATGAACCAACTTGAACATTGAATTTCAAGAACCAAGTAACTATTTTTCGATAGAATTCTTACAATGCCCACTAATTCGAACAAAAAGAAACATAGATAATTACTCTACCGTCATAAGGCGACATCTGAGGAGGAGGAGCACTAGGGTGGTGGTACTCCGAGTTAAGAGTAGTGGAAGAAGCAGACGGCTGCCGCATCATTTGCGGAGGCAGAAGACCTCTCTGAAACTGTTGGTTCTGCTACTGCTGTTGCGGATCACCGTACATCATTGTGAAAACCCTAGAGATCCTAAACACTTTTTCATGCGGTAGGTTGGGATCAAGGATGCACAAAACCAAACCACAATGAAGTAAAAAGATTACCTCTGCAATCAATGGAAGGGAAACGTCGGAGAGGATGAAGCTTGATGACTATAAAAAAAGATTACCTCCCTTCCCTCTATTGTTTGTCAGTCGCTGCAAAAAGCGGAAGATGAAGAAATTGTGAAAACCCTAAATAGAACTGAACTAGTCTTACCTGAGAACTGCAAGAAATTGTGAAAACTTACCTTTGGGGAGATGAAGATGAAGGCGAATCGATGCTTGATTTGGGGATATGAAATCTAGAGCAAACTTTTTGGGGAGAAAAAATTAGTAAACGGTGATTACCAATTCGTTGCCCCCACCCCTGAATACCTATTACAATTGCTGAGGGAATAAACAAGTAATAGCAAAACGGTGGAATAGTAAACGATGAACCAAACAGTGGAATAAGCGTGTAATCACTGTAGCGCGCGGAATAGGCAAGGAATGGAATGGCTATTCATGCCAACCAAACATGTCGTTAATATAGAAATGCTTTAAGATTTAATAATTCGACATTTTTAAATATTCCTTTAAATTAATGCTGATTTATTGATAGTGCATATTTTATTTAATTAATAATTATTTATTTGCTACTAATAATGATTTATACATAAAATTTAACTATCTGGTTTTATTCATTTGTTGTAGATAAGATTAATTTAATTTGAACTTTAAAAGTAATTTATTGTTGTTTCGAATAAATTATTATTAGTATAATTATTATGATCATCATTTGTATGAATAAATGAATATTATTTATAATTATTTTATTTTATGTGTCAAAAAAATTAGATAGTCACGTCAACATTTAAATTTAATGGCAGACTTAGAAAATTTTTTTTGAGGGCATGGAATTAAATTGTATATTTTTTCAATAATAAAAATGTAATTTCACTATTTTAATACTCTATATCTTTATAATTTTTAAAAGATTAAATCAAATTTTTATCATTTTTGGGGGGCCAAAGTGTAATTTTATCATTACTAATTTAATATTTTATAAATTATAAAGGGCATAAATGAAAATTTTTCTATTTTTAGGAGGCAGGCGCTTGCCAGCCCCCGACTTCGCCACTGTTTAAATTAGAAATATTTGTGAAAAATTAAAGGAATTATGTCAAACTTGGTACTTGTACTTTCATAAAATGTCCAATATGAAATTTGTACATTGAAAATGTCTAATGTGGTACTTGAACCATTAATATGTGTTTTATTATGATACCTGTTGTCATTGATTGTGAATTACTAAACTTACCAATAAGAATTCGACACGAAGAATTTAGTTTTTCCAAATAATCAAGTCCATGGATTATAAAACATTATGTGAAAACTATAAAAAAAATTAAATTAAATTAAATTGAAAAGAAATTAACTAAATATATGGTTAATAAAAAAAAGAGGTAAATTTACCTAAGTAAAAATGTAAAGTTCTCCATTTAAGTAAATGATCAAGTACGCATGTTTAGTATTTACTTTTTTCTTTATTAACTATATGTTTATTATTTGTTTATTATTTAATTTTTCATATAATGTTATATTGAGGGAAAAGATTTCTCTGTGTTGAATTTTTATTGGTTGATTTAGCAATTTACTAATGAGATTAACACTAAATATCATAATAAAACGCATATTGATAATTTGGATACTAGATTGGATATTTTCAAAGTACAAGTATCGTATTAAATGTTTTATAAAAGTACAAGTACTATATTAAAACATATATTGATAGCTCAAATACCATGCAAGTATGTACTTTGTTATTATAATATATATTAAATTAACTTTCATTAAATCAACTTTAAAATTTAAATTAAATATAAAAAGTTAACACGATTATCTTTAAATATCAAAATATATAGTTTTTACCAAGTACATGATCGCATTGAACAAAATTTTAAAACCGAGATTCCAAATTATATAATAAACCTAGGAGAAAAAATAATATAAATATACAAATATTCCAATATTTATATAATATAAAATATTGAAATTGAAGTAACTAATTATATATAAATATGAAATATGATTCTACAATTATGTACTTTGACTTTGATAAACAAAAATAGAGTCGTAAGCATATCACGTTCTTGACAGCATAGGACTACAACACCCCATCTTTAAAAAAACAGTTCTATGGCGGCATAATCTAAGTTCAGATAGATTCGAACAAAAGGAAAAAAACTTTTAATCAGAAAGATAACCTGAAAGCTTACACAACAGGAAACGGTAAATCCGTTGCCTTTGCTCCCATACCTGTCTTTAAAACAGCAAATCTTTGTGTATAAATACAGATACTGTCCATTTTATCTTCACCTTCATATTTCTTACATAGTCATAGAGAAACCAAAACATGAAAAGCAAAGGTTTTTATTGTTTTCTGGTCTTGTTTTTTCTGAGTTGTCAAGATTGTTGTGAGGGAAGGTGGTTGTTAGCTTCATCAAAACCTGGCGTAGACAATGTTACCGGTTATGCTCGTTGGTTGGTGTCCAACAATACTTGGGGGGTTTTAAAGTAATAAATTTTCTTCTACGTTTTTTATTCATTATTACAAAGAATCCCTGTTATTTAATTTTGTTTTTGAAAATGTATTTTGGATTTTGTGTTCTTTTTAACTGTTGATTTTGATGACCCAGTTGAAATTATTAAAAAGAAGAGGCTTTGATTTGTTTTTTGCTTAGTGGTTAAAACATGTAGGCCTAGTGACACAAGGAGCAAATGAAGAAAACAAATGCTAGATTAGCATTAAATGATGTAATGTTATTTCTTACTTTTATCATTATCAAGGAAGAAACTCGAAACTTACAATTGGATTGTGCTAAATTAGCATTAAATAATATAAGATAGGAAAGCATTGTCCTGTGGATTTGGCTTATTTCTTATTTATTTATTTTATTTTTGCAGTACACTATCAATCGAGTTGGAGGGATCACCAGTTGGTAAGTTTTGTTGACCTGCTTTGTTAATGAAATGAAGATGCTCTTCATGTTTAAGTTCATTTTTGTTCCTTTTAATAGCTTATGCGTATTTAAAATGTCCAAACATTTGGTACTCAAAGCTAGTTGCCAAAACATGTTGTGATACTCTCTTATGGTCCTACATGTTCCCCCCATTCAACACAATGTTAAACTTGTGCCACAGGAATGTTGTTTCCTTTAGCGATGGGGTACCGGATGAAAGCACTGGCATCCCCTATTTCTACTTGACAACCCTTGATCCAACAGCAAGAAATGCATTGAAAGACCATCGATCCTCGCTTACAGCACTTTGTACCCAGAGAGCCCTGCTTGTGCAAAAATCACTCTCACAGGAAAGGTATATCGCTATAAGTTACATGTGTGTGTGTGTTAATTTGATTCATACGATAATTTGATTGTCAGAGTCAGAATTTGCCAAAGCTGCCTTGTTCACATAACATCCTGAGATGATAGGTAATTCTTAAACCCAAAACCAAAGTGATTGTCCTTCACTTGGTTTCCTTTCTTATTGCAATGACGGATTTCGTAATCATTGATGGACAGGGTGGCCTAGCAGTCATAACTTCCAGTTTTTCAAACTCAATATAGAAAACATATTCATAACCAACGGCTTTGGTGGCCCTAAACCTCTCACAGTTGACGAGTACCTCAAATACAAAATGTGAGATTCGGAGTATGTTTATTGTTTATACAATTTGTATGCCAAAACTTTCCCAGAGGTATACACCTTGTCTTGGAACAATCATCTGTAATAATGAATAAGCCTTACTTTACGTCGTAATCGCGTTTTTACTGCCATCAGTGTGTACAAAGTGAAAAAAATTCGTGGTGATAAGTGCTTAGTTGCTTTGTAAAAGGGTTTTGGGTACGTTTATTATAGTGTTTTCTGTACTGCAATGATAAATGCTTAGTTGTTCTGTAAAAGTTGTGTTATATGATGTCATTGGGACTTTGTTTAGTTCTACCCTTTGGGCTTTTAATAAAATTTTTATTTTAAGAGAAAAAAACCTAGTTTCCATTATTATACATTGTTATATTTGTTTGTGAATATAAACCATCTTGTCAATAAATCCAACATAATTGTTGTCTTCGTTTATGTTAAGTCAAATCAATATTTGCAACAAGGAAATAAGCAGTGCTGAGAGCACTTCCTACTGCTTCAAACACAAAAGATGAATAATCAACAAAAATGATAAACACACGATACATTTACACTCATCACCTCGTAGAAGTTTTTTTAAGCTCTAACATTCACTTTTTTAGATTTCTCAATTTTGAATGTGAGATTTAAACAATTCTCTTCTAAGTTTTTTCTCAGATAACTTAGGATATTAATTAAGTCACACTTAATTATTTCACTCAATGCACTCAAAGATACGTTCTTCAAATGAACAAAAATCGATGCTCATAATTTAATACAATACCTATATAAGTCTCCACAATATATATATATATATATATATATATATATATATGAAATTAAGACTTATTAACATACTATATCAATCACAACTAATCTTCACTCGAAATAAGTAAGATAATATTCATAAAGAATATCTTCAAGTAGCTCAGGATAAATTTTGAAACTTCAAGATATACTTCCTAGTTTTTCTCGATTTGATTCGATCTATCAAACTTAGAAAATTGATTGCTTCAATCTAAATCCAAGCCAATCTCAAAGGATATGTTGCCAAAATTTGTCAACTTAAACATGGAAAGTATTTTTTTAGTAGACAGTCTACTAATTGGCACCAGTCCATACATTGATTTAGGCACTTTTCAAAAATTGCCTCAACAATCTTCCCCTTTAAAAAAGTCACCAGGGGTCACTCTAAAATAGCGTTATTTTTATTTTAGTCATTCTATTTTTTTTTTCAATTTAATCACTCTAATTAAGATAATTACTCGAACTGGTCAATGTCATTCAAAATTCTTTTAATCTACTAACGAATTGCTAACGTGACATCTTTTTACTTTTGACTAAAGCTAAAGATCTCTCTATAATTAGTCCAAACCACTTTTTTTATTTATTTGCAACATAAAAACAACTTAATCATTGCCATCCCCTACTCCCTCATCTCTATCACTCATCTCTATCACTCCTCACTCTGTCGCCCCGCACCATAAAAACCACTTTCCGTGACTGCTTCTCCAAAATATTTAAATACAAATTGAACAAGATTTGAATATTAATGCTTGGGGATTTGATTCTATCTGTTTCTTTTGTCTCCGAAAAATGAAAGAAGGGAAATTGAAAATGATTAGAAGGAAATAAAAAATGACGGCATTGTTCAATCTTGAGTATTCTTGCTTGTATCAATGATAGAACTATGTTGATTCGGGTTGGGTTCATTATCAAAGCCAAGGTTTGATCAAAGTCGAATTAAGGGAGTAATAGCAAATCTTGGATCATCTATGGTTGATCCTTGAAATAAAAACTAGAATAAAAAAGTGAAGATGGTGGTGGGCGTAATTGAAGACATCACCTACATCCATTTCTTAAATTCATTGGATAACTACATCACCCGTGTTGGAGAAACAGTCGTGTAAGGTAATTCTTCTAGTGTGAAACAGTGAAGTGAGGAGTGCATGGGGGAGCAGGGGATGGGAAATAATGAGGATTGGTGATTTGCATGGTGAGCGTTGGGTAGCATTGAGAATTGATGATTTTTATGTTGCAAATAAACAAAAAAAAAAGAAAAAGTGTTTTAGGGGTTTTTTACTAAAATAATATAAAAAAAATTTAAAATTACCAAAATGTTATACAATTTTTTTTATTTATCAAAATATATATAAAAATTTTTTTATTTACCAAAATATATCAAAAACAAAAAAACAAAAAAAACAAAAAAAAATGGACTGATTTGACAGTTCCCTGGTGAAGGGAACACTGTTGGCGGCACCAAACAAGGGAACCCTGTTGGCGGCACCAAACAAGGGTTCCCTGTTGGCGGCACCAAATATTTTGGTATTTTTTTAATATTTTATTATTTTTTGTAATTTTTATTATGGGTTTTATAAAAAATAATATAAAAAATAAAAAATTACCAAAATATTATAACTTTTTTTATTTACTAAAATATATATAATTTTTTTTATTTACCAAAATATATCAAAAAAAAGTAAAAAACCAAAAAATAAAAAAAACCTTAAATTAAGCTTTAATATAATGTAACTTTAAAATAATTAAATTGGTAAAAAGAAATTGAACAATAACCACAATAACTGAAACTAGAATAATTAAATTAGAATAAAATTATAAAATTTAAAATGACGATATTTTTTAAAATAATAAAATGCGGAGAGAAAAATACGAACAAATGGCTAAAATAATAGTGTATTACTAACTTTTTAAAAATTGAGAAATAGTTAATACAAATATTTTAAAAAAATGTAATGAAATAATATAAAGTAATAAAATAAAAAATAAAAATATTTTTATTGAAAGTAATAAAAATCGGGAAAAAAATACGAGCAAATGGCAGGGATAAGAATTTTTTTCTTACACCAAATAAAAAACCCGTTTTTTAGGTAAATAAAAAATATATATAATAAAAAATATATATAATGTACAAACATGTGCCATACACCCCTAAAATTGATGGTTCGATGGTGTAGTCCTAGGGGTATACCTAATATATATTTAAAAAATACCAAAATATTATATATTTTTTTATTTACCAAAATAAAAAATTACTAAAAACGGGTTTTTTATTTGGTGTAAGAAAAAAAATCCTTATCCCTGCCATTTGCTCGTATTTTTTTCCCGATTTTTATTACTTTCAATAAAAATATTTTTATTTTTTATTTTATTACTTTATATTATTTCATTAAATTTTTTTAAAATATTTGTATTAACTATTTCTCAATTTTTTAAAAAGTTAGTAATACACTATTATTTTGGCCATTTGTTCGTATTTTTCTCTCCGCATTTTATTATTTTAAAAAATATCGTCATTTTAAATTTTATAATTTTATTCTAATTTAATTATTCTAGTTTCAGTTATTGTGGTTATTGTTCAATTTCTTTTTACCAATTTAATTATTTTAAAGTTACATTATATTAAAGCTTAATTTAAGGTTTTTTTTTTTATTTTTTTGGTTTTTTACTTTTTTTTGATATATTTTGGTAAATAAAATTTTTTTATATATTTTGGTAAATAAAAAAAGTTATAATATTTTGGTAATTTTTTATTTTTTATATTATTTTTTTATAAAACCCATAATAAAAATTACAAAAAATAATAAAATATTAAAAAAAACCAAAATATTTGGTGCCGCCAACAGGGAACCCTTGTTTGGTGCCGCCAACAAGGTTCCCTTGTTTGGTGCCGCCAACAGTGTTCCCTTCACCAGGGAACTGTCAAATCAGTCCAGTTTTTTTTCTGTTTTTTTTGTTTTTTTGTTTTTGATATATTTTGGTAAATAAAAAAATTTTTATATATATTTTGATAAATAAAAAAAATTGTATAACATTTTGGTAATTTTAAATTTTTTTTATATTATTTTAGTAAAAAACCCGTGTTTTAGACTAATTATAGTGAAGTTCCTAATTCTAGTCAAAACTTAAAAAAATATCACATCAATAATCTATTATGGATTAATAGAATTTTTAATGACAATGACCAATTCTAACAATTGTCTTAAATAGAATATATTAAAATTATTAAAATTTTAGTACCTTCATAACACCCAAAATTAAAACCTTACTATAGACATGTGTTGTCTTAATTTTTAAAATACAAACTCAATTCAATATTTAATTTTAACCCGCAGAAAAAAAAACAAAAAATTTGTATAAATTAAAATAAATTACATTTTATTTAAAAACAAAAATAGGTTGAATAATCTTGGAATAATACCAAAATTATCAGATTTTATTTTGAAATTACAAAAAAAAATTGATTTACTCGATTTGATAACTGCATCCTATTTTTAATACATATGGGTGAAATTTTACGCAACATAGCAATGGATTCACGATTTATATTAACTCAGGATGTTGCCTCATGCACAAAAAATACTTAAAAACATTTCATGAATGCTTGTATTCCTGACATACATGATTATGATTATAAAAAGGTAATAATAAATAATAAAATAATTATAAATACCCAACAATACAACAAATGATGATAATAATAAATTACATGCCTAATAATATATTAAAATAAAAACATGTATGAATTTAAATTAAACAAGATTCTGGCAAAAAACCCAAAATACTTAAGGACCTAAAGCTAGATATTCCCTTTTTTTTTCTTTTGCCGTGAAATGCATCTCCATTTCTTATTTTTTTAAAATTATTTTTAGTCTTCTTTTTAATGTTTATTTAATCTAACATTTTTTTTTCCCAAAACATAAAATCAAATAACACATCAAAACAAAATCATCATGTTTTTCACATTAAAATGAACTTCCATCAAATATACAAACAAAACTAAAATAAAAACTTATAAGATAAAAGATACAATACCAACAAAAGCTTCTTCTTTTTTCCTTTCTCTTTTCCCTTGCCGAGCAGCTCCAGCCCTCATCAAAGTTTCTCCTTTTTTTTTCTTCCAAAATTTTCTTGCTCTCCTTGGCCATTTAAAAGTCAAATCCCCAAAAATTTGGCTTTCTTTCCCATCCCATTAAATGGGTGGCGGTTGGTGGCACATTGCGGGGTCCACGTCCCGTCAATCACAACATTCTTTCTTTTCTTTTCTTTTTTTTAACACACTTTTTCCTTTAATTTTTCATAATAAAATTAGAATTATATATTATTGGGCCAACGAACCCAATTAAAATAAAAAAGCCAATGTTTAAAATGAGTAAAAAGGGATCGGAAATTACAAGACGTGTTGGTTAGAAATTAAACTTTGATTTTTTTGGTGACGATAAACAAAACCATTACATCAAACTAATATGGAATGAAAGCAACACTTGCTATTGTTGGAATATTTTCAAACATCTCAATAACTATAAATGAATGGGTATAATTAATTAAAAGATAAATCTTTTAGTTATTGGTCAAAAGTTATATCATTTGATTTTAAAAAAAAAGAATTATAACTATTCAAAAAATATTATTTGAATAGTTACAAAATTAAATGAATAATTATTATTATTTATTTATTCATAAAGATACCTATTGAAAGATGAAGAGACATGAAAATTCCTATAAATAGGAATGGGATTTTATTTGGAAATATATCAACAAATTCTAATATTCTTTATTTCCTTCCTTCATTTTCTAATATTATTAGATTATTCTATAAAGTATTACTGCAGAAATCCTTTGTAGAAATTGAGTTTTTTGTTATACATTGCTCAGTGCATAGTGGACTATTCTCGTCAGTGCAAAACGCAAATAGTCATTGGCTTCATTGTATCATCGAGGTTAATTTGCTTGGAACTCATTTGCACACCGAAGGTAGGTGGGGGCGAATATAACCTTAAAGATAGTGGCTTGATACACGCCTTGGAGCCTGCCCTATTTCTTCTTTTTCTGTTCGAGTTTCGATCGTGTGTTCGAGATTTTCCTTACCGGAGTTTTGAACTAACAATTTTAAGGTTATATTTCATTATGACTACCACAACACATGAAAGTGGAACACTAAGGGAGTTGACTTCCAACTTTGTTAAACTTGATCGGTTTGATGGTGGCAATTTTCGATGATGGCAGAAAAAGATGCACTTCTTATTATCAACTTTGAATATTGCTTATGTTTTGGATACTCCAAGACTTGAAGAGAATGAAAACGAATCTGTTGCTGCAACCCGAGAAAGACAAAAATGGGACAATGCTGACTTCATGTGCATGGGCCACATATTGAATGGTTTATCTGATGGTTTGTTCGACGCCTACCAAAATGAGGTCACCGCTAAAGAATTATGGGACAAATTGGAGGCAAGATACATGGTCGAAGATGTTACAAGTAAGAAATTTCTTATCAGTCGTTTCAATAATTATCAAATGGTTGATGGTCGTTCTGTTATGGAACAATTTCGTATATTGAAAAGATGCTGAATCAATTTAAGCAATATGATATGAAAATGGATGAAATGATTGTGGTATCCTCCATAATAGAGAAACTTCCTCCATCTTGGAAAGACTTTAAAAGAAGTCTAAAACATAAGAAAGAGGAAATATCTCTTGAGGCTTTGGCAAATCATCTTCGTATTGGAGAAGAGTATCGAAAACAAGATCAAAACCTAAATTTTGAAAATGCCAAAGTACATGTTACGGAGGAAGTACAGACTACTAAACCATTCAAGAGAAAGTTCAATCAGACTGATAGAGCACCTGAGTTCAAAAAGAAACAAAAGGGCTCATGCTATCATTGTGGAAAGCCGGGACATTTCAAGAGTGAATGTCGATATTTAAAGAAGAAATCATCTTCTAAAGCTGATAATAACGAAAAGTTCGTTACAATGATATCTGAAATTAATATGGCACAAGATGATAATACATGGTGGATTGATACCGGAGCAACCAAACATGTGTGCAAAGACAAAAGCATGTTCACAAAGTTCACATAATGTGAAAATGACAATGTCTTGTACATGGGAAATTCTTCCACCGCAGCAATCAAAGGCAAAGGGTCTGTTGAACTATAATTCACTTCTGGAAAAGTTTTAACCTTAAATGATGTATATTATGTACCAGAAGTTAGGAAGAATTTAGTGTCTGGAAGTCTGTTGAATAAGTTTGGTTTCAAACTTGTTTTTGAGGCAGATAAGTTTATTTTGTCTAAGGGAGGAATTTTTGTGGGGAAAGGGTATATGTATGAGAGCATGTTCAAACTCAATATTATTAATAAGAATAAAAATACTATTTCTACTTATATGGTTGAATCTTTTGTTTGTGGCATTATAGATTAGGTCATTTGAATTATAGAAAATTGAATGACATGTATAAATTAGGTTTAATTCCTGTTTTTAATAATAATATTGAAAAATGCAATACATGTATGTTGACTAAAATTACAAGAAACTCTTTCCCTAAGGTTAAAAGGAAAACAAAATTGCTTGATTTGATACATAGTGATTTATGTGACATGCATAATACTCCTACATTAGGTGGAAAGAAATATTTTGTTACTTTTATTGATGATTGTTCTAGATATTGTTGTGTATATTTATTGCATTCAAAAGATGAAGCGCTTGATAAATTTAAAGTTTATAAATCTGAAGTTGAACTTCAGTGTGAATCATTTATCAAGTGCTTAAGATTGGATAGAGGTGGAGAATACTATAATCTAAGTTATTTTGAACTCAGTGAAATTGTCCATCAAGTTTCAGCCCCTTACACACCACAACAAAATGGTGTAGCTAAAAGAAAAAATAGAGTCTTGACTGAAATAGTAAATTCAATGTTATCATATTCAGGTCTTGGACAAGGTTTTTGGGGAGAAGCTGTTCTAACAGCTTGTCATATATTGAATAGAGTTCCTAATAAGGAAACTAAAATAACCCCTTATGAATAATGGAAGAAAAGGAAACCAAACCTTAATTATTTGAAGGTTTGGGGTTGTAGAGCTATTGTAAAAGTTCCAACACCTAAACGTAAAAAGTTAGGTGAAAGAGGAATTGAATGCATATTTATAGGTTATGCACATAATAGCAAGGCATATAGGTTCATGGTAATTGAACCAAATGATTCAATTTCAATTAATACTGTTATTGAATCAAGAGATGCTATTTTTGATGAAAATAGATTTAATTCTGTATCAAGACAATTACAACCACAATAATTGATTCATTCTTCAAATGAGAATGAGATTCCATTGAAACAAATTGATAATAATGATGAATCTTGTCAAGAATTAAGAAGAAGTAAGAGGATTAAAAAGATCAAAGATTTTAGACTAGATTTCATTATGTTTCTTGTAGAAGGAAAAGATGAAAGTATATGCAATAAGATACCTTATTGTTATAATACTGAATCTGATCCTATTACATTTGAAGAGGTAGTGAAATCTCAAGACTCTGCTTTTTGGAAAGAAGCAATAAATGATGAGATGGATTCAATAATGGGAAATCAAACTTGGATATTAGTTGATATTCCACCAGGTTCCAAACCAATAGTCTGTAAATGGATCTTCAAAAAGAAAATGAAGGTCGATGGAACCATTGATAAATTTAAAGCAAGGTTGGTAGCAAAATGTTTTACACAAAGACAAGGTATTGATTACTTTGATACCTATGCTCCAGTAGTAAGAATTGCTACAATTAGACTCTTAATATCACTTACCTCTATATATAATTTGGTTGTTCACCAAATGGATGTTAAAACTGCATTTTTAAATGGTGAATTGGAAGAGGAAGTGTACATGGAGCAACCGGAAGGATTTGTTGTTCCAGGACAAGAGCATAAGGTATGTAAGCTTGTTAAATATTTATATGGGCTTAAACAAGCACCAAAATAATGGCACCAAAAGTTTGACAAGGTTGTTTTAGCTAATGGCTATAAAATAAATGAATCCGATAAGTGCATCTATAGCAAATTCAAAAATGGAAAAGGTGTCATAATTTGCTTATATGTAGATGACATGCTTATTTTTGGCATGGATTTGGAACAAATAGAAAACACAAAGAAATTCTTGTCAAACAACTTTGCTATGAAGGATATGGGTGTAACAGATGTTATTCTTGGTATTAAAATAACCTGAGATGAAAGCATTATAGCTTTATCACAATCACATTACATTGAAAATGTGCTTAAAAAGTTTGATCTTTTCAACTGTATACCAGCATCTACACCCATGGATCCTCAATTAAAATTAGTATCTAATGCTGGTAGGAAAATTAATCAATTGAAATATGCAAGTTTAATTGGTTGTCTTATGTATATAATGACTTGTACAAGACCAGATATTGCATATGCTGTTGGAAAATTGAGTAGGTACACAAGTAATCCAAGTAGTTTGCATTGGCAAGCTTTGAATAGAGTACTTATGTAACAGCCCGATTCTGGGTCTAGTCGGAACAGTGGTTTCGGGACCACAAATCTGACGAGGGAAAATATTATTATCATTATATTTTTAAGGTCTATAATTTCACGGAAAAATTTCATAAAGATTTCGTTCGAAAATTTTGACGTTTGGGCACTTAATTTAGTCAAAAGGACTAAATTGTAAAAAGTGCAAAAGTTGAGTTCTACATCTTAGAGGTGTCTAATTGTTATGAAATTTTAAATTGGAGGTCCTTATGTGGCAATTAGACCATTAGTAAGTTGATGGACAAAAATAGATATAAGAAATGGGTGAAATAGATTTTTTTTAAATGGGGGCATTTTAGTCATTTAGTAATAAAAAGAATTAAAAAGGGAAAAAGATGGCAAAATGTGCTCATCTTCTCCATGGTGAACGAAATCAGCAAGGGGGAAGCCATAGTTAGGGTTTTTAAGCTTCCAATCTCAATAGTAAGTGATTCTAAGCCCCGTTTTTAATATTCTTTGCGTTTTTAGAGTCCCGGTAGCTTAATTTAGCTTATTCTAGCAATAATTCATGTTAGGGTTCATATTTGGAAAAATATCCATAGGTAAAAATGTGTTTATTTTGCTGTTTTATGGTAGAATATGAAGCTAGAAATTATGTTAAATAACTTTTGCTAAGCGATTTTAAGCGAAAACGGGTAAATTGACATAATCGGTAAAAATAATTAATGTTCAAAAGTGTGTGTTAGAGTGAGAATTTGATGTTGTCATAGAAGAGAAAAATGTTCAGCATGTCATAAAACATAAGAATAAGAGATGAAATTTAATTTCCGAGCTTAGGGATAAAAGTGTAAATATGCAAAAGTTTGGGGGCAAAATTGTAATTTTCAAAAAGGTAGGGGGAGGACTATTTTAATAAATGTGAACATTTAATGAGTTAAATTTGCTATTATAGATCAAGAAAGATGAGAAGATAATCTCAAACGGGGAAAAGAGAAGGTCATGGAGTAAATTGCAAAATTACGATATTTTGCACCGAGTTAAGTAAACATGTGAATTAATGCATTATTTTGATATTATTCAATATATGTTGAGATTTAATTGAACGTAGAATAAATACTTGGTATAGATACTAAAAATGTGGTTAAGTTGGGAAAGGTGGTAAAGTGTTGAAAAACACGATTCTCGGTTGAACACTCGGAATAGGCCGGAGTATATTGAATATAAAAGGGGTTGCTAAGTGCTGATTCCCCCAAGGGGTTGCTAAGTGATGATTCCCCGAATCATTGGTGGTTGCTAAGTGCTGATCCCACCGTATCTTGAATGTGAAAGGGGTTGCTAAGTGCTGATTCCCCGAATCATTGGTGGTTGCTAAGTGCTGATTCCACCATATCTTTGAATGTGAAAGGGGCTGCTAAGTGTTGATTTCCCGAATCACTGGTGGTTGCTAAATGCTGAATCCACCGATAACGGATAATATTCCGAGTGTTCAACGAGGAAATTTGAAAGGTGAATATTCATAAATGGTGGACAAGTTTATGGGAGGAATATTGGGTTTGATACTTACTCAACCCATGTGTGAGGAGGAAGGAAACATCAAACCTACAAAAGAGAAAATTTAAATACAAAATTGTTGTGAACAACAACAGTTGGGAAATTTTGAAAAATCACTATAAATGGTGGAAAATGAATTAAAAGTTGAGTAATATATGAAATTGAAGCTAAATGAGTCTATTTTCATATGAAAGAAAAAGGGAAGCAAAAGAGTTGTATATTTGGGGATATTTGAATTTTATTGAGACAGGGTTGAACTGATTTCGAAATCCGCTGTTCCAAATTTGGAAAATCACGAAAACTTGTACAAAAATAACTATGGCTTGGAATTTACATGCTTGAATTCCTTAATGAGTATATTTTTAAGAGAAAGAAATTAGAACATTTTTTGAATTTGTTACAGGGAGATAAGTAAATTTTAGTAAGGAGAGGTCAGAACTGTCAGGCGGTGAAATAGGGGAAGGTTTAAAGAATAAACTGTACTAATTGGCTAAACCAAAAATTATAAAAATTTTATGGTGGAAAGGTGTATGAGTCTAGTTTTGGGGAAAATTTACATAACTTAATTTGGAGCCCTTTAGCTCCAGATAAAAATAAATTGGCGACTGTGACGCAGAAAAACAGCTTGCTGGAAATTGAGCAAACAATAAAATTTATGTGTGATAAAAATTATGTCACTATGTAATCTTGTGAAAAATTTATTTACTTGTCAGATGTTTACTTACTAAGCTATATGCTTACTTGTTTGTATTTTCCCCTGATTATAGTGACATCCACCAGTTCGGAACTTGGACGAAGTCAGGAAATCATCCACACTATCATCAACTTTTTGGGTATTTTGGCAATCAACACTTTTGAAACATGGCATGTATAGATGACTTTATGTAATGTGGTATAAATATGTATATATAGTATTGTTCGGTTTAATAGGTTGGTGTTTATTAATGGATAAATTGTGTATACACATATATATCTGCAATTGGTTGAAATGTTGAAATCGTTTGAAATTGTGTTTTGAAAACTTGCAGGGGGTTTTATGTAAAAATAAGCAGAAATGGTACCGAAATTTTTTTATATAAAAAAAATTTAGTAACACCTTATACTCTATTCCATTAAGGAATACGGGTAAGGGGTGTTACAACTTAGGTACTTAAAGAAAACTATTAACTATGGATTGTGTTATAATGGATATCCTCCAGTTTTAGAAGGGTATTCAGATGCTAGTTGGATTACAAGTTTGCAAGACCATGCATCTACTAGTGGATGGATCTTCATTCTTGGTGGAGGAGTTTCTTGGGGTTCCAAGAAACAAACATGTATTACTGATTCCACCATGGCAGCAGAATTTATTGCATTAGCCGCTGCATCTAAAGAAGCAGAATGGTTAAGAAATTTGCTTTATGATGTACCTTTATGGCCTAAGCCAATTTCACCTATTTCTATCCGTTGTGATAGTGAGGCTACTCTAGCAAAGGCATATAGCCAAGTATATAATGGAAAGTCTAGACACATTGGATTAAGACATAGTTATGTCTGACAATTAATCTCTGATGGAGTGATCACTATTAATTATGTGAGGTCAAGTGAAAATTTGGCAGATCCTTTGACAAAAAGTCTTGCTAGAGATGCAGTAAAAAGGACCTCAAAAGGGATGGGACTCAAGCCTATTAATTAGAGTCACCCATGATGGAAACTCGACTCAACGCTTGGTATAACGTCAAGTCTTGAGTTCAATGAGACAAAGTACATCATTAGTATGTGACTGTTAGCACTATAAATAAATCCATCCTAAGATGAAAGTGCTAGGTACCCGTAATGATAAGGGAAGGATGAGTAATGTATTCTTAATGGACCCATAACATAAATATGTTAGAGTGTTATAATTACGGGAACACTTTTGATGGAATCCACCTATGTGAGTGGAAGTGTGGCCGCTTCTAGGAGCTCAAGGGCTTGGCTCTGACAGCACTAATGAAAAGAGGACATAGACACATGGCCATAATAGTGTCCCTAGATACTATGCATTGACCGATGTTGAAATCATTGTGTGAGATGTGTTCAGTTAATCAAATGGAATAGTTGGTTCAAAGCTTAATCTACCATGCAATTTCGATTAACTTTAACATGTTTTCACTAAGTGAAGGTTCAATCGTAAGACATCTTTATTTATGCAAATTGATTTCCAAGAATATCAAAATCTAAATATGTTGAAAATGGGGGAAGATTGTTGGAACATTTTCAAATATTTATAGTATCCCAATAACTATAAATGAATGGGTGTTATTAATCAAAAAATAAATCTTTTGGTCATTGGTCAAAAGTTATATCATTTGATTTAAAAAAAAAAGAATTATAACTATTCAAAAAATATTATTTGAATAGTTACAAAATTAAATGAATAATTATTATTATTTATTTATTCATAAAGACACCTATTGAAAGATGAAGAGACATGAAAATTCCTATAAATAGGAATGGGATTTTATTTGGAAATATATCAACAAATTCTAATATTCTTTCTTTCTTTCCTTCATTTTCTAATATTATTAGATTATTCTATAAAGTATTACTGCAGAAATCCTTTGTAGAAATTGAGTTTTTTGTTATACATTGCTCAGTGCATAGTGGACTATTCTCGACAGTGCAAAATGCAAATAGTCATTAGCTTCATTGTATCCTCGAGGTTAATTTGCTTGGAACTCATTTGCACACCGAAGGTAGGTGGGGGCGAATATAACCTTAAAGATAGTGGCTTGATACACGCCTTGGAGCCTGTCCTATTTCTTCCTTTTCTGTTCGAGTTTCGATCGTGTGTTTGAGATTTTCCTTACTGGAGTTTTGAACTAACAGCTATATCAAACACAAAGAGAGCTATGAATTCTTTAATGATCTCCTCAAATACCTGAACATTGTCTTTTCTGTTAGAAGACATTTTGATTAGAGAATCTGTAACTCTATTTGCCTCGTTAAGAACATGTCGTAATCTCCAATGTCCAACAAGTTGTAAAACTTGAAGAATCCTTCTCACTAATGTTAAATCTGAACTTACAGCTTGCCTGTCTTGGAGAACTTTGACCATCTCTAAGTTATCGGTTTGGATCATCACTGATAAACTATAAAAGTAACATATTGTAATCTCATTCTTAATGTGTTTTTAAATGATTAATTATGAAAATTAGTGAATTTGATGATCCTAATCCTTTAAATTCATGTTTCTATACTTAAGAGAGTATTTGGGAGCGAAAGGAGTGAAAAACGAGCTAAAATTAGACAAATAGAGCTGTTTTTAGGATCCACACGACCTGGGCATTTCCACGTGGGCTGACCACACGCCTCTGTGCCAGCCCGTGTTAATTTCGCACCCTGCTTCTCGAATACACCAAAAAACCTAATTTTTAGGCTTTCTGAGCATTCTAAAGTCTATAAATACCAATTAGAAGAAGACCTAAGGGGGACCTAGAGAAGATCGAAGAAAACACTCGAAGATCGCCATAGGAAGCGAATCTCCCTCAAGATCAAAGATCTCCATTTAATATCTTTTGAAGTTTTATTGAGTTTCTTTATGTCTTGTGGTCATCCTAACTTTGAGATGTTTCTATTCAGGATTATGAGCTAAATTCCTTAGATAACTAGGGAGGATGAAACCTATGATAAATCTTATTATTTAATTTCTATTTTTATGCAATAAATACTTGATACTTGTTCTCAATTATGTATGCTCATTTTGTGTTTTAATATTTTCAGGATATTAATTCATGTTTAATGTGCTTATTTCAGTGGAGCAAAAGTCCCTGTTTAAGAGTAGATCTAGCATAATTGAGTGGAGTTACATGCAATCCTAGAAATAGGATGACATAAATCTACCGGATTAGAGTCAAATCTAATAGAGGAATCCATAGATCGAGTTAATGCGGCAATAGGGGTTTTAATTAGAAAGAGGTTTCAATAAATCAACCTAGAGTCAGTTGTTCTTACTCTTGAAAGAGATATTAACATAATTTAGGGATTTATAAGGATAAAGACACAAGTGAATAAATTATTTAATTTAGATTCAGAATAATAGGTGAAGTCTAGGTGGATTCTTTCCTGGATATTGTCTTTCTCATTGGTTATCTTCGATTATTTTCCTATTTCATTCTCTGTTGCGTTCTTAGTTAAATTAGATTAGTAAATTTAGATTAAAAAAAATCATTCCAATTTGTTGGCTAAATAATAGAAAAATAGAAATTACTAGTACTTTTGGTCCCCATGGATACGATATTTCCTACTTACCATAACTATACTATTATTCGATAGGTGCGCTTGCCTTAGTCATATTTATAGTTAGTTTAGTGACCATCAAGTTTTTGGCATCGTTGCCGGGGACTAAAATATTAGGAACACTTTATTTTTATTAATTTAGCCATTTTTATTTTTGTTTTTGCTTTTAGTTTAATTTTTATATTCTAATTTTTTCTTTTATTTGCTTCTGGCAGGTTATTTTAGTTTATAACAAGAAGAAACCTGTTGGGACGCTTATTATTTTATAGTGAAATTTAAAGTACAGTTCGCAAAATTTGTAGAGAAGCAATGCAGAGTTGACAGAGCATAGTAGACGAGCAAGAGGACGTTATTATTATTACTGAGGAGATGGGTGATAATCAGAATAATCAGTTGCCTCTTGCAGTTGCTGCAAATCCAAATCCTATTCCTCGTACTATGTACTATTATGCTAAGCCCACTCTAACTGGAGCTGAATCGAGTATTGTGAGACCCACCATTCTACGAATAATTTCGAACTGAAGCCGAACACTATTCACATGGTACAACAGTTTGTTCAGTTCAATGGTTTGTAAGATGAAGATCCAAATACTCATTTGACTAATTTTCTAGAAGTCTGTGATACTTTCAAGATAAATGGCATTTCTAACGACGCCATTCGTTTACGGTTATTCCCTTTCTCGTTGAGGAACAAAGCTAAACAATGGTTGAATTATTTACCACGAGGTGCTATCACTACATGGGATCAAATGATCGAGAAATTCCTACTGAAGTACTTCTCACCAGCTCAGACAGCTAAGTTAAGGAATGATATCTCTTCCTTCGTTCAGATCGACTTAGAGACACTATATAATGCATGGGAAAGGTATAAAGACTTATTGAGACGATGCCCTCACTATGGGTTACCTTTACGGTTACAAGTTCAAACATTCTACAACGGTTTGAATCCCTGGACTAGGCAATTGATTGATGCAACAGCCAGTGGACTCTAAACAATAAAACACCTGAAGCGACTTATGAATTTATAGAAAAGATGACACTGAATAATTATCAGTAGCAAGTTATGAGGACGAAGTCGATGAAAGCAGCCAGTGTTTTCAATTTAGATGCAGTCACTATGTTATCAAATCAGGTAGAAAAATTAAATAAGAAAATTGATGGTTTATATGTTTCTACATAGGTACATCTGGTGATGTAATGCGATACGAATGGAGGAGGAATAAAGAATCCAGATGTTTACCCTACGGTCCTAATACAAAGAACGAACAAATCAATTATATGGGTAATAATTATAAGCCTCAAAATAACACTTATAGTAACATCTATAATGCAGGTTGGAGGAACCATCCCAATTTCTCTTGGGGTGGTTAAGGAAAACAGAGAGCACAACCCCCTCTAGGCTTCCAACAACAACCTTACCAGCAAAAGAAAAAGCCGAACCTCGAGGAGATGTTGACAAAGTTTATCTCGGTGTAAGAAATTCGCTTTCAAAACACTGAAGCAGCACTTAAAAATCAGCAATCTTCAATTCAAGGACTCGAGAATCAAATCGGTCAACTTGCTAAACTAATTTCGAACAGACCACAAGGTAGTTTGCCCAGCAATACTGAAACTAACCCTAGGGAGCAGCTTCATGCAATTATTGTGCAAGATGAAAAAGGGTTAGTTGAATCTGAACCAAAACTGAAGCAAGAAATTATTGTAAGTAACGGTAAGGTCAAGGTAAGCCAGAATGAACAAAAACCAGTTGATAAAGAATATAAACCTCGAATTCCATATCCTAATGCGACAAAGAAAGGCCACACAAACGAACATTTTGGTAAATATTTTAAACTTTTAAAAAAATTACATATTAACTTATCGTTTATTGAAGCTCTTTCGTAGATGCCCAATTCCATTAAAATTTTAAAGGAGCTTTTGGCAAATAAAAGGAAGTTAGATGATTTGTCGCATGTGGAGCTAAATGCAGTTTGCTCGGCCATATTGCAAAATAAACTACCTAATAAATTGAAAGATCCATGGAATTTTACTATTGTTTGGTTAATTGGTAGTTTGAATATTAATAATGCTTTGGCTGATTTAGGGGCTAGTATTAATGTCATGCCCTATAAAATGTTTAAACAATTAGGTCTTTGGGAAACCCAAACAAACTAGGATGAGTATTCAATTAGCAGATAGAACCACTAGATTTCCTAGGGCTATTATTGAAGATGTTCTTGTAAAAATTGATAAATTCATATTCCCAGTTAATTTTTTTTATTTTAGACATGGATGAGGATAGTGATGTACCTTTGATTCTAGGTTGACCCCTTTTAGCAACTGCTAGAACTATAATTGGTGTTGGTACGGGTGAGTTAATACTTCGTATAGGTGACGAAACGATTACTCTCCAAGCTCGTGATTCGGTTAAGACATCTAGTGATTGAGATAATTTTACAAGTTCTGTTAATATTAGTAACAATGTGGCTCAACCTTCTTTGCAGGAAATACCTCGGGAAAACGTAATGAAGCCACGTTCTAGTCAATATGACAGAACGAATCATGAAGAACGAATGTTACAAATAGATGAACTGGATGAATGGTAGACACATGTCAAGGACAAACTAAAAAAACACGATAAGAGCCAAAGCGACGCCATGATGAGCATATGGATAGAACGAACCAATTTAAGGTTGGGGACAAGGTATTGCTAGATAAAACAGATCCTCAAATTGCCACTTTGGAGCTTGATACAAACAGATCAAATCCCTTTACAATACTGAATTCCTTCCCATACGGTACAGTCGAGCTAACTCATTCTGAATTTGGCACATTTAAGGTAAATAGTGCTCGACTTAAACCTTATTTTGATAATAGAATTGATAACGAGAAAGAGGATTTTTGGCTCCGCAAACTATCATGACCATGCAAATACGAGATAAGTCGAGCTTAGACTTTAATAAGCGCTTCTTGGGAGGCAACCCAAGTGTTAACACTGCTAATTTTCTTAATTTTATTTCATATTTTTAAAACTAATTAATTTTCAAAATTAAAAAAAATGATTTTGACCTACACGACCTGGACACGGGCATATCCCAGGCCATGTGCACTATAAGGGGTTCGACAGTGAGTTACACAGCCTGGCGACATGGTCGTGTGACCTACACGGCCTAGACACATGGGCGTGTTCGTGGCCGTCTGGATCCTGGGACTTATTGTTTTCAAAAATTCGACAGTTACATGGCTTAAAATAGTCCACATGGCTGTGTGGCACACACGGCCTAGAAAGCTAATTTTTTTAATTTTTTCAAAGGTAGAGAGTTACACGAGCTAGAGACACAGCCATGTGTGAGCCATGGTCGAGCCACACGGGCTTGAAAGAAGGGAAGGAATGCACACATAGCCTGGACACACGGGCGTGTCCACGGCCGTGTAAAAACTAGGCTTGTTTTTAAAACCTGTACACGAGTTGAGAAGGAACCACTCAGGCGTGTGACATGGCCGTGTAGCCCAACACGGGCCTCACATGACCGTGTACCCCTTAAAACCCAATGCACTTTCTTTTTCTTTGTTTTGTCTTCTTCTTCAACTATCCCTACCCTTAGCTGCCGCTCCTACTTTCTTCCCCTACTCCGACTGTCGTTCCTTTCCTGCCATCTCAGCCCCAACCAAAATCCTCCCTCTTCTCCCTCGTCAAGCACCCTCACTCGAGCCACCGCAATCTTTTCCCCGTTATTTCTCTCCTCCCTCCCTTCTCCATCGTCACACATTCCCCTATCGCACCCGAACCCCCTAGTCTTAGCCTTTGATCCCTGCACCACCACACACAACCACCCCTGCTTCTCTCTCATCTTTCCCTCTCTCATCCCCGTTCCACCACCATTCCACCCCCGCACCACAAGCCTCTCCCCAACCCTTCTCCTCGCGCCTCCTCCAGCGTCAACTGTCGACCCGTAACTCTAACCACCACCTTCTGTCGATCCTCCCTATTTTCCTATTTTTAGTTCTTTATTATTATTATTTTGTTTATATTTATTATTATTATTTTCTTTAGCTTCTTTCTTAATTTATTTTATTTTATTATTCTGCTTCTTTTTGTGTTAACTATTTAGTCCATTTCGTATTTTTATTTTTAGAGTTTGCTTATGTTTTTCTTCACTGCTCCCTTAAATTGTTGTTATAATATTGTTTATTACTTTTATTTCTAATATGGTTAGTCTATTTAGGTTACTATATATTTTATTATTCTTTTTATTCTTCTTATTACTCTTGTTATTCTTCTTATTTTAAGTATGTCATTCTTTGTATTTTAGTTCTGATTTCGATATTTTATTTATTATTCTTTATTGTTTTCATTACTTTGATTCATAATAGCTTCACTATATGGTTTTTGCATGTTTAGGTATTCGTACATACTAATTTAGGAGTAATTTGCTATTTGGACTACTTGGATTTTTACCTTATTGGCCTTTGTTTGCGTATTTGGTACTGCTTTGTTTTTTGTTTTTTAGGCTCACCATGACGAACACTCGTAGCAAGTCTAAGGTCGTTGTCCCCGCTTTGAAAAAGCAGAAGACCCCTGGCATGACGTCTTCCTCGAGCACTTTCGCCGAGGCCCGCCACCCCAAATCTGATTTTTAGCGGGTCCTCAGAAGGACTTATTTTAGTTACTTCGACTGCAACCACTCGGCTTAAGCCGATGTATTGATTGGGCCACTTTCGAGTAGGTCCATTTAGCTTATCATGTTCAAGCCTTTATTGCCACAGCCCCGTGAGGCCGGTTCTTTTCTATCATTGAGCCCACATACACGGAGCTGACTTTGGAGTTCTTCTCTATATTTACTCTCTAACATGTGATGACGACTCATGACGAGCCGGGCACCATCACTTTTCGACTCGGTGGCTTAGTGCACCATATGAGTGTCCCTAAGTTCGGCACTGCTTTGGGACTATAGATTGAGGAGTTTATGAGTGCCAAGAACTTCTTCTGCCTATATCGGCACACCCACTACCCATCATCTAGTTGTTGAGTAGATCTTACGGCGAGTACGACACCTTATGATGCGAGTCGCTCGAAGGCGACTACTCTTCCTTGTACCTTACGGTATATTCATGCTCTCTTAGCTCACACATTGACCGGTAGGAGGGAGAGCATCGGAGTCGCCAGTATCACCGATGCATATTTTTTATGGAGCATGGCCACAGAGCATATTTTTTATTTAGCCTACTTCATCGGCCTAGCCTTTCACCATCAGACAGACTGCAACAGGAAGGGTCTTATCTATTGAGCCCTTATGTGACTCGACTAGCTCGACACTTCAATCTCCTCAACAGACCGGAGCAGTCCTCTATGCTTACACTCGCCGACCAAATGTCCCCACAGGGAATATCAAACATGACCCATATGAGGATGATCGAACGGCTTCGTGGAGTAGATCCTCCTCAGTACCGACTATATCATTTTGACTCTTAGAATGAACCCGAGGACTTCACTGATGATGTCCCTTTCCATCACAGGGACCCACCTCATCCTCCACCTTCGAGTCACCATCCTATTTCTTCTACTGCTACCTTAGAGGACCTCTTCGAGCGGTTTACTAGCTTTAAGCAGCACTGCTTTCAAAGGTTCAATAGTATTGACGCGACATTACAGCAGATCTATCAGCATCTCCATATCTCCTCGTTAGCACCAAGGACTCACGACACCGATGCTTCTGATGACGAGGACCATTGAGTTTATTTGTTTTCCTTTTATTTTTATTTTTATTTTTATGTTTATTGTTATTTTCAGTTCTTATTATTATTATTTTCTTAAAATTATTTTGTTTCTTATCTTTTGAACTATATTTTTATTTTTATGGTTTTTCTAATCGAGTTAGTAACCTTTTAATCTTCTTCACTATTTGTGTTTATTTTCTTATTAGTTTGCTCGGAATAATGCACTACATCTAGATTTGTCTACAATTTTGCTTTTCACCATTTTGACAATTTCATCCAATATTCAGGGCTGTTTCAGTTTTCTCCCTCTCTTGTGATATGTTGTTTATACTGTGATTATATATGTTTGTACATTGAGGATAATGTACATCTTAAGTGTGGAGAGGCTATTTATATAATTATTAGAAAATACCTGAATTATGTCTTGTATTTAAGTAATTTTCTTATACTTCCATTAGAATGAATTTTTGTTGATTTGGAACTTTTGTTGATGTGTTTTAGATGAATTTGCCGATAATTGTGTATTGGTTAATTTTAACTTGAAGACATGAGAGAATCAAACATGATAAACTATTTTTCAAAAATTAAAATTTTTAGGTTGTTTCCCTAAATTGAAGTATTACCTTGAAATTTGAGATTTGCAAGTTTGACATCAAAATCCATAAAATTTTGTGAAATTTTGAGCCTTTAGAGCATACATTTATCTTGCTCATTTTATTATTGGTTATGAGTGCATCAATTTGATTTGTTATTCTAGAACTTGCTTCGATTATACATGTCGAGACCACACCTTTGATTTGATATACTAAGATGATAAATAGACTTAGGTTTTAACCCACTTACCCTATAAAAAGCCTACCTTTTTAATTAACCCTTAGTGAACCCCGTTGAGCCTAACACACCGTTTCTTAATTTACCCATTAATATTAACCCATAACTCATTTTTTTTATTCGTTGAGAATTTTTCCCGTTTTATTGACTCTCTTTTTTTGAGATTTGATTTGGTTAGTTGCCCAACTATGCTATTTTGTTTAATTTGTTGAATTATTTCTTATTATATAAAAAAAGAACAAGAAAATTGAAAAATATATATATACATACATATACTGATTATTATTTTAGTTCTATGATTGAGCTTGAACACTTAAATTCATATTTTGAGAAGAAACTCATTTTCTTATTCTTGAATAGTTCTTAATTTATGCACTTGTTTTAAATTCAGCATTTGTGATTTTTCTAGTTTGGTAATTTATCAATTCGATCTCTATTTTAACCATATTTTTCGGCCTTTCTCCACACCCTTAACCTAAGCCCCATTACAACCTCTTAAAGACCTTTTGATTGGTGTATCATCTCATTTTATAGTGGTGGAGATTTGATTTTAATGTAAGCCTATGGTAATGACTTTCTTGTTTGACTATTGAGTGATTATTCGTGAACCTTAAACACTTTGAGTGATTTGAGTGAATCTTTAGTAAGGATGTCGATTCTTGTAAATCTTGAATTAAATGTAACTACTTAAATAATGAGAGACACTTACGTTTTCGTATTTAAAAATGTTAGCTTGGATTGTTTGAGACTTTAGTGCTCTTTTGGTTGAATTGTCAATGCATAACTATTTGTAAATTATTTTGAGACATTATTGATGGGAATTACAAGTTGAGAAATATTAATTTTAATGGGAATTGAGGATTTCACTTGAGGACAAGCAAATGCTTAACTGTGGGGATATTTGATAAACATTAAAAGTAACATATTTTAATCTCATTCTTAATGCGTTTTTGGATGATTAATTGTGCAAATTTGTGAATTTGATGCTCCTAATCCTTTAAATTCATGTTTCTATACTTAGGAGAGCATTTGGGAGCGAAAGGATAAAAAAAAGAGCCAAAATCAGACAAATAGAGTTGTTTTTAGGATCCACGCGGCCTAGGCATTTCAACACGGGTTGGCCACACACCCGTGTGAACCACACGGGCTAGCCACATGCCTATGTGCTAGCCCGTGTTGATTTCGCACCCTGCTTCCCAAATACACGAAAAAACCCAATTTTTAGGCTTTTTGAGCATTCTAAACTCTATAAATACCAATTAAAATGAGACCTAAGGGGGACTCAGAAGATCGAAGAAAACACTTGAAGAACGCCATCAGAATCAACTTGGAAGCAGATCTCCCTCAAGATTGAAGGTCCCCATTTAATCTCTTTTGAAGTTTTATTGAGTTTCTTTATGTCTTGTGGTTATTCTAACTTTGAGATGTTTCTATTCAGGATTATGAACTAAATTCCCTAGATACCTAGGAAGGATGAAACCTATGATAAATCTTATTATTTAATTTCTATTTTTCGTGATAAATACTTGATTCTTGTTTTCAATTATGTATGTTCATTTTGTGTTTTAATATTCTTGGGATATTAATTCATGTTTAATGTGCTTATTTGAATGGAGCAAAATTCTCTATTTAAGAGTAGATCTAGCATAATTGAGTGGAGTTGCATGCAATCCTAGAAATAGGACGACATAAATCTACCAGATTAGAGTCAAATCTAATAAGGGAATCCATAGATCGAGTTAATGCGGCAACAGGGGTTTTAATTAGAAAGAGATTTCAATTAATCAACCTAGAGTCAGTTGTTCTTACTCTCGAAAGAGATATTAACATAATTTAGGGATTTCTAGGGATAAAGACACAAGTGAATAAATCGTTTAATTCAGATTCAAAATAATAGGTGAAGTCTAGTGGATTCTTTCCTGGGTATTGTCTTTCTCATTGGTTATCTTCGATTATTTTCCTATTTCATTCTCTGTTGCGTTCTTAGTTAAATTAGATTAGTAAATTTAGATTAAAAACAATCACTCCAATTTGTCGACTAAATAATAGAAAAATGGTAATTACTAGTACTTTTAGTCCTTGTGGATATGATATTCCTTACTCACCATAACTATACTATTGTTCGATAGGTGCGCTTTCCTTAGTCGTATTTATAGTTAGTTTAGTGACCCTTAATTACTCTGTTGAGACCCCGCCTTTTAAAAAGTGTCAGACCATCCAAAATCCCCTATAGCTTAACCTCCAACACTAAACATACCCTCAAATAATGATTGTATCCAAGGGTCCACTGTCCAGTATGATCTAGAAACACCCCTCGGAAAAAGCATGGCTTGTATTCAATTTAACCGCCTCATTAGTATTTAAGAGGCACAAATTACCTATCAAGAGAAGGTTTGAATCAATTATTTGCTGTCCAAATGTGGTCTTCATGTGTGCCAAAGCATACTGTTTTGCCCAACTAATAAAGGTCTTAACTATCTCAAGTATTCCAAGTTATTCCTTAGAAGAGGAACAAGTTTCTATTTTTCCAGATACGTCAAGCACGTATCCCAAAAAGACAAGACCAACTAATCCCCACACTAGACATCCGTAAATGATCACTTAAGTTGTACTCTAACCATTCGACTAAGTTTGTGGAGAAATACCTGTAATGCTGACTGATGGATACAACCTGAAACCAAACCTCTTTTGCACTTGCACAATCTCTAAGCACATGTAAAATATCCTTTGTCTCATGTTGACGCAACAAACAAGAATGATCCTAACCAATGCCCCTCCTTACTTTTTCCTCATTAGTAATGAGTTGTTGTTTAAAGACGAGCCAAATGAATACTCGAACTCATTGGGGTCCTTGGTACTTTCAAGGGACTCTCTATTGCCTCTCTTTAGAATGTCACGAACTCTCTCGAAGAGAACTATACATACTTTTAACAAAGAAAGACCTTGTTGAAGTGTGGAGTGTGTAGCCAAGTGATCCGATCTGACTCGATTACTAAGTGTGGAGGGGGAATGCTTACAATTCTTCTAACACAATCTTCTGGTAGCCAAACACAAGCAGATCAAGATTCCACGTACCTTCTTCTATTACCATTTCCTTAAGCTAGCAATTAGATACAAAACATCCATGAGAAGGTATTTGTTTAATCAACGACCCTAAGTGCAGAATCTAGTAATCCTTCCAACACCAAATAGAGTTGTTGTTCCCCACAGGCAACACTAAGTTCTCACGAAGTAAAGACCATACCTTAGCAAGAGCCCTTTAAAAGAAAGAGCACCTCCCTCATGCGATACTATCCGACACCCTCTCCTTCATACTGTATTTCTATCTAAGAACACGGACCTATAGAGCATCATCCTTTTACGCTATAAAAAAACCGTAACTTCATAAAAATGAAGCATTCTGATCCCTCACATGAAATAAAGGCATATTTACAAGTGCCTTTATTTGGTTTTTAAAGCCAAGCATAGTTCTTATCCTATCTCCTAGCTCCTCTTCAACTCCACTAGAGAAGAAAATATTAGTCTTGTGACCATTAACTCGATGCCCCGAAAAACCATAAAAACTATCCAAAATTTCCATAAGAATCCGAGCTTGCTACAAATCCGGTTTAGAAAAAATAACCAGATTATCAGTGAAAAAAAGGTGGGATAATTTCGGCCTCAATTGAGATAATCGGATAGGACACCATCTTCCACTGGAGATAGCCAACAAAATACCATGTCCCAACCATTCCATACATAGCACAAAAAGATACGAGGATAGAAGACACCCCTGACGAATCCCTTTAGCAGGCTGGAACCTTTGTGTAGGAACCCCATTCCACAAGATCTGCATAGTGGAGTTAGAGGTAGTTGACAAGATTACCTTTCATAGGTACTCCAATATATTAGCCACTTGAAGTGAAACATCAATGAAATCCCATTAAACCCTGTCCTGTGCTTTTTCCAAATCAATTTTGACAGTCATCCACAATTTCTTATTATGTTTCCCTCTCATTGAATGAATAATATCTTATGCAATAATGATGTTATTTGAAATGTTCCTTCCCGGAATAAAACCAGCTTGCTTTTGCGCTATGATTTTAGGATAACTCATCTTAAAATGGTTAACTATGATTTTCCTAATCAACTTGTATAAAACTGAACAGAGGCTTATGAGTCGAAATTGAAGAATACTCCCAGGATTAAAGACCTTAGGTATGAGGAAAATAAGAGTATTATTCAGACCCGGATCAATGGTTCCACCATAAAACACTATCCTGACACATTCACAAATAGTGTTTCTAAAGACCCCCACTGGTTTTGAAAAAAGAAAGTGTGAAACCCATCACTCCCTAGAGTTTTCAAAGGAGTCATATCAAAAAGAGCATTATTAATTTCCTCATTCGAAATTATTTTACCCAAGAAATCTCAGTCACTTTGATGAAGTTGAGGGAACAAGCTAGGTGGCAGGCCTTTCATCTGTGTAAGAACTTCCCTATACAATTTCTGAAAACAACTAACCACTTCAGCTTGAATATCCTCTGGGTCATAAATCCACTCCCTATCTTGATTTAGCAGAGCATTAATACAATTAAACTTCTCCTTTTTAGTGTGCGACTATGAAAAAATCTAGTATTTCGGTTACCCAAACTAAGCCAATCGCATCGAGCTTTTTTTTCCACAATAACTCTTCATAATGTAAAATTGATTTCAACTCATTCCTTACCTCCCGCTCTTTTTGAATCAAAGGGTTTGATCTCAACTATTCCATCGCCCTTTGGGTTTCAAATAAATTAGAAACCAATTTTCTTTTAAAAGCACCAGTATAACCGTAAACAAACTTATTCCAATCTTTAATCTTTAGAGGTGGAAAGAAAGAGAGAGACTCAAACATACTCCCATTGAATTTTCAATTTTCTTTGAAAAATCAGAAAAAGCTTGAATGCTCAATCCACCCAACAAGGAAACAGAAAGGTTGGCACTTAGGCAAGTTAAGCTCCGACCTTAAGGAAAGGTAGAGAGGCCTATTGTAATACCCCGAAAATTACTACAGTAAGAAACTAGGTATCTCTAATATAGTAAAATAAGGAAATAAAGTGGCAAAAAGGGAAATTTTGAGTTATGTCAACATTGGGAAGTATATTATGACATATTAATTCAAGAAAGGATTATATCGCAAAAGTGAGAAAAGTTTTATTGCCCAAGAGTAAATACTTAAAATTTGAGGGGTTAAAGTCTAAATATGAAAATTTGAAGGACCAATAGTGCAAATATTTTAAGGGTGGAATAATCTAGAAACTAAGAAAAATGGATGAATTAGGACCAAATTGAATAGGTGAAGAATTATGAGGGACTAAATCATAATTTTACCAAATTAAGTGATGACTCAAGGATGAAATTTTAAAAGATCATAAAGGGCAAAATGGTCAATTAGAAATAGAGAACTCTAAAAGGTAATGATGATGTTGGTGATATTTTTAATTAATTAATTAGATAAATGTTATTTAATTAATATTTTATTAAGATTTTTAGTATTATTTTATTATTAAATGATTAATATAAAAGGGAGGAAAGATGAAGAGAATTTATCATCTTTCAACGTGAGAAGAAAAAAAAGAAAGAAAGAAAATTTCTTTTCTTTACAATTTGGTCCTTTCACAAAAAATCTACCATTTTCACTTAGAAATCAAAAAAATTTCCATAGCCAACAAGAGAGAAAATTGATAAGGAGACTATGGGGAGCTAGAATATCAAGTTAGATTCAAGAAATAGAAGCTGAAGTAGAGAGAAAATCAAGCTAAAGATTGAAATCAATAGGACAAGGTAAGAACATCAAGATTTCAATATATTTTTGAGTTTGATATAATTGAGAAAGTATGAAATTGATGTTAGTTTTATTATATAAGGTTCTATGTTCTTGATATGTTAGTGAATGGAAATAAGAGGAAGTGATGGGAAATATTATAGAGAAAGGAAAGGAGGGTGTTATAAATTTAGTTATCAACATTTTATACTAAAACAGTTTTGAGATAGCAGTAGTAGTTTGACTTTGAAAATCACCAAAAATAGTAGAAATTGAATTAGAGGTTAATTGAAGTATTAAATTAAATCTTATTGAGTCTAGTTTTACATAGATGTGACGGTGTAAGCAAAAGAATTTCATATTTTGAGATATATGAATTTTTATGAGACAGGGTCAGATTGATTTTGGGTTCCCCTATTCTGACTTTGGAAAATCATTAAAAATTGTAAAAAAATAATTAGGAACTTAAATTTATATTTTTAAACTCTTGATGAGTCTATTTTCAATAGAAACAAACAGAAACATTATCCAGATCTCGTACTAAGAGATAATTAATTTTTAGTAAGCAAAGGGCAGAACTATCAAACAGCAGAACAAGGATAAATTTGAAGAATTTACTGTACTTACTGGCTAAACTATAAATTCTAAAAATTTTATGGTAGAAAGATATTGGAGTATAGTTTTAAAAACATCAATCGATTCTTAATTTAAAATTCTGTAGCTCAAGATATAAATAATTTAGTGACTATGACTCAAGTGGACAGTTTTGAATGAACATATAAATAAATAGTGGAATTATAGATAATGTTACATATAAGCATGTTATATACATTAAGGATGTGGAATGGAGAGGAGGAGGAGAAGGAAAATATATGAATATTCAACTAGCATGAGTTTTCATTAAAAATGGCTAATTTGCATGTTTTGAGTTAAGAGACTAAATTGAATAAAAGTAAAACTTTAGGGGAAATTTGTAAAAATGTCAAAAATGACCAAATTACAGGAAATGGATTTTTTTAATTAATAAATTGAATGAATTATTAATTTAGATCAAGATCGAGTGGAAAATTGAGGGAAATGGAAAATTACCAAAATGCCCATGTATCTTGGTATTTCTGAAATTTAGCCTGAAAATTGAATTGAATGAGAAATATATGTTAGTATTGAATTGAATTTTGATTAGGGAATGAAAAAGTGGATTTGATATTGAAAGTAAATTTTGAAATGAAAGTGAGTTGAATTGAGAATTGGAAACCCTATTAACTAGTCGGGTTGAGTCGGGTATAGTTGGTATGTCATAGGATTGGAAGAGTAAGGGAATTTATCGGCTTTGCCAATTAGGCACTATATGTGTCGTATTAGGCACCACGTGTGTCATTTCAGGCACTTTATGTGTCGTATACTTCTTCTGATATATTGATCAGGTATTGAGTACCATTTTGGCACAATGTGCCATACTGGTGTGTTTGGTTGGAATCCGTGTATCCGCCAAAGTCCGAATCTATTAATAGGGGTAATTAATTGAAAAAATTAAATCGAACGAAATGAATCAGTTGAGCCATTGAAAAGAAACGTGATTGTGGAATATAATTTGAAAATGTGAATTGAATATGAAAATGCGATAAATAATGGCTCAATGTGATAGTATGTGATATTAACTAATGAAAGCCAAATTGTATTGTAGATATTGAGAAATGAAAATTAAATATGAATTAGTTTGGTAAATGATGGATATTATATATATGTTCTATTGTTGAAATTGAATTATTATTGGAAATATATTATCGAATTTAATACTCGGTCTGGATTGAACGCGAGATTGAGTACAATAGTTCTATGGCAAAGGATGAATTGACAGATAAGACCATGGTTGGACCATGGCAGTGTTTATATGTAAGACTATAGTTGGACTATGGCACAAAAAGAACGATATGCTCATATCCGTAAGCCATTCTTCGATTCAGTAAGAAATGGGAAGAGACTTATGTGATTGAAATGAAAGATTTATGGATTAATATTGATATTGATTTAAAGGAGTGTGTTTATTGATTATATTGTATTTGACAAGGTAATTATATATGTTGAGACAAGTAATAAACTTAAGTGTGATATGTTGATAAAATAAGTTTATCAAACTTGAATTTATATGTAATATGTGCAAGTACGCTAACCAGTGTTGTTGCTTGATGCTTAGGCAAGTGCCAAGCTATTGGTTTCAAATATGAATGCTAGATGAAATGAAATGTCTAATAATTAATTTGTAAACTCCGGTAATGCTCTTTAACCCTGTTCTGAAGACGGATTAGGGTTAGGAGGTATTACACCTATGATCTGATTTTAGCCTCGGAAGATGAGTAATCAAGCAATTTAGAAACATCTTCACCTAAGTGTCATTACCAAGCATTCTATCAAGCCTCTCAAAGGTCTTTCCTTTGTGCCAAGTAAATGATGGCCCCCTAAACCCCAAATCTTAGAAATCAACTGACTCAACAAAATCACCATAAAAGGGATACCTCTTTCCACAGACACTCCCTCCTTGTTTTTTGCTAGATGAAAGTATTATATTAAGTCCCCAATCGCCATCCAAAGAATTGACTTAGAGGGTATAGAAGACTTCAAATCTTTCCAAAGTATCTTCCTTTTCGTCTTATTCAGACCGACATAAACAAAAACTATGTAGATAATTTTAGGATAAACACTACTGCAAACTCAGATCAAAATAAACTGCAAATGAATACGAACAACCTCTACCCTTATCGAATCTTTCCAACCCACCCATATGCCATCAGAAAAGCCAACTACTTCTACTTGGTGAGAGTGTTGGAAACCCATCTTAGAAATAATAACGTTAGCTTTAAAGCCATTAACCCTCAGCTCTAATAAGCTAACAATATCAGGTCTATACTCTGAATTATATTCTTGAAAAATACGAGGAAATTTTTCTCTCTCACATCCCTGATAGTTCCACGAGAAGGCAAACAAATTTAATTACATATAGAATAAAAGGATAAGAAAAATCGACCTTTAATGACAGATAATATTTTTGGCTTCCAGTTGTTTTTCAACCACCTTCAGTCCAGCTGCATCGACTCCCTATCCAAGCTAAGAAGAGATAAGGCACACCATGTTATTGATAGACTCTGAAATAGGTATCCAATAATTGTCTGACATTTTGAAACAGGTCCCTCGATTCTGGATTGTCCTACTAAGTTTGGTACCATTTCTTCCAACTTGAAGTTTTCCTCCAGTAGTCTATCCTTTAGTAGTCGACTCACTATTGCCCAACACCTCCACTCAGTCAACATCTACTGCTTAGACCAGATTCAGAGGAGCATTTTCCTTAAAAACAACTGTTTTGTGCTTTGATGGGTCAAACACACACTCTCTCAACGATACTGCAACCTTCATAGGACCCTCAATGATCGGATTAAGATGAGTAGATATATTCGAGCTAATAGTTGCAAATGATCGAATGCCAGGAGCACCGCTAGGCTCTCCTATACCTTTCCTAAAATGACAGAAGTTGAAGCTTCTTGGTTAACCCTCAACTGGGCCATTCTAGATTTGACCGATGCATCCTAGTGCTCCTTAGCATCAACGAGCCTAGAAGCCTTCGAAATCCTGACCAAATTAACCATGTTTGAAAACCCCAACTCATTCCTCCGAGCTAGCTTTTTCCTTAGACGTTTGAGTTGCTTCTAGATTGACCCATAAAAAGGCTTCCCCACTTATCTTGTGATCCATCTTTGGAGCTTACTCCCCTATTTCTACTCTCTTGAACCCCTATAACGACCTGCCCAGATTTCCTTCGACCTAAGCTAGAAACCTGATCACCACCACTAACCCTGGCCCCATCCATAACCCTTATTCCTTTATTATTAACCTCTGGTAATTCCTCACTTATTGCTTCCTTTCCATTCTCATTTCCATTGACAACATCCAACACATTAAATCAAGAATCACCAATCAAAACCCCCAAATTTGTATTAACATTTCTTGGGAATCCCTAGAATTATGGCTTATCTTTCTCTCAACTAGCATCTATGGTCCATAAATGCCTACTTCCTCTGTCCTATCATCTTCCACCATTACCAGATCAACTGCCATAGAATCTCTACCATCTAAAGTCACTCTTTCACTTGTCCTTAAACACGACACCATTTTAGGAAAAAAATTCCTTTACATGATCGTACTGACCACACAAGAAGTAGGTTGTTGGCAGATATTCATATTCAACTTGTTAAAGTACTCCATTGATCCAAACCTGGGAAACCAACGATTTATCCATATTAAAATAGATCACCATACACATAAACTAGCTCATGCTCCGTTGGTAGTATTAAAATCCAGTTTTGCTACCTTCCCCACCATTACTCCGATCTCTCATAAAATCTTCCGATTATACATGTGCCTTAGAAGCCCAGGAAGGCGGATCCATGACATTACAACACTTGAAATGGGTGTGCAGGATTAAAATTGACGGGCCACTGTAACCCCTCAAACCAGACCTAGATGATACGACCCAATCTAAGTAATTACATGGGCCATGAAGATCGCCAAAACATTTTTATAAGAAAAACTCACTTGTCTTGAAAATATGTCATTTCTAAAACATCGTGTTCCTTTCAATAAAAATTTATTTGTTCCTTTTTAATTCAAAATATTCGTATTATAACTTAGTTTTTAAATCACAAATTTGCAGTAGCTAATAATCACTAAAACTTTTATTGATCGTTTAAAAATCATATAAAAGTAATTCATGCAATATTATCCCAAAATATCAAAATAGTAATCCCATGCCACAGTTCATAATTTAAAAATAAAGTCAAAAAAATTTATTAAGACAAACTCAAATTAAAGTCTATAATAAAAATCCAAAATGAACTCATATAGTTCGTAAAAGTCCCACATTATTTAAAAGAAAATCCATGACCAAAAGATCGTTAATCTAAGAGCCCCTCCGAAGATCCGAATCTGAGCCTCAATTACAAGGATTACCTGAGACACACACATAACATGGGTGAGCTTTAAAAGGCTCAGTGTGAGATCATAACAAATATATATTTCAACACGTAGCATAACACATCCAAATCATCATAAATATAACTTTCACAGAATTCACATAGCATCAGATTTAATGAACATAACAAGTCATGCTTATGTAATAATGCACATTTCTGAGGATTTCCTACCCATCTTCGCTACACACCAATATCGAGTTCCCTAAAACTCGTCGATTCGATAACACACCATTTGTGGAGAAGCCACCGCATAGATGTCGATAAATGGTCACATAAGATATCGTGGAAGAGCCACCATATAATTGTGGATAATGGCCACATAGCACATCATGGACAAGCCACCATATAATTGCTGATAACGACCACATAATCATAGTTAAACTGCTACATAGCTTTCTCCTTTATCAATCATACCCCATGCATATGATGTGGCCATTTTAACACATATGTTTCACTTTTCACATTTTTAATATATTCATGCTCATAACTCATATTTCTCGGTTTTTACACATATGCATGTAACATGCTCACACTTTTACATATCACATAGTTTTCACTTTAGCATGCTTTAATATACATATTTATATTAAAACATGGATATTAACATACACATACACATACATATATCACATGTTTAGATCATCACATATTAATCTATCCATAAATCACATAACATAGAGTTGAGATCAGCAATACATACATCATATATCACAAATCATGGATTTTCACAACACTTAATAGTTTAGGGCACTTACTTGGATTCCTCTTTGATTGAGTTTTTTTAACTCCACTCGACTACTTAATATGCTCACAAATTAATTAATTAAATAACATTTATTTAAAGTAAATAACATTATATTTCACTTAAATTGAGAGTTAAATCCCACACTTTAAACCATAGATCTGATTGCCACAATCCTAATAAAGGAGATTTCACTTGGATCTAAGCCGGTAGATGAATCTATCGCATCAAACACGTATTTTAGTTAGATCTATCAAATTTGATTTTTAATACCTTAAGTTTTAATCATTTGAAATAGTTCTCACCAACATTTACCCTTAAATCGAGACTTGGATTTGTTGTCTTCGTTATCACACTAAGGATCTCTTTGATTGGCGCTGTTTGGTCCTTCAAGTTGATATGAAATCACATTAGTACTTATGATAAACAATTAATAAAATAACTTGATGATATTATCACTCTATACCATTCGGCCAAACCATGGTATTTCTAAAATGAAGAATTTACGGATCGAACAACCTTACTTACACTTGATTTAATACGAGATGATTGAAGGATCAAGAATAGAATGAGATTGATGTTTGAGTGATCTAAAAGTAATCGAATAAGTGAAAGAAAAATATGAGTTGTAGTCACTAAGAAATTGACAAAAGAAAGAGAAAGCAAAAAGGAAAATTTTGGTCAACGGCGACGGTGACGACGGTGGTCCGATGGTGGTGGCAATTCATGGCAACGGTCACGACAACTCACGGTGATGCACGACGGTAGAAGGAAGGAGCTCAGTTGTTGTGGTTGGAGAACAAAAGTTAAAAGGAGGTGGTTGTAGTTCTATTTTGATTTGAGAGAAAAAGAAGATGAAGGAATTGAAAAAAAATAGAGATGAGGGTGCAAATGAGGGTGGTGGACAGTATAAGGAGTGTGTAGCTTGGTCAACAAATGAAACAACGAATGAAAAGGGGGATGTGTTTCACAACTTAAGGCAAGTTTAACTTGCTAAAGGAGGAAATGAATCCTCCATATATGGCAACTAGGGGATGGACGGCAAAGCTTGGATGCACATGCCAATTGTGCGCAAAAATTTAATTAAAAAAATAAGAACATGGGGATTTGAACTAAGGGCTTCTACGATAGTTAATGAACTTATTTCCACTAAGCCACAACACTTCATTGTATTCATTTTTGCGCAATTAATTTAATACATAGGAGATGGTAGTTTCACTAATTTACAATTAATAGAAAAATGGAAAAATGGGATGTGACAGGCCACGATTGCACTGTCAAATATTGACCATAATGACCCAAGGGCCCTGAGAGAGCATCTTTTCAAAATCATCACCATTCTAAAACTTGGCCAAGAAATACCCATTCTCAATGTCCATAAGTTGGAATGGAATAATGGTCTCCAAAGAATTGAGACTCTATTCTGTAGTGTTGCAAAACCAATATTACGACCTAAGAGTTTGATCACTATTGTATTAGCCATATCTTTGCCCAAAAAATGCTGAACCCTCTTCGAGAAAATAATCGAAGGAATACCATTTACTATTGATCTCGTGATGTCTCCTTCGATGAAATCAAAGTCATCCTCCACTTCCACCGCTATTGCTATGATCCCCCTCCTTGAGCTAACAAGATCTTTCCCCACTAACCTCTCATTCCAGGATAAAGGAAGACCAAGGGTCGAACCAACAGCCATCACAGCGTTAGCACCAACGCTTTGGTCCTGAAGACGTACTTTCTTAGTAGACTGATCCTCATTCAAATGAATCTCATCCTCGTAACCCTCTAGAGAGAAATTGTTTCCACCATAAATTTTGTTAATAAAAAGAATTCAATTTTGATTTTAGATTCGGATGAAATTCAATGCCTACAGTTTATAAATAATATTTAAATGGGAAGAATAAAAAATTGATTTTAAATAAAAATGTTTAATAATGGAAAATTAATCAATAACGAAGCATTAACGACAAAAAGCTATAAGCGTTAATGATGAAGCAACTATGTTAACTCGTTATATTTCTATAGTAAATTTTTCAATGGTTTTGCTCTTTTTCAATATTGAGAATGTACCAAACATATTCTCTAGTTTTGTAATGACCTGGTTTTCTAGTGTTGTCAAAACTTATGATTCCGAAATGTTATTTTTGTAAATCGTGTTTGTAAATATTAATATTTAATATTTACGAGGCTAGTATAGAAATATATTAAAATTTAGTTTAGTAATTTTGTTTAATTGATAGTTAATTAAGGTACAAGTGCAATGATGCTAAAGTCAGTAGTTTTGGAAAGTTAGATATCAAGAACTCGTTTTTGTAAATCGAGCTCATAAATATTTAAATATTTATGAAGTTATAGTATAAGTGAATTAGATTTTGGATTAGTAATTTTATCAATTTAGTGATTAATTAAGATATAAGGATTAAATCATAAAAGTTGATTTCTACTGATTTTATTTGATAATGGAGTTAAATAACATTTAACCAAGGCCTAAAATGGAAAATTACCATTTCTTTATGTTAGTGTATGGTAGAAAAATGAAATTAGGTGGAAATAAAGTTAAAATTTTATATAATTATAATAAAGAAATGAATAAAACATAAAAAAAATGTCTCATCTTCCACTTTCTTTATTTTGTCTCCACTGTATGGAAAGAAAGGGGGAATGGAGTTTAGTTTTCTTCCTTATTTGTTCTGCTGGAAAACTGATTGGAAGAAGACTTAGTGTCGCATGCATGGTGGGAAAACTATGATTTTAGCTAGTTAGGTAACTGAAATTTCAAGTAACTTGGTAACCCACTTAAGCTTTTCCTTGATCATAACTCTTCTTTGTTTTGTTTTTTTGGAAAGAAAAAGAAAATGGGATGAGAGTAGAATCAATTATTAAGATGATAAAATCGAGAGCTTAAAGAGGGAAGAAAATCATCTTCTTACTGTGCAATTGCATGGAATGTTAATGCATGAATATTTTAAATGTTGTGTTGTGAATTTGTCGTAAGTATTGTTATAATTAAAAGAAGGTTGATTTTGCTAGTCGAAGAAGAAGAAAAGGGTTGCAACAAAAAGAAAAATGGAGACAGTAGAAGCTAGGAGCAGCGGGAAAATCTTGGTAAGCTTGTTGGTTCTTTAAATTTTTCTTTACGATATTAACCGTGAAAATTTTTAGGTTTGATTTGTTTTGGTTTTATTTAAGACTACTATTTTCCAAATTAGGACACTTGATATTGATCGAATCGATGAGGATTAAATCTTTTCTTTGATGTCTAAATGTAACACCCCTTACCCGTATTCCTTGACGGAATAGAGTATGAGGTATTACTAATTTTTTTTTTTATAAAAAAATTTCGGCAGCATTTCTGCTTATTTTTACATAAAACCCCCTGCAAGTTTTCAAAACACAATTTTAAACGATTTCAACCAATTGCAGGTATATATGTGTATACACAATTTATCCATTAATAAACACCAACCTAGTAAACCAAACAATACTGTATATACATATTTATACCACATTACATAAAGTCATCTATACATGCCATGTTTCAAAAGTGTTGATTGCCGAAATACCCAAAAAGTTGATGATAGTGTGGAAGATTTCCTGACTTCGTCCAAGTTTTGAACTGGCTGATACACTATAATCAGGGGAAAATACAAATGAGTAAGCATATAGCTTAGTAAGTAAACATATGACAAGTAAATAAATTTTTCACAAGATTACATAGTGACATAATTTTTATCACACATAAATTTCATTGTTTGCTCAATTTCCAGCAAGCTGTTTTTCTGCATCATAGTTGTCAATTTATTTTTATCTAGAGCTACAGGGATCAACATTAAGTTCCGTAAATTTTCCCCAAAACTAGACTCATATACCTTTTCATCATAAAATTTTCAGAATTTTTGGTTAAGCAAATTAGTACAGTTTATTCTTTAAACCTTCCCCTGTTTCACTGCCTAATAGTTCTGACCTCTCCTTACTAAAATTTACTTATCTCCCTGTAAAAAATTCAAAAAATGTTCTCGTTTTTTCTCCTAAAAATAGACTCATTAAGGAATTCAAGAATGTAAATTTCAAGCCATAATTATTTTTTTACAATTGTTTACGATTTTCCAAATTTGGAACAGGGGATTTAAAAATCAATTCAACCCTGTCTCAATCAAATTCAAATATCCCCAAATATACAACTCTTTTTCTTCCTTTTTTCCTTTCATATGAAAATAGACTCATTTAGCTTCAATTTCATATATTACTCAACTTCTAGTTCATTTTCCACCATTTATAGTTATTTTTCAAAGTTGCCAAACTGTTTTTGTTCACAACAGTTTTGTATTTAAATTTGCTCTTTTGTAGTCTTGACATTTCCTTCCATCTCACATATGGGTTGATTAAGTATCAAACCGAAAATTGCTCATATAATCTTATCCACCATATATATATATTCACCTTTCCAATTTCCCTGTTGAACACTCGGAATGTTATCCATTATCGGTGGATTCAGCACTTAGCAACCACCAGTGATTCGGGGAATCAGCACTTAGCAACCCCTTTCACATTTAAGACACGGTGGGATCAGCACTTAGCAACCACTAATGAGTCGGGGAATCAACACTTAGCAACCCCTTTTATATTCCAAGATACGGTGGAATCAGCACTTAGAAACCACCAATGAATCAGAGAATCAACACTTAGCAACCCCTTTCACATTTAAGATACGGTGGAATCAGCACTTAGTAACCACCAATGAATCGGGGAATCAGCACTTAGCAACCCCTTTTATATTCAATATACTCCGGCTTATTCCGAGTGTTCAACCGAAAACCTCGTTTTCCATCACTTTACCACCTTTCCCAACTTAACCACATTTTTAGTTTCTATACCAAGTATTTATCCTATGTTCAATTAAATCTCAACATATATTAGATAATATCAAAATAATGCATTAATTCACATGTTTACTTACCTCGGTGAAAAATATCATAATTTTGCAATTTACTCCATGACCTTCTCTTTTCCCCGTTTGAGATTATCTTCTCATATTTCTTGATCTATAATAGCAAATTTAACTCATTAAATGTTCACATTTATTAAAATAGTCCTCCCCCAACTTTTTGAAAAATTACAATTTTGTCCCCAAACTTTTGCATATTTACACTTTTGTCCCCAAGCTCGGAAATTAAATTTCATCTCTTATTATTATGTTTTATAACATGCTAAACATTTTTCCCTTCTATGACAACATCAAATTCTCACTCTAACACACTTTTTAACATTAATTATTTTTACCGATTATGTCAATTTACCCGTTTTCGCTTAAAATCGTTTAGCAAAAGTTGTTTAACATAATTTCTAGCTTCATATTCTACCATAAAATAGCAAAATAAACACATTTCACCTATGGATATTTTTCCAAATATGAACCCTAACATGAATTATTGCTAGAATAAGCTAAATTAAGCTACCGGGACTCTAAAAATGTAAAGAACATTAAAAACGAGGCTTGGAATCACTTACTATTGAGCTTGGAAGCTTAAAAACCCTAACTATGGCTTCCCCCTTGCTGATTTCGTTCACCATGGAGAAGATGAGCACATTTTGCCATCTTTTTCCCTTTTTAATTCTTTTTATTACTAAATGACTAAAATGCCCCCATTTTAAAAAAATCTATTTCACCCATTTCTTATGTCTATTTTTGTCCATCAATTAACTAATGGTCTAATTGCCATATAAGGACCCCCAATTTATAATTTCATAACAATTAGACACTTCTAACATGTAGAACTCAACTTTTGTACTTTTTATAATTTAGTCCTTTTGACTAAATTGAGTGCCCAATCGTCGAAATTTTCAAACAAAATTTTTACAAAATTTTCCCGTGAAATTGTAGACCATAAAAATATAATGACAATAATATTTTCCCTCGTCGAATTTGTGGTCCCGAAACCACTGTTCCGACTAGGCCCAGAATCGGGCTGTTACAATTCTCCCCCTTAGGGATTTTCGTCCTCGAAATTCTTACCGAAAAAGATGTTTGGGTATTGTTTCCTCATAACTTCCTCCGGTTCCCTTGTAGCCTCTTCCATTCCATGTTTTTGCCACAACACTTTCACTAAGGCTACACTTTTATTTCTTATCTGTTTGACCTCTCGAGCCAGAATCTTTATCGGTTCCTCCTCATAAGTCATATCCAGTCGAACTTCAATTTTTGTAGGAGAAACTATATGTGAAGGATCAGAACGATAGCGTCGTAACATCGATACATGAAATACATTATGTATTCTTTCCAACTCTGCCGGCAAAGCTAACCGATAAGCTACGGGTCCAATTCTTTCAATAACTTCATACGGTCCAATAAAACGTGGACTCAATTTGCCCTTACGACCAAATCTCAAAATCTTCTTCCATGGAGATACTTTCAAGAACACTCTATCACCCACTTGAAACTCAATCTCTTTCCTCTTTAAATTCGCATATGACTTTTGCCGATCTGAAGCAGCTTTTAAACAGTCACGGATTATTTTCACTTTTTCTTCAGTTTCTTTCACCAAATCCACTCCATGAATCCGGTTCTCACTGAGCTCAGTCCAATATAAAGGAGTTCTACATTTACGCCCATATAAAGCTTCATACGGTGCCATTCGTATACTTGACTGATAGCTATTGTTGTAAGCAAATTCAACCAATGGTAGATATTTCTCCCAACTGCCTTCAAATTCTAAAATACAACACCGGAGCATATCTTCAAGAACTTGAATCACTCTTTCTGATTGCCCGTCAGTTTGCGGATGGAACGCAGTAGTAAAGTTCAATTTTGTACCCAAGGCTTCCTGCAATTTTATCCAAAACCTCGAAGTGAACCTCGGATCTCTATCTGATATAATGGACTTAGGCACCCCGTGTAATCTCACTATTTCAGCAACATATAACTCCGCCAACTTGTTAAGTGAGTAATCAATGCGTACTGGAATGAAATGGGATGACTTTGTCAATCTATCAACGATTACCCAAATAGCATCCTTCTTCCTTGGAGTCAGAGGCAATCCCGTCACAAAATCCATCATGATGCTGTCCTACTTCCACTCTGGAATCATTACCGGTTTAAGTAAACCCGATGGTAATTGATGCTCAACTTTTAATTGTTGGCAAATCAAACACTTTGATACAAATTCCAAGATATCCTTTTTCATGCCCGGCCACCAATACAATTTCTTCAAATCATTATACATTTTCACACTACCTGGATGAACTGACAAATCACCACTATGTGCCGAATTAACTCATCATTTCTCGGTACACATACCCTATCTCGGAACATTAGACAATCATCTGATCCAAGTCGAAAATCTGAATCAACACCTGCCTCACACTGAGCTCTCCTGGCTTGCAATTTACTGTCATTCTTTTGTGCTTCCCGAATTTGCTGAAGGAATAACGGTCTAGCTCTCAATTCAGCCAAAATTGAACCATCATCAGATAAAATTAATCTCGTACTCATAGCTCTCAAAGAAAATAAAGATTTTCTGCTCAAGGCATCAGCAACAACATTAGCTTTTCCGGGATGATAATCAATCACTAGCTCATAATCTTTTGTTAGCTCGAGCCATCTTCGTTGTCGCAAATTCAAGTATTTTTGATTCATTAAATACTTCAAACTATTATGATCAGTGAAGATTCGGCATTTCTCACCATATAGATAATGACGCCAAATTTTTAAAGCAAAAACAATGGCAGCCAATTCTAAATCATGCGTCGGGTAATTCTTCTCATGCGGTTTCAGCTGTCTCGAAGCATAAACTATTACTTTACCCTCTTGCATTAATACACACCCAAGACCATTCAATGATGCATCACTGTAAATTATAAACTCTTTCCCTGAATCAGGTTGTACCAACACTGGCGCTTTAGTCAGTAATGTCTTCAATTTCTCAAAACTTTGTTGACATTTATCGGTCCATTCAAACTTGACATTCTTTTGCAGTAACTTAGTCATAGGAGAAGAAATCATCGAGAATCCCTTAACAAAACGTCTATAATACCCAACTAAGCCCAGAAAGCTTCTAACCTCGGACACATTCTTTGGTGGTTCCCAATCCACAATTGCTAAAATTTTGCTTGGATCAACCCGAATACCCTCACTTGAAACTATATGTCCCAAAAATCTGACCTCACGAAGCCAAAACTCACTTTTGCTAAATTTAGCATACAATTTCTTCTCTCTCAGAATCTGTAACACAGTTCTCAAATGTTCGGCATGCTCGGATTCATCCCGAGAATAAATTAAAATATCATCTATGAATACCACCACAAAATTATCCAGATACGGCCGAAAAATTCGGTTCATCAAGTCCATAAAAATAGCCGGAGCATTAGTCAACCCAAAAGGCATTACCAGAAATTCATAGTGTCCATACCTCGTTCTGAAAGCGGTCTTTGGCACATCGGACTCCCTAACTCTCAACTGATAGTAACCAGACCTCAGATTAATCTTTGAAAACACTGTTGCTCATTTTAGTTGGTTAAACAAATCATCAATTCTCGGCAAAGGATACTTGTTCTTTATAGTCACTTTATTAAGCTGACGATAGTCAATGCAAAGTCTCATAGAGACGTCTTTCTTTTTCACAAATAATACAGGAGCACCCCAGGGAGAAAAACTCGGTCTCACAAATCCTTTATCTGTCAACTCTTGTAGCTGAGCTTTTAATTCTTTCAACTCAGTCGAAGCCATTCGGTACGGAGCAATAGAAATAGGTGCAGTACCAGGTAACAAGTCAATAGCAGACTCAACTTCTCTAATCGGAGGTAACCCAGGCAATTCCTCTGGAAATACATCCGGAAATTCACAGACTACCGGTATTGATTCAAGCTTCGACCTGGTTATGCCAGTATTCAACACATAAGCAAGATAAGCTTCACATCCTTTTCTCAAGTATTTTTGAGCAGTCATGTGCGAAATCACCATAGGCAATTTATTCGGCTCTTCTGCTTCAACCCGAAGAATTTCGCCATTTTCACATTTCAATTCAAGGATTTTCTGTCTACAATTTACCTTGGAATCATGCAATATCAACCAATCCATCCCCAAAATAACATCGAACTCATCAAATGGTAACAACATTAAATTAGCCGGGAAACAGTGACCTTGAATCATCAAAGGACAATTCTTGCAAACCTTATCGACTAAGACATACTTACCTAAAGGATTTGATACTTTAACCACAAATTCAGTATTTTCAACAGGAAATTTCTTACTGGATACTAAATTCACACATACATATGAATGAGTAGACCCAGGGTCAATTAAAGCAACAACATCAATATCATGAAGAGAAAAGTACCAGTAATTACGTCAGGAGATGATGCATCCTCACGAGCACGTATGGCATAATTTCTGGCAGGCGCTCTAGTTTCTGATCTCCCAGCTGTATCTTTCGCCACACTTTTACCACTGACTTTGCTCCCAGTATTCCTCGGTGGTCTACCTCTACTAACAATATCACCCGATCTAGTTCTCTGTAATTTTTCTTCCTCTATTCTCTCAGGGCAATCTTTTATATAGTGTTCTTGAGAACCACACCTGAAATAGGCTTGTCTAAATCCCCAACACTCACCAGCATGTCACCGGCCACACTGTCGACACTCAGGTCATTATTCCTCACATTGCCCACACTTGCCATCGAGGTAGCTTGAGTTTTAGCTCCGGGTATGATTTCCCTCGATCTCTACGTGAATACCCAGCTGAACTAGTTGATCGTGGATCCATCCCTTTAAGCTTCTTTGGTTGGGATTGAAATGTCCTGCTCGTTGACCTTTTTCTTACATCTCGAGCTTCAATCTCTGCTATTCTCTTTTCTTTACTCAGTTCTTTAGCCTTACGGGCTCGGTCAACCAGTATTACAAATTCTTTCAACTCTAAAACCCCAACATACAATCTGATGTCTTCGTTTAACCCCTCTTCGAATCTTTTACACATAATAGCCTCCGTGGGTACACATTCCTGGGCATATTTGCTGAGCCTAACAAACTCCCTTTCATATTCTGCCACAGACATTCGGCCCTGCTTCAACTCAAGAAACTCATTGCGTTTCTAATCAATAAACCGCTGGCTTATATATTTCTTTCTGAATTCCTCCTGGAAGAATTCCCATGTAACCCTTTCTTTCGAAACCACCGATATTAATGTTTTCCACCAACGGTATGCTGAATCCTTCAGTAAAGACACAGCACATTTCAAACATTCCTCAGGAGTACAAGATAGTTCATTAAATACCCGAATAGAGTTTTCAAGCCAAAACTCTGCTTTTTCTGGATCATCATCAACATTATCCCTGAAATCTTCAGCCCCATGCTTTCGAATTTTGTCAACGGGAGGTTTACTTGATCTCACCAAATCAACACCTTGTGGAGCTACGGGGACCGGTTGAGGAATAGGAGGGAGTGGAGGAGGTTGAACATTCGGATTTGTACGAACAAATTCGGTATACCAATTACTCATCCTTCGAAGGAAGGCTTCCCGAGCCTCATCCTGACTATGCGTTTCATGTCTACTTTCTTCATGCGCGGTCCCTTGTGCGGGAGCCGGCGTGTTACTCTTAACATCATCTACTACACTTCGGGCAGGATCCATTTACTATATAAAACAAAATTTTCAATTGGTAGAAATCATCACACTATCACAATATAATTATGGCATGTATAGATAGACTCTCAAGCGTATTTTATTAGTCCGAGAACCGGCTAAATCGTAACTCTAGTACCACTAAAATGTAACACCCCTTACCCGTATTCCTTGACGGAATAGAGTATGAGGTATTACTAAAATTTTTTTTATAAAAAAATTTCGGTAGCATTTCTGCTTATTTTTACATAAAACCCCCTGCAAGTTTTCAAAACACAATTTCAAACGATTTCAACCAATTGTAGGTATATATGTGTATACACAATTTATCAATTAATAAACACAAACCTATTACCACATTACATAAAGTCATCTATACATGCCATGTCTCAAAAGTGTTGATTGTCGAACTACCCAAAAAGTTGATGATAGTGTGGATGATTTCTTGACTTCGTCCAAGTTCCGAACTGGCTGATGACACTATTATCAGGGGAAAATACAAACGAGTAAGCATATAGCTTAGTAAGTAAACATATCACAAGTAAATAAATTTTTCACAAGATTACATAGTGACATAATTTTTATCACACATAAATTTCATTGTTTGCTCAATTTCCAGCAAGCTATTTTTCTGCATCATAGTCGTCAATTTATTTTTATCTGGAGCTACAGGGCTCCAAATTAAGTTCCGTAAATTTTCCCCAAAACTAGACTTATATACCTTTCCACCATAAAATTTTCAGAATTTTTGGTTTAGCAAATTAGTACAGTTTATTCTTTAAACCTTCTCCTGTTTCACTGCCTGACAGTTCTGACCTCTCCTTACTAAAATTTACTTATTTCCATGTAACAAATTCAAACAATGTTCTCCTTTCTTTATCTTAAAAATAGATTCATTAAGGAATTCAAGAATGTAAATTTCAAGCCATAATTATTTTTTTACAATTGTTTGCAATTTTCCAAATTTGGAACAGGGGATTTCGAAATCAATTCAACCCTGTCTCAATCAAATTCAAATATCCCCAAATATACAACTCTTTTGCTTCCTATTTTTCTTTCATATGAAAATAGACTCATTCAGCTTCAATTTCATATATTACTCAACTTCTAATTCGTTTTCCACCATTTATATTTATTTTTCCAAGTTGCCAAACTGTTTTTGTTCACAACAGTTTTGTATTTAAATTTGCTCTTTTGTAGTCTTGACATTTCCTTCCATCTCACATATGGGTTGATTAAGTATCAAACCCAAAATTGCTCATATAATCTTATCCACCATATATATGTATTAACCTTTCCAATTTCCCTGTTGAACACTCAGAATGTTATCCGTTATCGATGGATTCAGCACTCAGCAACCACCAGTGATTTGGGGAATCAGCACTTAGCAACCCCTTTCACATTTAAGATACGGTGGGATCAGCACTTAGCAACAGCTAATGAGTCGGGGAATCAGCACTTAGCAACCCCTTTTATATTCCAGGATACGGTGGAATCAGCACTTAGCAACCACCAATGAATCGGGGAATCAGCACTTAGCAACCCCTTTTATATTCAATATATTCCGGCTTATTCCGAGTATTCAACCGGAAACCTCGTTTTCCATCACTTTACCACCTTTCCCAACTTAACCACATTTTTAGTTTCTATACCAAGTATTTATTCTATGTTCAATTAAATCTCAACATATATTAGATAATATCAAAATAATGCATTAATTCACATGTTTACTTACCTCGGTGAAAAATATCATAATTTTGTAATTTACTCCACGACCTTCTCTTTTCCCCGTTTGAGATTATCTTCTCGTCTTTCTTGATATATAATAGCAAATTTAACTCATTAAATGTTCACATTTATTAAAATAGTCCTCCCCTAACTTTTTGAAAAATTACAATTTTGTCCCCAGACTTTTGCATATTTACACTTTTGTCCCCAATCTCGGAAATTAAATTTCATCTCTTATTCTTATGTTTTATGACATGCTGAAAATTTTTCCCTTCTATGACAACATCAAATTCTCACTCTAACACACACTTTTTAACATTAATTATTTTTACCGATTATGTCAATTTACCCATTTTCGCTTAAAATCGCTTAGCAAAAGTTGTTTAACATAATTTTTAGCTTCATATTGTACCATAAAACAGCAAAATAAACACATTTCACCTATGGATATTTTTCCAAATATGAACCCTAACATGAATTATTGCTAGAATAAGCTAAATTAAGCTACCGGGACTCCAAAAACGTAAAGAACATTAAAAACGGGGCTTGGAATCACTTACTAATTAGCTTGGAAGCTTAAAAACCCTAACTATGGCTTCCCCCTTGCTGATTTCGTTCACCATGGAGAAGATGAGCAAATTTTGCCATCTTTTTCCCTTTTTAATTCTTTTTATTACTAAATGACTAAAATGCCCCCATTTACAAAAAATCTATTTCATCCATTTCTTATGTCTATTTTTGTCCATCAATTAACTAATGGTCTAATTACCATATAAGGACCCCCAATTTATAATTTCATAACAATTAGACACTTCTAACATGTAGAACTCAACTTTTGCACTCTTTACAATTTAGTCCTTTTGACTAAATTGAGTGCTCAAACGTCGAAATTTTCGAATGAAATTTTTATGAAATTTTCCCGTGAAATTGTAGACCATAAAAATATAATGAAAATAATATTTTCCCTCGTCAGATTTGTGGTCCCGAAACCACTGTTCTGACTAGGCCCAGAATCGGGCTGTTACACTAAATGTTAAATAATGCATGTTGTGCAAATTGAAATTATGGTTTCATTCGGTTGCTGAAAGGTTGAACATTTGTTGTTGTTCAAATGGAATTTAAGGTTTTCCTTTATGTTATCCGAATGTTGTGTATTAATGCTATCCATTTCAAAGTATCTTATTGCTCTCCATATTGAGATCTTAGTCCAATATGACTATGTGAACTTCTAATATCGTCTCAAATTACGAAATGTTCCTTGCATCGACCACATTGTTTCCAAATTATTTGCTGCAAATTACCGATTGAATTGTTCCCAAGATAGTTGCTACCCACTACTTATACTAGCTGTCATTTGATCCAATTTCAATCACCAATTAGCCTCCAAACAACTGATAAAACAACCTTCAATGTGTTTTAAATAATTTGCTTCATTGACCTACTTAATTGCTTTCCAATTCACTGCTGATCGAACAAGTATTTGTTGCCCACTACACCGACCATTGCTTTAAAAAGGCCGTTGGATAGCAAAATATCCTTCACCGACCAGCCTTGATATAGTGGCTACTATTACCATTCCTTCCTAACTGATTTCTTAATTATTTGTTGTTGTTATCTACTTCAAATTGATGTTGTAATTTCATCGAATTTGTTGCCACAAATGCTTGAACTTGTTGTTGGATATTAATTTTACTGGGAATAGATGAAATGTTTTTGTAGATTAAAACGCATTAATTGTCATGAAAATAATAACTTCAATCTAATTTTAACAAATTCATTTGTTTTCTTTATATTAAAGTGAAGGTGTCTAACAAATAGTCGAAACTGAAGTTCACTGTGAATTGATGGGTTTTAAGCAATGAATGTTTAGAATTATGGTTTGTGGCCGCTAATTTCTTATTTATCTTATACTTTTGCTATATTAGTTGCTTAGGTGATTGAAATACGTGGTTGATTGTTGATTTATGTTATACCGATTATTAATGATTTGCTATGTATGAAATATTTATTGATTTGTTTGAAATATGTTAAATGAATATTTATTATTTAAAAGATTTGTTTTTATTTTTAAATAAACAAATGAATTGTTTATGGGGTTTGGTAGGATAATTCGTGCTTCACACGCATCAGAGTATCATTAAATGTTCTATCGCATCAACGTACTTTGCACAGTGATGGGCTTCGAATAGGTATCCGCATAGTCGACGTGATTTTCCTTATAAGGTTACTTGGGCTCAATTGCTTAAAAGTTTGAGAGACTAATGGATTGAAGAATAAGAGTCTAAAAGTTTAGAATAATTACTGAATGAAATGTTGATTCTTGTGATGAAAGACTCAATTGTATAAAATGGAAAATAGTGTATTTTGATGCAAGTATGAAATTGACTTTGTATTAGATTGAAAATTGTTATGTTATGAGATGACTTGTTGAATTGAGTTATGAATTTTGGTTGTTGGAATATAATTGAAATTCTATGGAAATTTTGTTACTTAGTAAATGTGCAAGTAATGCTTCGATTTACCCGATGAGGTACTAGGTGCCAAATAAATTGACAAGCGCTGAGCGCAATTGGATTACTTTGGCTTATCTGATGAGGCACTGGTCCCCAAACGTATCGATGAGCGTCAGGTGTAAATTATTCACTTCAAAAGACTAGTATGAAATTTGGAGTATGGTATGCTATTACGGTATAAATAATACACTTGGTATAATGTTATGTTTTAATAAAACCTTGAAAGACTAGTATGAAATTTGGAGTATGGTATGCGATTTACACGATGAGGCACTGGGTGCCAATTAAATCTTCTCGTATTGATATTGCTTATAGTGATGTCTTTGTATGGATTACTCAACGTTTAGTTGTTTTTATGCATAGGTTAGATTAAGTACGTGACCCTATATATCGATTTTAGCATCCAGTGAAGATCCCAGACTCAATAATGATGATGAACTTCCTTTTTAGTTAATTGACATATACCTAGGGGTGTCATTTTGTATATTGTATATGTTTTATTTTGGTTGATCACAAGTTGAACTTATATGGTGTTTGACTTTGGATGTCTATAAAGCGTGTATATAAGTGTGAATGATGACATTATGGTAATCTATTATTGAAGCATTTGGATGGCCAATTTTGAATGTGGATAATGGAATTAAGGTGATTGAGAATGGCATGGATGTTTTGATATGAAAATGTGATGTTAATACATGTTATAATGTATGCTTGAATGACTTATAATAGTATATGTTACTTTGTTGTGTGTTGGTGCGAATGAGACATATTTGTTAGATGTTTAAGATGATGAATTATGATATGTTTGGCATGGTTTGAGAATGCTTGGAATAGGTTTAAAGACGGTTAAATGCATATGTATGATCTAATTGTAAAGTTGAATTGAAAACTTGTACAAAAAGGCACATTTAGGATTCACATGGGCACAGTGAGGTACACGGCCTGAACAGACAGTCGTGTGACCCCTGTTTGCAAATTTTTTTTACTTTTTGAAAAATTTCCAGTTTGATCCTTATTTGTTCTCGGGTCGACTTAAGAGCTTTCATAAGCTCATCTGAGACTCGGTTTAGTTTATAAATCATATTTTGCGTGGTCTATGAAGTATTTTATTATTTAATCAGAATTTTGAGCCTAACTGGAATGTGATCTATTTCGGTAATTGTAGTAACATTCCATAGCTCAAGTTCAGTGACCTGATCGGGAATGGGTTTTACAAGTTTAATTGTATATTGAAGATGTATCAAACATATTTATGTTCACCATTTTAATAGTATAAAACTAAATAGTGCTTGTATATCAATAAAATTATATTTTTTATTTGGATTTTAAAATAATGATTTAGGTGCATTGGCTTGAGTAATGTATTTGTTGAAAATATTAACTGCAAAATGATGCTTGGTTTAGAATGAAAGAGGAATTTTATGGCAGTGAACCAAAGGTAAAAATCATAGGTAAGTCGTCCATAAACAAAAAAGTAGATGAAAAAAATTGTAATTATTTTTTAATTAAGTTTAAATTTATTTACGATATTTATTTATATGTCCTTAACTATATGATATTTTCTCATTAAAGAATTGGCATATTGGATAATGGTAAGAAAGAAAATGTTCCAACGAATATTCCTGCAGTTGATTCTGGTTCTAGATGTGCTGTTGGGGATGCTATTGTTGAAGATGATGACACTGCTAATCTTACTAGTAGCCAGCGAGGTAATTTTTTCTTGTTTGTATATTTTTATGAATGCCTTATTTTGGAATTGCCAAAGGGCAGGAAGCACTAAAATCAATTGAGTTTTAAAAATGTTTGTTTCTAAGCATAAGTCGTCTGTCGTTACACTACTGGAGATTTGAGTGCATGGAGTTAAAGTTGATGGCGTTATGCATAGGATTAGGTATGAGTCTTCATTTCGAGTTAAGATGCATGGCTTTTTTGGTGGGATCTGGTTGTTGTGGAGGCCAAGTATACAACTTAAGGTTTTGCCTATGTCAAATCAATATGTTCATGAGAAGAATCACTACACCAAAACAGGCTTTTAACGGCATTTTTAGTGGCGTTTGGACAAAAAAGGCAGCTAAAAATCGAGCATTAGTGGCACTTTACATAAAACGCAGCAAAAAACCTAAGCCCAACGGCATGACCTTTCGGGGCTTTAGCGGCGTTTTTGAAAAAGCGCCGCTAATGCTCGGGCTTTTAGCGGTGTTTTTAAAAAAGCGCCGCTAATGCTCAGAGCTTTAGCGGCGTTTTTGAAAAAGCGCCGCTAAAACATTTTATCTGTCTATTTACTATTTAATTTATTTATTTATATTAATTAAAATTCAATTTATTTTTAATTGAATATTTGTTAAAAATGGATAAATTTGAAATAATGACACGTAGAAATAATTTGAAATAAAAAAACATAGAAAAATATTTGTTAAAAATGCAAAAATTAAAATACTATTATTTAAAATAATTTTAAAAATTTTTAGGTACATGACTGATTGATTTTTAATTTATATATTAAATAATTTTATATATAATTGTAAAAGATGCGATAGTATTAATTTTAAAATATTTAATTAATTATCATTATAGTTTAGGGTTTAATATATATGGTTTAGGGTATATGGTTAATTTAGGATTTAAGGCCGGTTTAGGAGTTACAATTTTAATGTTTATAGATTATGGAATTAGGGATTATGGATTAGGAATTCTGGTTTAATGGTTGTGATTTAGGGGTTAGGGGTTAGAGATTAAGAGTTAGGGATTTAAGGTTTATGGATTCAGTGTCAAGTTAGGCTTTAGGGTTTAGATTAATTAATGTGTTTTAATTTATGTTAAATAAGATTTAGGGGTTAGGGTTTAGGGATTTGGGTTGGGGTTTAGGGTTTAGATTAATTAGTATTTTTAAATTTATATATTAAATAAGGTTTAGGGGTTAATAGTTAGGGGTTATGGGTTTGGGGTTAAGAGTTATGGGTTAAGAGTTAATGATTTAAGGTTTAGAGACTCGGGGTCGAGTTAGGGTTTAAGGTTTAGATTAATTTGTATTTTTTATTTATATATTAATTAAGTTCTTATATAATTGTAAAAGAGGGGTTATGGGTTAGAGGTTAAGGATTAGGGGTTAGGGGTTAGGGGTTATGGATAGGTAACTATCTATTTTGGATAGGACCAAATTATAACAAATAAAAATGAAATACAAAAACTAAAATCATTCCACATCGAACATCTAGCAAAATAGTTATATTTTAGTTAGGAAGAAATATCTCTAATAAAATGGAGATTAGATCGAAAATTAATAATATAAAATCATGATTAACGTCTCAATCTTTAATAGAAATTTGATATGTGAGAGATTAATTACTTACATTGGATAATTCTAACTTAATAATTAATTACAGCCATTTAATATTTTTTTTCTTATTAAAATCTATGATATTTATTTTGAGAGTACTTAGGTTTTTTTATAAAAATTTAATTTAAATAAATAATAAATATTTTATAAAATGACTTAACTAATAATTTTAATAGATAAAATAAAAGATTTTTAGTAGAGCAAAATAACGTCGTTTTGTCTAAAATGGCACCATTTTACCCCAAAATTTCCCCCTGTGAAATCCCTAATCTTCCAATGGCCATACTCGTTCCCTTTCTATTCACCAAGTCCTTTCTCCTATTACCCTTTCCCCTCTCCCTTTCTCACTTTCCTCTTCACCTGACCTTATCAAAGGAACCCAGCTTTCCATCTCGCTACCAGACGACGATGTTTTGAACTCCTACTTCACCGTTTTCTCTACTTCCCCTTCTTCTTCTGCGCTCCAATGGCTATCCCTGCCGCAAACGTTTAACAAAAAAACAACCTTTTGTTGGTACTAACAATCTAAAGCTAATTGAAGACCCACTTTGTGAGTAAAATATGTGGTTATTTACTTTGTTATTCATAGAATAGAACATATGAAATGCTTGGTGGTACTTTGTTTTATTTACCGATTGTGGAGATTTCTTTTGACATGTTTCTCTTTGGGGGTTTGGACAAATTTAGGACTAAGACAACCAAGGGTAGAAGGGGAAAAATATTTATCAATTATTGATGAGTTCATCGAAGCGGTTTTAACACGTTGGCCTAAGGCTATTGTACAGGTTTCTCTCTTTCAGAAGTAAGACTTTTGTTTTATGCTCATAGCATGATGTTTATTTGATGGTTACCCCGTTTAGTTTGAGGATTTTCAAATGAAGTGGGCCTTTGAAACTCTGAAACGCTATTGGGAAAGGTTTTGCATGTTTAATGATGACGTACAGGTGAGCACTTGGCCCAGCAAGTTGCTACTTTTATGGATAGGATTAGATTCTAGTGTAACTTAGATTGCTGCAACATCACTATGAATGCCACCAATATTAGAAAGTTGTGCTTACTTAATTCTCTTAGGGAATTGCTGGAGTTGCACTTGCTGGATTGTTAGGAACTGTAAGAGCACAAGGTCGATCTTTGGATGATTTTCCAAACCATAAGATTGTTGTGGTGGGAGCTGGAAGGTGTTTGGCTGACTTATAAAGCTTGGTCTTTCAATCTTTCACCATAATTTTTCTACGGCTCCTTGCATCCATTCCCTCACAGCTTTATTTCTCATAAAAACTTTTCTTTCTGGCTTCCAGTGAGGGCTTGGTGTTCTTAGCATGGCTGTTCAAGCTGTTGTAAGGACGACAGGAAATGCAGAAACAGCTGTACAGAACTACTTCCTACTTGATAAAGATGTACAATTTTGTACCTCCTTTCTAGCTTTTTTCATCCTATTTGTGCAAAGCCTTTTATGTTCTTTTAGATATGTAATGTCCTTTCTCTTGTGTAATGAAGATGTGGATTTTATGAACTAATCATGTAAAAATGTTTTGCTAGAAAATCATCTGCGAATTTCTTATTATGATATCTACTTCATTCATAGTTTTCTTTTTCTTTTTAGTTTCTCACTTCTACGAGAAAATCATTATGGTTTGACTTTAGGAATCTAAATTTTCTAATTTTTTAATTGTGTTAATAATTTATTATTTTAAATTCTAAAACTAAATTCATTAATTTTTATATTTAGTTTTAAAGTTAAAATTTTCGTAGAAAATTTAATTTAAATAATATTTTTTATTTATCCTTAACAAGTATATTTAAAGTTCAAATTTTAAAAATAAAACATAATATAATATTTATCATAAAAATAAATATTATTTGATTAAAATAATTTTTTTTAAAGGTTATGTTTTTAGCGGCGTTTTTGCGAGAAGCACCGCTAAAGGTTTGTTCTTTCGCGTTGTTTGTGACAAAAGCACCGCTAAAGGTCATGTTCTTTAGCGGCGTTTGTGACAAAAGCGTCGCTAAAGGTTTCTTATTTAGCGGCATTTGTGATAAAAGCGCCGCTAAAGGTCATGATCTGTAGCGGCGATTGTGATTAAAGCGCCGCTAAAGGTCATGATCTTTAGCGGCGTTTGTGACTAAACCGCCGCTAAAGGTTAAGATCTTTAGCTGCGTTTGTGATAAAAGCGCCGCCAAATGTCATGATCTTTAGCGGCGTTTTTTCACATTCGTCTATAGCGGCACTTTTTGCGGCGCTTTCAAATACTTTTAGTGGTGCTTAAAAGCGCCGCTAAAGGCCTAAAAAAACGCCGCTAAAAGTCTATTTGCTGTAGTGTGTGTTGTCGTTGGCACGTGATCCATTTTTTTAATAGTGGTTTATGGTAGCCTTAAGCCTATGAGAAGGAATGGCCTTTAGAGTCAATTGGCCTTACTTGCCCCTTCATCGAATACTCCATGGGTGTTAAGTGGCGATTTCAGTGCTATTGTGTCTACTATTGAGCGACATGGGGGATCGACTATGAGGTATGCTATTAATCAATGTTTCATCAATTTCTTATTCGATCTGGACTCTTGCATGATTTCAGGTTCTCTAGTCCTGCTTTCATGTGATCTCGAAGGAATTTGCAACAAAGATTAAATAGATGTATTGGCAATGAGTAATGGGTGCTGGAATTTTCGAACTCTTATGTACAACACTTGGAACATGTTAGGTCTGATCATGGGCCGATTTTATCATCAATTGGATAGGATCTAAGACCGCATGGTCAACGACCTTTTTTGGTTTATAGCTGCATGGCAACAATGGTTTGTCTTGATTTGATATGTCAAATTAGACTCTCTTGAGTATGTAATGAACTTGTTTTCACATAGTTTACCTCTTTTGAGACCCAAATTAGAAAAAACTATGTCATTAAGGAGTCTAATGATTGATCTAAGCTTGTGTAGGGAGATGATTGAGGCCAAACATCAAGGAGGATCTTAACTGTTGTAGGGGTTGCGACACCGGTGCATGTGTGTCACGACACTAACCCTTCATCATTTCAAGGAAGTGAACTTCAACGAAAACTCAACTTTAAAAAACTTGTCGTTTAAGTTGCGACATTAAGCATGTGGTTTCGCAACATCGAGCCTCAAAGTTACAACTACAAACCTTCGAGGTCGCAACTCCAAGCAAATTGTTGATGTGAAGAAATGCAGTGGCCACTATCGTTGAGGTTGCGACAGCATCAAGTCTACGTTGTGACACCAAGTTCCCCCAAGTCAAGCTCATTCCTATTTCCACGGAAGTCGCGACATCGAAACCTAGGTGTCGTGACACTGAAGCTTGACGGGTGAAAAACTACAGGGGCAATTTTGTGTCCAAACAAGCTTAAGACACTTTTCATTTAAATGGCATTATTGTCAATGCCAAGTTAAATATTTTTTTTGCCTATGAATATCATCTTATATAAACTATTTGGGTGGCAAGGCTAGTGTAGAAAATTAGATTAGACATTACATAAATTTTACTCTTCCTTTCTTAGTTTAGGTTTTCATTTTGCTTCTCTTTTTTTCTTTCTTTTCTTCTTGTTGTAGTATTTTGTTTCTTCGTTTTGCTAGAAACTTTTGAATGGAGATGGATTAAACTCCTGCGCTTCATCAAATTTTTATATATTAATGTGCATTTTCTCAACCCTTAACTTTTATATTTTATGTCTACCATATGTTTGTTAAAATGCTTTTGTGGATTTTAAGTTTAATTATGTGCTAAGTCATTTTATTGGTTGATTGATGAGTGAGTTACTTAACTATAAGTTAATCTATTCCTTGATTAGTTGTTTGTTCAAGTATATTAAATTGCATATTACAATAGAATTGACGCCTCTAGTAGAAGATTTAGATAAACAAGACCGAGAGGAGACTTTATCATGTAGGACTTTGATACATTTGTGTCAAATAGTAAGGCTGTGAGGAGATCTATATACCTAACTAAGAATAAGAGCAGAGCTTAGGTGATATCTTTTAGTTTAGGATGAGAATAATAGGAGATTCCTAGCTAAGAGTGGAAAACAATATAATCATCATATGTTTATGAGCTTAGTTTGTAATCCATGAATCATTTGACCATCATTTCAATCTATTTGCATTGTTTCTAATAAAAAGGAAGAAAGTTAGTTTAGTATTTTTATTTGTTAATTTAGATATAGCTTAAATCTTATTTTATTTGGTTGCACAAATAATTTTTGACTCAACTAGGTTAGTAATTGCTTAACTCATAATTAATTTGATCAACACATTTACCAATTTGACAATCTCTTGAGTTCAATCTTTGAAATAATCCAAAGTGTTCTATTGTAACATTATAAATATTACAATTGACCTGTCACACTTGCAGTTAAGCTGCCTTAATTCTTGATATTTTGTGTTAATTCTTTGCTTGACATTCGTATCTTTTGGTGCGGTCAAACAACACTTGGAGTTTGGGGATTTTCTCAAACAAACTTGGAGTACTTCTAAGGACGTCATGCAGAATGTCAAAGTTTTCACCCAAAAGGTTCGAAAATAGAACCATGATGTTTTTAGGCATACTAGAACAAAGAAAAGGAAGTTGATGGCAAGGATTCGTGGTATTGAAAGTAAGTTATATCAGTCTCCATCTAGCTTCCTTTTAGGTTTAGAGCATCAATTGAAGATGGAGTTAGATTATGTGCTTGCCTAAAAAAAGAGCCTCTGGTTCTAAAAGGCCCGCCATAAATGGATAATTAATGGTGACAGGAATACTTTTTTTTTTTTCCATATTAGCACTGTTAATCGTTGAGGGACTATTACATTAAGTTGTTGAACCTTGCTGATGGATCATCGTGTGGGGATCAGGAGATTTTATAGTAGGAAGCTACTCTATTTTATTCTAATTTGTTTATGAGGGATCAGTGCATCGTGAGCAATTACCAAGTGCGAAATACGTTTTGTCGGTTAGAACAATATGAGATGGATAATTTGCACGCCATGGTATCCGATGAGGAAGTAAAAAATGTTGTGTTTGAAATGGAACATGTAATACCCAATTTTCGCCCAGCCCATTAAGGCCAAATAAAACCAAATAAAGTGTCCAGTCCACTTACAAACTGTTAATCCATTTATAACCCAACTAAACCTAAAACCCAAAACGGCCCAAATTACATCAGCCCAGTAATACCAAACCTAAGCTAATGACCCAAAACCTAACTAACCTTAACCCAACACCAAACTGCCGAAACCCTAGCAGCATGCAACCTCCAGTGCCGCAGTCAAGATCCACACGACCCGCATCCCCGATCTTCACCTGCACAGCAAGAAACAGCAAAAAGGGAAAGAAATCAAAGATTTCGAATCAGAAGCGATTTGTTTCTTTATTTTTATTTTATTTCGGCTATAAAAGAGCCACCAATACACTGTAATAAGGGGATTTTTTAGAAATCAATATAAAAAAACAAATACTTTTACAGAGTAGAAGATCAAAGAGCAAAGATCAAATAAGATTAAAAGGTTGATTTATTTATGTTTTGTTATTTTCTTTCTTTTATTTTTTGTTATTAAAATAAAATAAAACAAAATAAAAGGTAAAAAAACTTATCTTTATTCGCTTCTGAAACGCCGTTAAGGCAGCCGAGGCTCGTCTCCGAGGATAGACGATCGGAAGCCGAAGAGTGTCTTGGGTATTTGGGCATTTTGTTTTTTTTTTTGAAGATTTTAAGCCCGGATTCGGACTCAGAGGGGTTTAAAAGAGCAAATAGGGGGTTTTTTTTCCCTTTTTCGGCCACCGCAGATGGTGGTGCCGGCGCCGTAGATCAGTGGCAGGCGTGGTGGCCGATGACCAGCCGACGACCAGGCCCTGGCCGGAGGAGTGGGAAAGGGGAGAGTTTTTTTTTAAGTTTTTTAAGTTTTTTTTTAAAAAAAAAAGAATGAAAAAAATGGGATTTTTGAATTGATTTTTGGCTTAAATAGCCTAGTGAAACGACGTCGTTTCACCAAGCCTCCCCAGATGCCAAACGGTGTCATTTTGGGGAGGCCAACCCGAATCTGACCCGACCTGGCCTAGGATCCGCGTGTTTTTAAGCGGAGGGGTAAATTGCGCTTTTAGCCCCTCCGCCTTTTAATATATTTCCAATTAAGTTTTTTTATTTTTTTAGATTCACCCTTTTATTTATTTCAATTTCAATTTGGTCTAATTTGCAACGGCGCCGTTTTAGAGGAGAAGGAATATTTCCTTTCCAGCCCCTCTGCATTATTTGCGCGTTCAATATGGTCCTCCAGACTTTATTTATTTACAGATTTACCCCAGATTTTTTTACTTGTAGTTCAATTTAGTCTTTTTTTTTAAATTTTTCTTAAAATTAGTTAATTTTGATAATGTAATTATTTTTTATTTTATAATTTTCATATGTAATTATTATTATTTTATCTATATATATATAGGTATATTTATTTTTATGTACGTATTTATACTTTTTTTTAAAACTAATATTTTTCGCATATTTATATATACACATATTTTATTTATTTAATTAGTTTTGATAATGTAGATATTATTTAATTATTTTAAACCTATATATATTTTTATGTGTACATGTATACATTTTTTTTATGAATATTCTTTTATATATATATATATATATATATATATATATATATATATATGCGTATATATCTATGTTTTTTTATTTATTTTCAAAAAATGTTTAACTATCTATTTATATTTTTAACACATATTTTATAATTTATGTATATATGTGTATTTATATACTTTTCTTTATTTTCATAAATGCATTATATATTTATATAAATTTTATAATTCAAAATTTTATATGTAAATCATGTGTTTGTGTTTTTTTTTTCCTTCATAATTTCCATGTATATGTTATGTATCTCTTATTCTTTATCTTTTTTTTTGTTTATTTCAATCATTTGTTTATCAATTTATGTTTTCATATTTTTTTATTATTTTGCTCATTTATTTGATATTTTGCATGTCATTATTTTTATTTATTTATTTATTTATTCATATTATTTCTATGCAATTGTTGTATTTATTATTGATATTTGTTTAAGAGGCATCTATTCATACATTCAACATCACATTACGTCATCTTTTTTTACTCGAATTTAAAAATGGAATTTTTCAAAATAGAGATAATACTCGTATTTAGGATTTTCGAGAAGATTGAGCCCTAACGTATTGGGTTCCGATTTTCTTCGTTAAATCTAACAATCGAGAATTGCTCTTTAATCAAACAAAATAAAACTTGTCATCGGGAATTCAATATGTTGTGTCCTAACGTATTGGATGTGACACGTTGATTTCTCGAGACAAGGGTTTTTTTTAAAAAATAAAAGAAATATTGAATGTTTGGGATTTTAGGAAATTGTGCCCTAACGTATTGGACTGCGATTTCTTCATAAGTTTTAAACAATTAGATATTTTCTTACATTTTATTACACGAGTTTTTTTGGACTAACTCATCTTGAAGAGAATTAAATGTTGTGCTCTAACGCATTGGGTGTGATATTTTTCTTTTTTTCAAAATGAGAAAGTCTTAATAAATAATTTAATTAGGGATCGCATTTTTTTACTCTCGACTATAAGACATTAATTAATCAATTTGGTACCAATTTTTGGGCGTTACGAGGGTGCTAATCCTTCCTCGTACGTAACTGACTCCCGAATCCGTTTTTCTAAAACTCGTAGACCAAACTTATTTTTTAGGTGATCCAATCACACCTCAATAAAAGATTGGTGGTGACTCTTAATTTTTGGTTTTTTTAAAGTCGACAACTAATTTTTATTTTTATTTTTTAAAAAAAGTTGGTTGACAGAACAATTAAAGGCTACTGGAATTGATGGTTTGCATGCTCTTTTGTCAACAGAATTGGAACATGGTTGGGGAAAGTGCTTGTGAGTTTGTTAGGTGTATTATGGAGGGAGGGCAACTGAACGACTAGGTTAACAAGACCCTTCTAATGCTTATTTCAAAGAAGATTCTTGAAACAATTCAATAGTTTCGTTCGATATGCTTGTGTACGGTGTTGTATAAAATTGTATCAAAAGTACTTGTCAATAGGCTGAAACCATTTATGCTCAATTGGGTGCTCTCGAACCTGTTGACTTTAGTCTCTGGGTGGTGCATAACAGATAATATCATTATTGCTCAAGAAATTATACATTCCATGCGTAAAAAGGCTGGTAAAGTTGGATGGGTGGCCATCAAAATTGATTTGGAGAAGACCTATGACAGATTAGATTGAGATTTCATCAATGATACTTTGGTAGAGGTTAGGATCCAACATCAACTTTGGAATGTAATTATGCACTGTATTTGGTCCACATAAATGCAAATTGTCTGAGATGGTGTGCTGTGGAATAAGTTTAAGCCTTAACAGGGAATCCATCAAGAGGATCCCCTTTCACCATATTTGTTTATACTTTGCATTAGAGGTTGGCCCAAGCTATCTCTAATGAGGTCAGCCGGTGACGCTGGAAGCTGTTTAAACTTTTGAGGGATGGTCCAAACTTTTGAGGGATGGCCCAAGCTATCTCTAATGAGAGTAATTCGATCGGTAATTGAGGAATTTTGCATCCATTCTGGTCATAATGTCAATTTGCAAAAAACACAGGTTTATTTTTCGAAGAATGTTTCATTACAATTGAGGGGGGTCATCTCTATAGGGTTAGGTTTTTCTTCCATTGAGGACTTTCTGCATCGTAGGGTTACAAAATCTACTTTGATTACAATATTGCCATCATTCGACAAAAGCTTTTTGGCTGAAAGGCTAAGATCCTCTCTTTAGCAGGACGGATTACTCTTGCGAACGCAGTTCGGGCAACTATCCTGGTGTATTCTATGCAATCGACTATTGTCCCATAAAGAGTGTGCGCTGAAATGGAGAAGTTTACTCGCAACTTTCTTTATGGGGGGGGGGGGGGGGGGAGCCAATGCGAGCAAGGGGTCTTGGGTTCAAGGATCTAGGGAAACAGGATGAAGCTTTCTTAATGAAGTTGGGATTCAATCTAATTCTTTGACCTGATCAGCTTTAGGTTCAAGTTTTTCTGGCCAAGTATAAATTAGATGGTGTTATCCCAACTTCCTTTCATGCTACAAATTGTTCTTGGCTATGGAAGGATGTTAGTAACATTTGGGATGAGGTACGGAACGAGATTGTCCGGAATGTTGGTAATGGATTAATGGTGGATTTTTGAAGGGATTGTTGGATTATGCTTTTTCAATTTTTCTCCCGTTCGAATCTTATTCCATTGTCACTAGTTCCTATTGCCACATTGACTAATAGTAGTGGGGATTGGGATTGTTTTCGGTCTCTTCTATCAAAAGTTGTTCATCGTATAACTACTAAGAAGCCTTTCCGTGGATGGGATGTTAATGATTTTCCTAGGTGGCGTTGGGATCAACAAATTTAGTACGAAATCGGCTTATAAGCATTTTCTAATGACTAGGACACAAGAAAAGATGACAGCGGAGTGGCAGCTGCTGTGCCCTCAACGGATTAAGGTATTTCTTTGGCTACCTTTCCAGAATAAATTGTTAGCGAATAGGATTCGGGTTCACAGACATATTGCAATAGATGCTCGGTTTGTTGCATGTGGGGATCCAATTGAATCTATTGATCATATTCTGTGTTTTTTGCTACCCGGCTATGTCAAATTGGATGTTTCTTATACGCCTTGATGAGGTTCATGAATTTCTAAACTCGCCATTTGCTGAGTGGTTGGATGTGAACATTACTGATCCCTCTCAGTTCCCTTTTGACTCGAATAATTGGGACTGCTTTTTTGCTGCACTTTGCTGGTGCATTTGGAAGCAACAAAATACAGGTATTTTCGATGTTGATTCTGTTGTGGGGGGCTGTCTCATACACCAAACGCGCCGACTTTGGGCTAATAGCAGGTATGCACAACTTGAGCAGTCACCTACGATTGGACGGGATGCACGAGGGCTCTTACAATTGTTCATTGGATTAAGCTGAATATCAGCTGGTTGAAAGTGAATACGGAAGGGGCTAGGAATGAACAGTTTGAATGTGCGGTTGTTGAGATTGTTGTGCAGAATCATGATGGTGTTTGGATAGCTGGTTGTGCTCGTAATATTGGTGCATGCTCAGTTCTTGAGATATCAAAGGACCAAATTTTGACGAATTAAAATAAAAAGATTAGTTTCTTAATTTTCACAAAGAACAGAGATGGAATGCAAAATTAGACAGAAAAAATTACCTACTTTGAAAAACTACCATGGTTAAAAAATTACCTCTTTCAAAAAGGTATAATGTGAATGAAAGAAAAAATAATATAAAAATATATTTATAAAAAGTATTCTTTCATTTAACCACAATTACTACCCTTAAAAATTTTAAAAGGGTTTTTTAATTTTTTTTCTAATTAACACTTGGTTAACTAAGAACATCAACTTAATAATGATTTTATAATAGTATAGATATATGGATATTAAAATTTTTTTGTTAAATTACTTTAGATATGCTTATATTGTAGGGATTGTATTAAATTAGTCAATTTATTATTAAATGGATCAATTTTTCTTATCAATTGCAGTTCAATTCTAAACAAAAGATTTTATTTTACAGAATCATAAATTTTTTTAAAATATTAATTTTATTAAAAGGTAAATTATATTTTTTAAACAGAAAATATTAAATCTATTTTAATTTGGCATTATTTAATTCTTTTATAGAGATTAAATTTATCCAATAACTGATTTAATAAAAAATTAAAGTTGTTTTTCACAAAATGAGTGTCATAAAAATAAATTCTTATTTAAATCCACAATTAATAGCCCAAAAGGAGCACAAAAGGCACAATTCAGAGGCTCAAAAATTTCAACTTAATCCACGAAGAGTTGGACTTTTTCTTAAACACTGAACGAGTCCCGGGTCGGGTTATACAAGATCCACAATACAGTGGAGTTTCTAAGAATTGAAAATTTTGGGTTAAATTCTGCTATTAGCCTCTGTACTTCAAAGTTGTGGACTAAGTCTTTATACTTTAATTTGATCAATTTTAGTCCCTTTACTTTCAAATTTTGAAATTTTAGTCTTGTCCCAAACAATAACTGGTAAACCTACTTGTTTAAATTCAATTTCTAGTCTTTTATCATATCTACAATTGTAGATTTAATCCATATTTTTTAATTGGACCATTATAATTTGTGAATTTTGAAATTTTAGTCTTACACAAATGATAATAATTAATCCATTAACTGAACTTTAATGAGTAACATGTGGAAATAATAAGCCGACAAGTCATTACACATATGATAATACGTTTGGCGTGTCATTTTAGAACTAACAAAGCTTAACTTATTGAATTTAACAATTATAATTTAGTGATGATTGAATTTTTAAAATTAAAAAACTACAAGGTCTAAAAATGATCAAATTACAGTATAGGATAAATGGCATAATGCAAACTTTAGCCCTTAATGTTTATACTTTTCATTAATTTGGCCATAAATATTTTAAAAAGACTTAAATATAACCATCAACCTTTAAAAAAGAGTAGAATTGTTATTTTCTTAATAGAAATAGTAACTAAAATATTAAATTTTAAAACATAACAACCTGCATAGCAATCCACATATTCTTCATGCTTTTTTTTTTTAAAAATTTTATAGGTTTTTTTAAATTTTGAATTTTTTTATAAATTTTAATTTATTTATTGATGTGACATAATAAGACAAATAATGCAATGTCAACATCAAGTACACGTGAACAGATCACGCGAGTTGTCCTACCAACATTATTAAAAAAATTCATGGTTTAGTCAATATTTTCATTAAAAAAGAAGCAATTTGATTCATTTTGAAAGGTTAATGATCAAATTTAGCTAAAAAAAAAGAATAATGGTCAAATGAAAAGAAAGATGTAAATGTTGTTATCATTACGACTAAAAAAACATAATAATAAATTAGTTCTTAAAGTTTTTTTTTTGTCACTTTGGTATAGATTTTTATTTATTTATTTTGGCACTTAACATTCAAATTTAGTTAAATCACTTATAATTTTTTAAATAAAAAAGTTTACTGAATCATTAAAATTTAATGAGATAGTCAACAAGTACTTCATCACAATTAAAAAAGAATTTAACAAAATAAAAAATTATTTAAAAAAATATTTGCAGCAATAATAAACTACACTTAAATTACCCTTCCATATCAATACTGTTAAAGTTTTAGTAGTTTAGTCAGCTTTTCTAATTAAAAAAAAATTGTAATTTTTTATTAAAATTTTAAAGTTGGAGTTCAAAGGATAAAACGAAATTAGGACAAAAATGATAAAAAATGAATAAATATCAGGTACTAAATTTACCATTATACCTAAAAAACCGAAATAGGAAATGTCAAGAGTACCAGAAATCGGATTGGGACATCAAACAACCGGCAGCAACGAATGACTGTTTGTCTTGTTTCCAGTATTCTAGACTCTGATTTTCCGAAGAAAAGCAGAGCAAAGAAAAAGGAAAAAGAAAATAAAAGAGAGCCGCCTCAAAAATCTTGAATTCTTCAAAGAGAAAGCAAAAAAAGAAAAATTGTCAGAGATTCAAAGAGAGAAAAAAGAAAACCCAAAAAGAATTAAAAGCCTTTCAAGCTTCAACTTTTTACTACAACAACAACAAAAATGGGATTTTTCAATTACGGCGTTGGCGGCGTTGGTTTCATCTTGATCGGGTTCTGGGAATTAATCAACTCCTTAAACCCAACCCTAAACCCGAATCCAACTCCATCTTCTTCTTCACTCTCAACCCAGATCAAATCTGCCTCTATTTCTAAAACTAAAGAGAACCCTTTTTCTTCTTCACCATCTTTCATCTTTGTATCAATCTTTTCCCTTTCGATTTTCTTGAATTCTGTGGTTTCAATCTTTGATGCTTTCAGTTCAAAAGATCGGGTGGGGACGGTGCTCCAGTTACAAGTGCTCTCACTTGCTCTGCTCTTCTTGCTTTACTCTGCTTTGGGTCTTTTAAATAATAAGAAAGGTTCATACTTTTGGCCTGATTCTGTTCTTGAATTAGTTCTGCTTTTAGCTTTTGTTGAAGAATTTTTGTTGTATTACTTGCAAAGAAAGGATACAAGTGGGATTGAGAATAGATATTTTGATCTTTTATGTGTTCCCATAGCAATTTGTGTGGTTTCAACAATGTTAGAATTGAGATCTAACAGGTCCATTTACTCGAAATCGGTACGAGGTATTGGGTTGATTTCACACGGAACATGGTTTGTGCAAATGGGATTTTCATTTTACACTAATTTGATGGTTCATGGATGTAGCTTACATGAAAAAAGTAGAGGGAATTATACTATTAAATGCAGAAGTCACCCTGATTATCATAGAGCAAGGTCTATTGCCACATTGCAATTCAATTGCCATCTTGCTTTGCTTGTGGTTCTGGTTGTTGGGATGTTATCGCTTATTGGCAAAAGAAATGGTGTTGCTGTTGATGCTTCAGGGGATGGTTTGCGGTATAAGCCATTAGGGGCTGAAATACAGCTAATGGATAGTAATGGGGGGAATTTCAATTTGGATTCCGATGACGATCTCGACAGTGGGATTAAAGAAGAAGATGATTTGGTGAAAGAGAAGTCGGCTGTTGTGGAATTGGGTGGTAATGGCCATGCTTCACATGTCTGAGGTAAACATTTAGTGGTTTCTTTCGGATAGCTGGGTGAAAAGCATTGTAATTTTATTCTTTTGTAATGATATTAGTGAATAAGTGATGATTGACTTTGCATAAACTAAAATATACCCGTTTGTTTGTTGTTTTGGTCAATGAGATTTGAGTTCTATTTCGTGTTCTATCTGATTTTGATTCTCGTATGTTAATGCAGTTTTCGAGTTTAAAAATTGTATTGAGTGGTTGCCTATATCATAGTATTTGACATGATTGTAATTCCTTTGGATAGTTGAACCTTTTCCAATATCTAGTCATACTTTGGATAGTTAAATGGCATTCGGCACTTGTATATATTTGGAGAGTCATACTTCATAGTTCATGCCCATATTTGAATAAATATCGAACACAAGCATTGAGTATGAAGAATTTAGGGGGAAAAAAAGATTCCGTGTAGCATACATGGTTAACTAGCTGTAATCTAGTCTGCATTACTTTGTGTTAATGTAGAATATCCAAATCATATGAGGTAAAACAAAACCCAATTAAGTGTCAAACGGAAAAGAGCCAAATCGATATTGTGTTGAAGGGTTAAATCTATATGATCTGTTCGATTGTGTAAAGCCTGTGGTAGCAACGGAATCAAAGGAAGCATACAGAAAAAGGAGCTCTTTTCTTACTATATCAACAGAAAGCATTGCACAAAACTTTATTAAACAGATCAAACTAGAAAAGAGCTTATTTACAGTTTCCATTTTCGAGTTCACTTTTCGTTGTATAGAACTTGGAGAAAATTGCATAGAACAGTAAACTCAAAGTACTTGCTAAGGCTAAAAGCCAGTAGTACTTGTCGAGTCCGTCTTCCCTCATGTCATCAGAGAACCAGCTTTGTCTTCCTCCTGAACTTGTTAAGGCTTCAATGACTGAAATCATCAAGGCACTCAGGAAACTTCCGAGCCCGAAAACACTTGTGTACAGTGCAAACCCCATCGTTCGCATCCTAACAGGTACTTCATTGTAGAAGAACTCTTGCATCCCTACAACTGTGAAAATGTCTGAAATTCCTAGAAGAACATATTGAGGAAGCAACCAAAAGATGCTTAGTTCTACTGTTTCTGATTCTAGGGAACTCATCTTCCTGCTGATCTCGAGCCTCTTTGTTTCGACAACTGCAGCTATGATCATAGCAATGATAGATAGAAACATGCCGACTCCCATCCTCTGCATTACGGTAATACCTTTTTGATTGCGGGTAACAATTTGGGTGATTGGGATCAAAACTTTGTCATATAATGGCATCATTAGTATTATAGATAACGTAATTGCACTTTGTAGTGTTGCTGGTGGGATCTTGAAGTTCCTACCGATGTTCCTCTTCATTGTCATGCCTTGTTTCGTAAAAAGGTTGCAGGTTGTTGGAAAATTACAGCAAACATCAGAAGCATTGCCCATATTGGCAAAAGCCTGAGTACTATTTTTGCGTTTTCAAGCAGGTAAGTTTTGTTTCTGGGATTCCCATCGAAACCACCATTGCTGCCAAACTTTTGATCACAAAGTGGTTTCTCTTGAAGCCTATAAAACAAGCGAGAATGATATCAGAAAATCACAAAATCTGAAGCTTCCTCGATATCCCAACATGAAAACTTACTCAAGCTCCCCTGCATTAGACTTGTCATCTGGTAAGTTGATTCTGATTCTGCCATCGACAAGCTTTGATGCAGTCACTTTGATTACTTGAAGTATGTTCTGAAATGGCTTACTGTCAATGCTTTTATCTGGTTTATATGCATAGATTCGGTTACCACATGTGAAAATTGCAACTGATGTAATCATTGCAAACATGGGGATGGCAAATCCAAGTATCCAACCAAAGGTGTCTTGGATGTAGGACATAAGTATGACACCTAAGAGGCTGCCACTACAAACACCAAAATACCACCATTGGAAGAATAAACTCTTTTTGTTAGAGCTTTTGTCATCCTTGCTAGAGGGTAATTCTTCATCATGATCCAGTTGGTCAGCTCCAAAGGCTTGCAAAGATGGGTTATATGCACCTTGGCCTAGTGAAATCAAACACAGAGACCAAAACAGGAATGCTGGGGAGCTTTTGTTGCTTGGTGGTGACCATGTCCATATCGTTGCTGTTGATGCCACTGCTCCAAGTCCCTTCAGTTTAAAAAAAAACGATGTAAAATACTATACCACACGAAAAACTAGCATGAATACAGTATAAATACACAGATATGTCAACCTTATAACATGAATTACTAATATGGATGCCATGTCTCTTTCAAGTAGGCCTAATATGATACCAGATCATTTTGAGGGAAAAGTGTCCATTTTTGGTTAGTGCAAACAGGTTCAACCACTTTCCAGAAAAGGTTCAACTATATCTCTTTAAAATAGGCTAATACCCACTGAGAAAGGTTAACTCTTTGCTGAGGTTAGGTAAGCCATGAATCTTGAAAGAGGTTCGAGATAAAAGCCAAAAACGAGGTTGGTGCTATACATGGCAGCAAATTCCCATCAAAATAATAAAGGATGCATGATTTGGCCATTTTGATTAAATCAAAAATGAATGCTAACAACATAAAAAACTGAAATTAGAAAATAACAATTGTTACGATATTAGTCACAAAGATTTATATAACAATAATAAAAAATTATTGTGCAATTAAAAGAATGAAAAGTTGGGATGGGTCAGGGTCCAACATCTTTAGTGCTAAGATGTTGGTACTCCTTTGTCCCATTTTGATGATAATAAACAAATACGGCTCTGAAAATGAAGTGGTTCAAAGAATCAAAAACTCAAATTTCCATGGCATGCAGGCTCTAAAATGAAGAACAAAGAAGCGTGGACTCACCAAAACATAGACGAAAGATGAGGTCAAAATGGTTGAATACCTATCCCAAAAAGAGTCAGCCAAGGGTGCCACCAACAGTGGCAACATTGAAGTGAATCCACACCAACTGTTAACTGTTTTGGCTGCTGAAGAATTGCTCATTTGCACTACATCTGTGAGATATGTAACCAAATTCGATGCCACCCCTTTGAATGCAAACCTCTCCATGCCAGCAATCACTATCAAATAAAAGAAACCCGAATCTTAAATATTTACTTAAATTTATGATAATCTAAACATTTGAAAAAATGAACATATACTCGTATTAGAAACATATTTATATCTAATATGCACACCTAAATCGGAATCATATAACCCTAAACCGATTAAAAGAACAGGTTGTTTCATGCAGAAATGCATGCTAGTAACCAGCAACCTCAAGTTAACTTATACAATGAATGATAGTTACCTATAAGAAGAATACATGACCTGGAAAGTCCCTGAACTCTTCCACCACCAGACATATTGAAAGAGAAAGCAATCTGCTAAACGAATTGAAATGGGTTTGAGATTATATATACATTAGACGAATACAACTGATTCAAAACAAAACACGACAGGCTGCTGTCTTGTCAGAGAATCAGGAGCTGCTATACACCAGTCAGAGAGACTGCTGCTTCCTCCCACTTTTAATTCCAATCTGTTCCCAAAAGGGTTTTATCGCAGAGAACTAGAAAATAGCATTTTATTTTTGTTGAGTAATCACAGTCACAGTATAATATATATATAGTCTCTAAAGCAAGCTGCACAAACAGCATTGCTTATATTTGAAATATTATATATTTTATATGATAGAAAATTAGATTTATGGAATTCCAGCATTATCCATTAATTCAAGATATGTACTGAATTAAAAGAGATTAGTAAAAAAAAAAATCATTTTAATTGGTTAGAGAATTTATTAAAGTGATCGAAATCTTTTACTGCCTGTTTGGTTTGATGTAATGCGTATAGCATTACGCGCCGAATCGGTGGGCCCTACCTATTACAGCGTTTGGTTCGCTGGTTTGTCCATTACGTGCCTAATCCATTACGTGCGTATTCCTCAGTCCTCCCCGATTTCTATTCCCTGCCCAAAGTTCAGAATAGCTTCCGTTTAGCATTCTTGAAATTCCTATGCCCTGTTTTGCCCTCATCTTCCAAGCCGAAATCCACATCCAGATCTCTCCCTCCCAACATCAAAGAAGCTGCCAGGTGAGTGACCTCCACCGCTCCCCTTTCACTTTCATTTGCCAGGTGATTGTTTTGTTGAACCAAACTCTCCTCACATTCTGTTTGTGAAATGCAGTGAGTAGGGAAGTCCAGAAACAGACTTCTGTTCTTCAAATTTCAACAAGTATCTCCAAAGCAACCCAGAAGAAAACCTTTCCAATTCAATAGGTAAATATTGTCTGCCCTAAAATTTTTCTGTGAACGTGTTTTCCCTTTTATGTCTATGATGAGAGATTCATCAAATTAGTTGAATCTCTATTTACAATCGTTTAAAATTGGCATCTAAGGTTTCTGAAAACTAAAAAATTCGACCAAAGTCACTCCCTTTGTAGCGTTCTGCCCTTCTCTGCTGGAGTTGGTGAGTCGAGTTGCGGCCATTAAAAAGAAAAACAATATTGCCCTTATCACAGCCGAACACCACCCAATTATCACACCTCTTTTCTTCATCACAAATTATTTCCCCTTTCAATTGAGCTCCACACCGTCTTTCCCCCTTTCATAGATTCCTCTTTGGTTTTCGTTTTCCCTTCAGCTTTATCAAACTTTCGTTTCCCCCTTCAATCGGCACCGCTTTTTGCCTCCTCAGTTTATCAAACTAAATTAGCAATGGTTTATTTGTGTAAAGTTAACAGCCATGTCAGCCGACCATTAGCAGTTTATGGTTTTGGACTTAAGAAAAAAGAAACGTTGTAACATTTTAAGATAGGGTAAGCGTTTCTCGTTATTAGAGTCTTCTGTTTGTTTTCTTTCTCTTTAAGTGATTACATGATGAGAAGAATCTCTTCTTTTTTTTTTTCGTTGGTTTAGTTTCTTGTTTCAATTTTTCTTTTAGCTAGTTTTCGTGTTTGATTGATGAGAAAGAGGGAAAAATGTTGAGAAAGTAGCTTTTTTGAGATGGAAGCATGTTCAATTTTCCATATTTTGGCTTAATTGTTAGGTTTCGTCTGCTCAAAAGTGAAGGAAATGATAAGAAAAATGTTGAGCTACTTGAGCTTTTAGCAGATTCGTTAAAGTTTGTTTTCTTGTGTTATGCTTGAATTCTAGCTTTCTTTTCAGTGTTTTCTGCTTGTTTTCAAAGAAAACGGAGGAAAAAACGATGAGAAATGTATGTTTACTAATTTCCAACTCCATGCTTGTCAAAGTGGAAATATTTCCTTTATTTTAAATAAAATTTGACCTTTTTTTTAAATAGATTTTTTATCCTTAAAATTTAGTTATTTTCCATTTGGTTTCTGAGAAAGTTAATGAGCTAGGTTTTTTTCTCTATCAAAGTCTAAAGTTTTTAATAAACTGTTCAGTTTGTATGGTTTCTATAGGTGAACTTAATTCTTTCATAAGAAGATGATTAGATTGTTCTTTTTTAGTTTTTAGATGCAACAATTGGATTCTGTTGCTTCCTTATGTCTATGTATATGTGCATGTAGTTGATGATAAATATTTTCTGGCATACTGATTTCTAAACTTAGAGGGTATAATATATTTTGGTTATAGGTCTTCGGTGGTTTGAAATGTTATAGGAATCTTCTTCCTTTCATGGTCTATTTGCATTTTAATTTGAAGTGAGACAAAAATAACTTGTCCTTTAGTGCAGCAAATGACCACTGCTTAAATTATTAGCTTTGATTAGGCTGTTTTCTGCTTTCTAATTATGAACTATGTGCCAATTTAGAGATCTGAAAACCCTTTGTTTCTTATAATCATTTGGTGTGTATGAAAGGAATATTGAAATATTTTATAAAGTATACTCCATCAGGTGGCCTGTGCTTTGTATTCAAACTGACCTTTTGTGATTTTCAATCGTTATTTTCATGATGAAAAGCATTTAACTTTGTTTCTAATGCTGGAAATACATCTCTTGGCATTTATTTTTCCTTTGGCATTTATTTTTGTCATTGATATTAGCTGCAGGTTTTTGTCATTGGTATTAGCTGCAGTATTTTACGGAACCTATAGATATAGACCTCATATTGTTGAATGAATTGCATGCTTATGCCTTTGTTATTTGTTATTTCTTTTCTTTTGCTCGTTCTTTTGCTCGTTCTTTTGCTTAAAATGCGGCTGTCTGTCACTAGGTTGATTGGCTGATTGACTGTGATTGACTGTGATTCCTTTGTAGGTATTGGACTGTTACCTACCGATTTGCTCGAGACATAAATCGTTGGCAAGCTGAAGATCTAGTTGCATTTCAAGAGGTATTTTATAGTTGCAATTCCAGTAAATTGGACTGTTTTTTTATGGTTTACTCCATAGTAATGTTTTTATAGTTATATTTTGCAAGTGGTGATGTAATAAGTTGACTTTTATTGATATTGAAAAATTTGAATTTGGGATCGAATTACATTTCAATAATGGACTTTATAGGATAATTTATTGGTATAGGATAATTTTGATTGGTATTTTTATATATAGTCACTAATTTACGAATTTTTAATTAAATTTAAATAATATGACCAATAATTAACTTATCGTATCAATATTTATACGTTTTAATTTGTATTTCAATTTAAATAGTGTATTTAACTTTTAAAAGCAGTGATAAATTTAAGAACACCTTTTTTAAACGGCTTTATAATTTATTCTACTTTATTGTTGAGTTTTTATAAAAGGTTTATATAGTTAAATTGTTGAATTGTTGAATTTAAATTAGGCATGATAAAAGTAAAATTGGAAGTTGAATTGTTGAATTGTTGAATATAAGAAAACTGGGAAAATATAACTTGTTGAATGCTATTGAAATAATTTAAAAGGGAAAGGGATTTATATTACAATTTCCCCTCCCACTGCTTACTTTCTTGATGATAGAGTGTTTGGAAATTTTTTTAAAATTAATATTTTAATAATTTAATGTTTTAAATATGTGATATAGACCTACAATAAAAACTGTTAGATAAAAATTTCTTTTAAAAAATGTGGAAAATTTATCATTTAATAGAGAATAAATTCCATTTCTTTATTATATTCCATTTAAGATTATATTATCTTATCAAATAATCTAATTATATTCAGTATGTAGTTTTAATTAATATACTAAACAAAATTTATAACTTAAATTATAAATTTTCTGAAAATCTAATTACGTTAATTAATCCATAATTTTAAACTATTACTAACTTAAAGGTGAAATCGTTAAAATCGTAATTAAATGAAGGGGTTGAATGCTTGAAAGTGCTTCTAAAAATTATGATTGAAAGAAAAACAAATATTCATTGTTATTATGATTGACAGTGCTTCTAAAAATTCTTTAAAGAAAAATGTGGTTTGTTAATGTTAAATTTTTAACATTGTTGTCAAAAAATACGGTTAAGATTCTAAACTAGTATTGTTCATTTTTCTTTGATAGTGTGATATTGCTTCCTATTGAAGCGGCTTGTTTGATTGCTTCCTCCACCCACAGTTGAGCGTCTTCTTTTCACGCAATCACTGTAAGTTATTTGGCAATTAAATTATTTAATTTTAGTTTACTGTTATTGAAATTATGATTGGAGAAATGTGACCATTTTAAATAAATTTGACAATATGGAACACATTAATATCTTGCAGTAATGGCTCTTCTGCCTTTAATTGCACAAACTGTGAGGCGTAAAAGAATTGGAATTGCAGTGACAATATGGTTGGAAATTTGTAACATTGTCAGTTGGTTTATACTTACATTAGGTGCCATCGATAGCCTTCATACTTATAGACCAAGGATTAGGTCCTATATTTTAGATTTTTATGCACAACGGGATTATGTGAAAATGCTTGTACATGCTAGTGACGAGACCTGTATTGAACAAGTTAGGATGAATAGATTTGCCTTTTTCAAACTATGTGAGATGTTACAAACGTTAGGGGGATTGAAGTCGTCAAGGCACATGCTTGTTGATGAGCAAGTTGCAATGTTTTTACATATCATTTCCCATCACCTTAAAAATCGAGTTATCAAGCATCACTTCAATAGGTCTGGGGAAACTGTTAGCAGATCATTTCATAGTGTTTTAAATGCTGTCATACGCTTACAAGATGTGTTATTAAAAAAGCCAGAGCCAATTACAGCAGATTCTTCAGACACAAGGTGGAAATGGTTTAAGGCATTGGAATAAGTTTTATATATAGCTTGTACATAATTTAGTTTATTTAGATTTAAATTTAGTATCCTAACTTAAGGTTTTATAACATGTGATATAGAATTGCTTAGGTGCTCTTGATGGAACCCACATCAAGATTAGGGTTCCAGCAGTTGATAAACCTAGATATCGAACGCGAAAAGGTGACATAGCAACAAATATGCTAGGTGTTTGTACACCTGAAATGCAATTTGTTTATGTTCTTCCTAGTTGGGAAGGTTCTGTTGCTGATGGACGAGTTCTTCGAGATGCCATTAGTAGGAGGCATGGACTAAAAGTTCCTCACGGTAAAGTGGATAGTTAGAGGACTTTGAATTATTCATTAAGATCAAACTTTTTTTGGGAATTAATAAATAAGAATATTTTTTATAGGTTGTTATTATCTAGTTGATGCTGGATACACAAATTGTGAGGGATTTCTTGCACCTTTTAGAGGACAACGATATCATTTGAATGATTGGCGTCAGGGTTATCAGCCAAGTACTCCGCAAGAATTTTTTAATATGAAACATGCCTCAGCACGTAATGTTATTGAAAGATGCTTTGGGTTATTAAAAATGAGATGGGGAATACTTAGGAGTCCATCATTCTATCCTGTAAGGGTGCACAATAGGATCATTATTGTATGTTGTTTGGTCTATAATTTTATTCGAACCCATATGAGTATTGATCCTATTGAAGCGGAGGTGGGAGAAGGATTACCTACTAATGTGTTAGATGACGATGAACCGAATATCGTCAACATTCATCCATAGGATGCTTGGGCTACTTGGAGGACGGAACTAGCCAACCAAATGTTCGATGAATGGCAAGCATCTAGACATTAGTTAGGTTTAGGGAGAAAATTAGTTTGAGATCATTTGTTTATGTTATTTTATGTGTATAGTTTATGAAACTTTGGTGGTGTTTTTGTGTTTTTTGTATTGTACTAAACTTGTTGAATTATAATTTGATTTCTTTTCATTATTGTTCACCTTTTGATTCATGATATTAAACTTAGATTTAATTTTTTTCTTAAGATAATTATGTCAGGTGTAACGGAATCAAATGTTCCTTCCCAATCATCTCGAGGAACCAAAAGAAAATGGGTTCCAGAAGAAGATGCAGTATTGGTTTCCTGCATGGTGGACTTGCACAATATTGGAACATTTAACGCTGATACGGGGTTCAAAGCCAGTTACTTAAACGAGTTAGAAAAAATGTTAGAAAAGGCTATACCCAATGCAATGTTGAAGGCCAGACCTCATATCGAGTCAAAGGTTAGGTTACTAAAAAGGGATTGGTCAATTGTGTACGATATGCTTAATGGCCAAAACAACAGCAGTTTTGGTTGGGACGACCATAGGCAGGTCATTGTTGCTGAAGATGCGGTTTGGGACTCTTATTTAAAGGTAAGAATGAGTTCAAGTCTTGATTATCTTATTTTTACCAAACTTATAACTAATATGATTTCCTCATTTTTGTAGAGTCATAGAGAAGCCAGTCAGTTCCGACATCGTAGTTTCCCTTATTACGACCAACTTACTGCCATATACGCAAAAGATCGAGCGACTGGGAAAGACGCTCAAACAGCCGCTGACGTTCTTGAAGAACTAAATGCTGAGGATGTACCTGCTGCAGATATTAATAAAGAAAGAAACGAATACTATGACTATGATGCTAATATCTCTTTTGATGATATGGATGTTTCTGCTACGGAGCCGCGACCAGACAGAAACCAAGGGGGTTCTTCATCTTCAAAGAGGACAAAAAAGAATTCTAATGCAAGTGGTCATTTTTCTTCTTCAGTTAATGATGCTGCCACTTTATTGGCTGAAAACATGCGGGCAATTGGCGAACAAATCAGTAGGAGTATTGCCTCCGATGTGGTAGTTCACCAGGGCATCCAACAAAAAGCGGCAAATTTATATCCAACCTTATGTGAAATAGAAGGTTTAACTATGGATGAACGGTTTCAAGCATTGAGTAAAATTCTGGATCATCCAACTAAAATGGTAGTTTTCTTTAGTTTACCTTCTGATGTACGGTTGGAATGGGTCAGAAGATTTCTTGCTGACCATTAAAATTTATGGTTTTGTTGATGACATTTTCGTAACTTTTTCTGTTTGTAATATTTGGGATGGTATGTCATATACAATGTTCTAACTTTTTGATGTGGCAAAACTGCATAACATATGGATTGTGACATAGAATTTCATGAATCTCATTTAACCTTTTGTTAATATTCATTGTTATTATGTTTATGCAAAATATAATTCTAATATTTTTTTATTACTGCTAATATTTTTTATTGTAGAATAATTGAATTATTTGTTCCACAAATGATAGTTTAGCACATTAAATATGTATTGCAGTTTAATACTAAGAAAGTAGATTATAAATTATATTTAATAATATTTATTTAAATTATATTTTATAGTAGTATATATTATGATTTTAGTAAATTCATATAAGAATAAGAATTTTATTAAATTATATATTATTATTAAATTATATTTAATAATAATTATTTTAAATTATATTTTAGTATTATATATTATGATTTTATTAGTAAATTCATATAAGAATATTTATTAACAATTTTATTAAATTATATATTTTATTAAATTATATTTAATAATAATTATTTTAAATTATATTTTAGTATTATATATTATGATTTTATTAGTAAATTCATATAAGAATATTTATTAACAATTTTATTAAATTATATATTTTATTAAATTATATTTTATAACAATTATGTTAAAATATTATTAAATTATTTATTATTTATATTAATAATCTTATTAAAATTTAATAACAATAACAATAATCATCTAACTTAAAAAAATTCTGCTAAGGGTATTCTAGTCATTTTAGCTTTTTTCCTTATGCTATTACACCTCTATTCCATTCAACCAAACACAAGAATACCATTACGCCTCTATTCCATTATATTGAACCAAACAAAAGAATTACGCCTCTATTACGCCTCTATTCCATTACAGCGAACCAAACGTGCTGTTAATTCTGAACACCAATATGGGTAGAGAAGTTTTATACCACCTTAGCAGACAGTTACACGTGTCACCCTCGAGCTAATCCACAACGTGGAGTCACCCTTGAGCAAATCTTACACTAAGCAACTCTCCAAAGTGGACTACCTTTGTCAAGATTACATAGAGCCTTACACCCATTTATTACCGAACAACCCTATGGCATCACCAATCTATAAGATAACATTGACACCTCTACAAAGTGACAAGATATGACATTGCCACCAGTGAGGTCAACAAGTGGAACTTCCTCCGTTCCATGTATATAAGCCTTCTCACTCCTCTAATAGGGCCATTCTAAAAATAACATCCAGACTAAAATTAACACTTCACTTTTCTAAGACTTCGCCCCTACAACCTTTCCAACTGTCCTCACCATCATGATATGACGTTTCTTCACCCCTCAAGGGTGAATCATTGCTTTTCCTGCCATTCTTGTGATATTGATGATTTCCACCATCAGCAACTAGTGTGGTGAGCATAGGTCAACTATGATCGATCCAGATACAACGTCCCACCAATTAGAGAGCAAAACCCTCGTCCTAATTGCCAAACACCCCAAGAAACACCATTCATGACCAACTTCAAACAAGTACTAGATAGGCAAATCAAGAAACCTAATATGCACATTTCAACCTTTATCAATAGTATTACCAGTACCCGACACCTTAGTACTATGACCAGACCCTTAGAGTCATACCAGTGCCCCCCTCAATTGACCAGAATTCCTAAAACCCTCAGTTAGATTCACAAAAATTCACATAGATACAAGAAAAGATGAAGGCACATGAAGAACAACTGTCCTCCTAGAAGAGGTTTTACTAGGAACAATAGAGATTTCTTCAACAGTTCGAGAGACAACAACATATGGATAAGAGAAATGAGAATATTATAGAAAAATTAAGAGCGATAAGAAATGCTCAAAGGAAAAATCTTTAGGAATAGAAGGATGAAACAACCCAATCTACACATAAACAATAACACAACTCTCAATATGGAGATGACCCCGCAAACCATTAAAGAGGACAACATTAGCAAATTGATGAATATGCCTTTGAAGAAAGAATGCAAGAGTTAATAAAAGAAATGCAATACTTTAAATGGCCAAAGTCAACTGGTTAGTCTTGAAGCTACACTAACAAACCTTTGGCATCGGAGATACTTCTGCACCATTTCCTCCAAACATTTAAATTTCCCAAAATGTTCTATGATGGTCGTAGTGATCCACAAAACCACTTGGCATGTTATAATAACCACTTGAACAAAATTGGAGCCTCCAACAAATGTCAGACATTTTTGATGACTTTGAAGGATTTTGCTGAAGCTTAGTACTTAGTACTTTCGAAGCATTCTATCTCTACCTTCAACCAATTAATTGACTTGTTCATGAGTAAATTTTTGACTAACAAGACCTTGTAGCATTTCGTGACATACCTCATGTCTATTAAACAAGTAGAAGAAGATGAATATCTCTGAGAATTCATTAAGAGGTTCAATTCCACAACTATGATAACTAAAGACGTGTTAGATGATTTTACGATTGAAGCATTTCTATCAGGTACAAGCCACCAAAATTTGAAGTATAACTTGGTCAATAAGCCCTCTCCAAAATGTCTTATCTTTATGAGATGCCCTAGAGGTCTGCTGAGAATGATGAAATTAAAATAGTTAACATTAATGCTAACCACTTATAAACGCGTTATCGTTTATAGTAAAAATAACACATAAAAATATACAATTAGAATGGCGGTGTCTGCAAACATACGGGTCAAATTGTAATATAGTAAAATTTACAACGAAACACTAGTAAGTATTTCGAGGATCATACCCAAGGGATTGCAAATTGGAGAAACTACTATTAAATTAATCATAGAAAATAATTACTAATCTAATTGAGTCGTAAATTAGTAGTGTTAGTCTAAATTAATAGATTTATTAAACTATTTAAATTATTAAACCTAAATTAACCTAATGAAATTTCCTATTCCTAGTGTCAACCATGTGAACCTTTAGCCTATGACTGATTAAATCCCTAATTAATAAATAGAAGATTAACTAATTTCAGAATTTGAGTTTTAATATGAATTAGCTATTAATTAATTAGTATTATCTCCCGATCTCTACTAATTAATTGATCAATTGGTTGATACTCGCTTATCTCCCGACCTCACTTTCTCAACCAGGATAAACTACAATTTATTCGACTAAACTTATCTCCCGATCTTGTTTAACCTATGATTACATCCTAGGGTTTTCAAGTCTAGGGTTTAAGAACGCATAATCTATACCAACTAATCCTGTTATGAATCCTTATTTTTTTTGTTAATTAATCAACTTGATGAATTAATTAGTTCAATAAATGAATCATGCAAGATATGAATAAAGCATAGGATATTATTCTAATATTCATACAAATACTAATTGATCAAGTTAATGAAATATAAATAAAATAATAAAAGAGAATAGTAGAGAGAATGCTCATTGATATTATATTGAACCATGAATACAGAGAAATATCTGCGCAATTGTCTTCACATTGGAATAGAAAAGTTCTGACTAAACGAAAATAAAAAGAAAATACAAAAAAATCTGAATAGGAAAAATTGTGCCTCTAAGTCTGGTCACCAATTCCGGTGACCCTAAGGTTGCTTATATAGGCAACGACCTACTTGGTGACCACTTAATCCAAGATACATTTAGATACCAATTAATGCAATATTCTGATAAATGCTAGGGTCCAAATATGAAAATATCCCAAGAGTGTCGTCTAAGAATTCAACTCTATCACGTGATAAATGTCGCATCATCGTGAAATGGGAAGACTCATCGTCACGACGTCGCCACTATGAAATCCTTCCCATCTTTATCGCATTGTCGTGATGGGAGGAAACTCATCGTCACGATGTCAAGTGCCTTTCAAGCCTTGGTAGCTTCGTTGTTCGATCGGGCTCCCTTGTCTCACGATTCGATCATCATCCCTTGTATTCTTAGACCTGAATTGACATTCTACACACTTAAATAGCCCATTAGTCACTTACGAGGCCCGAATTGACCTTAAGGGTCATCGAAATAGCCAAAAATACGTGAAAATGCTTATTTTATTAACTTTAAGTTCCTAACCTACTAATATAAAAAATGCGATAATTAATTATAAAAATCCTAGAAAATAAGCTCATTAAGTGTAGAAATGACCTAAACTAACTTCTACATTTAACGGTAGGTCACATGCCCACTATGAACCTTAGCGTTTATAGCCAACTTCAATAGCTCTCATCATGGAAGACCACCACTTAGTGATAGACCGAGAAGAGACTTTCCAAACCAATCATACTTAAGGGGTGCAAAAATATAATGATTAGGATAATCCCTGACGACACCAGAGGTCTACTAGAGACGACATATCACATTAACAACACTAAATGAAACAAAAAAAGTCTCATATAACAAGTTTCTTTCCTATCATGACTTAAATACTTCACCAGCTCGAATCCTTAGTCAAATAGAGCATCCAGTAATTCTAGAGTCTCCACCACCTATAAGGCCTAACATGTCCATTTGAAGGATACCATTGAGTTCTTAGTGTGTAGTAGTGTGTGAGGGTCAACTTAAGTAGTTTGTAGCTCATCTCGGGCAACCTAATGTTATATGAGTTCTAATGATATGGGAGCATGTTCTTCTAACAATTGTAAAGATCATAAAGGAAAGAGTAAGAAGACAATCAGAGGGGTTATTAACATTATTTTTGGTTCTAATAAGGAGTAAGAAAGGTTTAACAACAATAAAAAACTTACCCTTAAAGTGTAATATCAATGGAAACTCTGTAAAAAAGACTCTTCGTTCGAATCGTGGTAGATTGGTTTCAATGGGCATGGTGAAGAAGAGTTGGTTGATGTTGAAGGTAATGATTTGTTGATTGTATCAACTATGACAATAGGTTTTCAAATGAAGAGGATATTAATTGACATAGGTAGTGTGATTGAAGTCTTGAGTTGACAAGCATTTCAGTAGATGGGATTGAAAAGTTCAACATTGAAACAAGCCAACCCCATTTACGATTTTAGCAATCAACCAATCAAAATTAAGGGTTCAGTGGTACTTTCAGTTGTGTTGGGCTATGGCTAACACATAGTAATTGAAATGGAGGAGTTTTTAGTTGTTGATCATCTGACAATGTAACACCCCCTAACCCCAAACCGTTGCCAAAATAGGGTTACGAGGCATTACCAGACATATCAAGCAATTTACGGATAATTCATAATAAAATATCAATCGTAATATAATTGTATAACTAAGTCTCTGTAACAAACTTTCAATGTTTTAAACATGAATTAAAAGTGAAATGAAACTCATTCGAGTAGTCCGAATTATTATATTTTTTAAAAAATTTCGGCAGCATTTCTGCTTATTTTTACATAAAACCTCCTGCAATTAAAAAAAACATATCATTTCCAATCACAACCAATTCAACCAATTCAACCAATTCATTTCACATTCTCAAATTTCTAATCCAAATACCTTCTAATCAACTTATCAACATAATATCAATTTAAATTTAACAATATACTAAATTAAATAAGAATAGATAAACTTCTTTCATTATAATTCTTAAACTTATAATACTAACATTTTTAACCATTTATATTAAAACATAATAACCTTTATACACATCCTATGTACATGCCACATTACCAAAAGAAAATATACATCACCAAAAGTTGCTGAAGTCGGGTCTGGCTTTGGATGCTGGTTCAATACTTGACTTCTACAACCTGCGCACGGAAACAACTGTACGCTGAGTATGCATATACTCAGTGGTATCACTATAATTCAATTTATAATTAAATACATTAAATCATACACATACTTTTCATTACAATTATCACTACAAATAAACAATTCAATCTTACAATATTATCAATTATATATATATCAGTCTTATTTCTTTATTTCAAATTTCATTTTTCACATATACTATAACATTCAAGATTAGTTTTATCAGTAATTTATTACATTTATCCCTATTAACTTGACTCGGACTTGACGGATACACGGATTCCAACCAAACACACCAGTAACAGTAATCAATAACGGCAACAGTAACAGTATTCGACACACAAAGTGCCGAATCGGTAACGGTAATAGTAACAGTAACAGTATTCGACACACAAAGTGCCGAATCGGTAACAGTAACAGTAGTCGGCACATAAGTACCTGATCAATAAGCCGGCAAATACCCCGTACTCATCCATATCCTATGGCATGCCAACTATATCCAACTAGCCCGACTAGTTCATAGGGTATTTAATTCACTTTTCAGTACAATTTTTCATCTTAGGTCAGTATCAATTATAAATTCCTTATTTCAATCAGTTTCACAGTATTACAGTAATTTATTACTCCAGTAATTTCAAAATTCAATGCAATATACATAGCAATATTCAGTATTTTCACAATTCACTCAGTAATCAAAACAATATCCAGTATTCCATAATTCAGTTCAGTATCAGTTACAATTTCAATACTACATTATAAATTTATCATTTATTAAACACTTACCTTAAAATACTTACCACACATAATTATCAAATTAAACACTTAATAATAATAAAGTTTGAATTATAGTGATACAAACTAGAATTCTCTTCGGGTTTAATCCTCGATGATCTTTTCTTTTCCTTTTCGGGCCAATGCTTCGGGCTCGATATTAGCTACGAAAAAAAATATTAAGATAATTTTCATAATCATTAGCACAACACAACTTAATTGCTGAAATTTTTATCTAACTTTTACTTTAATTTCAATTTAATCCTAACTAAACCTATATATTTTTCTTTCTCAATTCATATCCTTTTTCTACTCAATTTCTTGCTAAACTCATATTTAACTATCTAATTTTTATCATATTTTCATAATTCCGAATTTATTTTAATTTAATCCCTAAAATTAAAAACTTATAGTTTAGTTTACAATTCAATCCTTTATTCAATTCCAATCAAAATTTCTATCAAATACATCCCTAATTTAACAATTTATTCAACATGAACCATGCTTAATAATCTATAAACTTCCAAAACCTCAACTTATTTTTAACAAAACTTTGTTTTAAAACTTCTAAAACATCTAAATTAAAAGAAAAGGACTTGATTGACTTATCAAATTAAATTCCAAGCTTTAAAAACCCTATTTTCCCTTTTTCTTTTTCTTTTTCTTCTTTCTTTCCCCTGTTTCGTTTGCTTCTCTGTTTCTTTGTTCTTTCTATTCTGTTTCTTTTCTTTTGCTTTGTTTTTTATTTCCTTTTATGTTTAATTAATTATTATTAATAAAATATCTATTTTAATAACAAATATAATTAATACATTTGTACCATATCATAACCTTACAATTGTCACTACTTAATTTGTTTATCAATTAAAATCTCATTATATAATTATTTAGTTAATTAATATCTTTTACTTAAATTTGAAGTAAATAATAATTATAATACAGGTGTATATATATATATATATATTATTACACTTGTACCATCTTATCACCATACATTTGTCTTAATTCTAATTTATTCCATAATATAATAATACAATTAATATAAATTACAATTTAAATAAATAATAATTATTATTATAATTATATACATATAATATTTATATATAACTTAAATAAAATCTTGGATTTAATGCATATATGTCGCCTCTTTCCATGTAAATGGCTTAATTGCCATTTTAATCCTTTTTACTTTCTTTTAATCTATAATTAGACTTTCACTCTTTATTCTATTTGTTATTCTTAATGAAGCTAAAGTCACCTATCTAAAACCTAATTAAACACACAATTAATCTCGTAAATATTTCTAATAATTATTTTTGAACTCAATTTACTAAGACGGAGGCCTGATAATACACTTTTCCGGTGCCCATGGATTTTCGGTCGTTACAGACAACTTATAATTCCATTCCCGGTCATCCTATGATGTAAATGGAAAAGATGGTTGTGGTCACCTTTTGATAGAAGGTTATATTTCTAACTCCAATTGGCAAAGGATATATGAATTCTGATTAGTAGGTAGCCAAATAGTGTCACGTGCTTTTGTTGTAGTTGACAAAAAAAGAAAGAAAGAGGACATTCCCACACCTCCTACAGAGAAAGTTGCTCCAGGGCGAAGCTTAGGGTAAACGTAATTAACAAAGCTATGTTGAATCTTGGGCGCTCGGATGGCACAACCATTAAGTGAAACTCACACTAAGTGAACCTCCAATGCGGATTACCTCTGTTAGGAGTACACGGAACCTCACACCTATTGATTACCAAACAACCATATGGTGTCACATCATCGATCTATAGGTGATTTGCCACAATTCGATGTGGAAAATTAAGGTCTTTTCAGAACTTAACGAGCTTGTTTCTAGTGTTTTTATACGTTTTTTTACATTTTTTTATTTTTATTACTTTATGTTTAATTTGTACAAAATAAACATTTTTACTTAATTTTGAGTAATGTAATGACCTAACGGGACACTACGGGCCTAGGGATGATTTAACGACTCTATTTAGTGTGTAGGACATTATTTCTGGGCTAAGAAGACGGATAATGACTACAGCCTTGCGACACCGAGGAGTGTTGTTGCAACAATGACCTACAAAGCCAAATTATCCAGAAAATGAAGGCAATGTTGTGACACTAGTCCTGTGGTGTCGCGACTCTAGGCAGTGATTAGGAAAATTAATTATGGGTATTATAATCCACACAATGACTTATAATAAGATTTTTAGACTATTTAAAAACCCTAATTAAGTCAGATCATAAACTCTTTAAATAGGCATGTTTAGCCTAATTTTATGAGGCTTGGCCAAGTGAGCCACTTAGTTAGTTTAGGGTTTTATTTATTTTATTTCAATTTAGTCATTTGAATAGTTTTTGTTCTTATTTAACTTGGATTTGATTATGATCCAAGCCTTCAATTTAATAGTTTTTCTTTATTTCTTTTTGGATTCAAATTGCAATCAGAGTGATCTTCACAACTGTTAAAGGAAATTTCGCTTCTGCCCACAAATCAATACAGAAAGGAATTTATTTTCTTATTCTCTTCTTTTATTTAATTTACTGGTTTGTATGTTAAATATGAGTTTAGCAATTTTTTGCATCTAGATCCATAATTAGCTAATTTCCTTAGGGAGAATAGTAAATGAATGTGTCACTAATTAACAAATGAATTAGGGTTTAAATCCGAGTTAGTTGGCTTAAATTATGTGCGATTAAATCCTAGAAAGTGATGCCCCTAAGAAGTAATTTAGGTTAAATGAGATCGAGAGATAATTTTTACCGATTAAATCATAATTTATCCCGGTCAAGAAAGTGAGGCTGAGAGTTAGTATGTATTGGTCGATTAGTTAATTAGTTAGAGACTGAGAGGTAATAATTAGTTATTTAATAGCTAACTCGATAAAACCCGAGTTTTGAAGTTAATTTAGAGCTTTAAAGTGAGTTAATCTCCTGCTTGTTTTATTGGAATTTGTTGCGATTGTTAATTGGTTGATTTTTTTAGTTTAGATAACTTTATGTTAATTTCGTTAATCATTTTTAATTTGATTTTTATACTGTAATTTTAAATCAATATTATTTAGCCCTATTAGTGTAGAAAGTTAATTTAAGTTTAATTCAACCTCCCTTGGGTACGATCCTTGGAATGCTTCTCATAGTGTTTCGTTGTAACATTCTTTACTATATTAAAATTTGACTCGTATAATTGCGAATACCACTGTTTAATTATATATTTATTTGCTGCATTATTTTCAGTCTAGATTTCGCACGTCTAGCGATAGTTAAGTTGTTGGCACTTTTGCTGGGGAGGTTTCGACATTAAAATGAATTTAATTTTTTTCATTTTGATAAGAAAAATAGAAATATTTAAAATTATAGATACAAATTTTATTTTTAGTTATTTTATTTTATTTTTCAGTTATTAATTTTGTTTCAAATTTTCTTTGATTTTAGTGTATGACTTGAAGTGAAACCATTCCAATCGAGCCAGATTCTGAACCGAAAAGAATCTTGAGGCAAGCCCGTCAACAAATGCAAAATAATCCACTCGTGGTAGCTAACTTAACTCGGGAGAATCCTTTGTTTGACAAACCACCAGAACTACTAGCATAGTTCCAAAAATAGCCATTGATGGCTCTACTAGAGTGAACCTTGAGCGAACATGTACTACCTACTTTAGATGCTGCTCGAGGTAGTATCGAGAGGCCAACTATTAATGTAAAAAATTTTGAAATTAAGACGGCCACCATTTAAATGATACAAAATAATTTTCAATTTCGGGGCAATATGATGGAAGACCGGAACCAACATTTAAAAAGATTCCTACAGCTGTGTGACATGTTCAAATATAATGGAGTGACCGATGATGCGATCCATCTCTGGTTATTTCCATTCTCGTTTTCCAACAACTCCTACGAATGGCTCGATTCCCAAGAGTCAGGTTCCATCACGACATGGGATGACTTGGTGGGGAAGTTCTTACACAAAATTTTCCCCATTAGTCGAATCATCCAATTAAGGTGTCACATTGCTAATTTTAAGCAATTCGAAGACTAGACTCTATACAAAGAGTGGGAATGCTTCAAGTCATTACTTAGGAAATGCCCACTCCATAGTATGCAATGTTGGCTACAATTGCAAATTGTTTTTTTTTTATAATGGATTGGATAAAAGCTTAAGAGCCGGCTTAGATGGCGCGTCAGCCGGAGCCTTCATGAACAATACCTACGAGCAAGCTTGTCAATTTACCGAAGATTTGGCAATGAAATCATGCTTGTGGCCTAACGAGTGCTTTTCATATATCCAAAAGCCATCAGCGGTTAAGGTGGTCAAGGAAGACAACTAATATCAATAAATTTTGAAGAAATTACATCATCTAGAGAGCACTGTTAAGATATTGATGAATGATGTCGCTCAAAGCTACACGTCTTACTCTAAAACCCAATCCAAGGAAGTGAACTATTTGGGCAATAGGGATGGAAATCCTTATTCAAACACTTACAACCACAGTTGGAAGGATCATCTGAGTCTAAAGTGGGGAGGTAATCAAGGTAGTGGAACCTAACTCCAAACTGATAAAACCCTCCATATCAACCCCCGCATATGCAAAGATGTCAAGAGAGATCCATGGGTAATGACCATGTTGGTTGTGGTCAATGCTTGGACTATATTGAAAATAAGATGCAACTAATGAGGTCTGACATTCAACACGTAAAGACTGAATGCACACAAACTCCTATTGATGTTGTCGAATTAAAGGAAGAGATGTGCAATGTCATGAGCATGTTGAATGAGATGCAGAGAAAAATGGGCACGAGTATTTTGAGTAATACCTTAAATAACCCCTGGAGGGATGGAAAAGAGCATGTAAATGCAATTACATTTCACTCAAGTTAAACTTTAGTAAACTAAAAAAAACCCTGTTAATAAGGATGATGATTATGTGAAGACGGAAAGCCAAAACCTTAATGAACCTAGAACAGAAGTACACACGGAAGAAAGATCCGAACTAGTAGTTGAGCTGAAAAATACCTCACACTCAGAACTAGTTCCAAAGAATGTACCCTTTCATCGAGGTTGGAGGACAAGATATGAAAGGATGAGGAGGAATTCGTAAGTTTTCTAAATCTATTCAAATCCATTAATGTAAATTTCCACTACTAGAGCTAATAAACAAGATATCGAAATATGCCAAATACCTAAAAGAAATAATGTCTAGGTATAAGAAATTAAAGAATCGTGAGCAAAATAAGATTGACGCCTTTTTTAGTGCCATAATTTCTCGAAAAATACTCCAAAACTAAAAGATTCGAGAAATTTTACAATTTCCATGGAAATAGGGAGCAAACATTTTAGTAAAGCCCTTTGTGACTTAGGTGCCGCATAAATTTAATGCCCTTATCCACATACTTAAAACTTAGATTAGGGGAGCCATAAAATACGATAATTACACTGTAATTAGTCGATAGGTCTCTCGTACACCCCAAAGCTGTACTTGAAGATGTATTGGTTAAGGTTAGGGGTTTTATAATCCCCGTTGATTTTTTCATTCTAGACTTCGAAGAGGGCCAAGATATTCCAATTTTGTTTGGTCGACCATTTTTGGCTATGTCTAGATCGACCATTGATCTTGAGAAAAATGAGTTAATAGTGAAGATCGATGGCAAGATAGAAGTATTCAAATGTGGCCATGATTCCCAAAATGCGAAATATGAAAATAAAGTAGGGTAATTTCTTTTAGCATCCCTAACAACCTTGGTCAAAGGTACAGTTCAAGCTTAATGTGTGTAGGAAAACATGGATCGAGGTAGCGCGACAAGTAGAAAGACCCCGGATGGAAGGGCACATGTTGGACGGGCTAAGACGATTGCTAAAGAAGCAAAATGACAATGCATGGAATGCATCTGATAGCCATACTTAATATCGTCAAGAAATTTTGAATAATTATTGTAAAATATTGTTCATTTGAACTTTTAAATTTTTATTTTGGATTTTAAGTAGGTTAGAAACTTTTAATTAGAGTATGATTAAGGCCTTAGGCAGCTAAAGAGAGTCTCTTAGGGACCTATTTAGAATTAGGAGTGAAACAGAGGAATCGACACACCCCAAAACTCAAAAATGGAAAAAATAAAGGCGATGTCACGAAACCAAACCTCATTGTTGCGACACTAAACTTAGAAGCTCCTAGGATTTTTAAAATTAGGGCGGGGTCACGACACCACATATTTGTGTCACGACACTACACTTTGAATCTAAAAACCTTTCAAATTCGATCCTGTGTCACTACATCGAACCTCAGTGTCATGACATGGCATTTTGAACAAAAAATAATTTGAAAGTTTGGGTCCATGTCGCGACACTGTATGTCAGTGTCGTGACGCGAAACTTCAAATGAAAAACATGGAGAATTTAAAGTACAATGTCGTGACACTGATGTTGGGTCTGCAACTTTGACCTTTTTTTGCATGACCTATACGGCCATATAAATACCAAAAACTGTTTTAAACCTAATTTTTTCACTCTAAACACATTATAAACATCCCCTAAACCCTCTTAGCGCCAACCAAACCTTTCCCGCTCCTCTCCACATTGGATTTTCACTGTTCCTCGTGAGTTCTATTTTCTTCTATCATGCCATTGCTGCCACTTCTTTGCTACTCTCTTCCGTTGACAATCACCGTGTCATCCAATAATCTTGGTGAAATGTTCTTCATTTTCTTGATTTATTTATTTTTATTTCATTGTATTAGTTGTTCCTGGAATTATATTTATATATATTGTATTCAAATGGCCCCAAAAAAAGTTTGTTGCACTACGTAACTGGGCGAATTGGGGAAATTCGATTCTACCTGATTCTAGAGCCAAGAAGTTAAAAAATACTTCTTGGAACTCAAAGGTAAAACTTTTATCCAAGAACGTTGGTTCGAACCATCATTCGACTTGAATGAAAACAATTTGGGATTTGATTCGGGCTAACCATTGGATCGACTTTTGTCTCACACCAAAAGAGTCGACGATTGACTCGGTGGTGTACAAGTTTTTTGCATTGCTAAAAGAGCTTGAAAAGAATAAATCCCAACGCAACATGCACACTCATGTGACCATCCGAGGAAAAGAGGTCCTCTGTACTCCCCAAGAGATTTGTAACTTTTACAATGTGCCACACCATGTCTCTGATGCTTTCGATGCTTGAGATATTGATTATTTCAGAGATATAGATATGGAAAAAATTGTTACTTACTTAACCGAGGAGAGAGGTGTTTGGAAATACCAACTGAGCACCAACATCCTGTTATTCTTCAATCAGGAAATCATGTTCCCGGTTGCCAAATGTGGATACAATTTATCTGTACTCAAATCTCACCAACCTTGAATGTATCTAACGTTAATGCATTTGGAGCTGTTATGCATTATTGTATCTTGCAACATTGATATGTGTGCATCAATAAGTTGATTTACAAAGCGGTTTTTACTTGCATTAGTGGCAAGAAGGTCGAGACATTTTTCCCATACCTAGTGACTACATTTGTAAGAAAACAAAAGTCCCAATGTTTGCAATACGGCAATTTGTTAAGCCGACAAAGAGCATTCTCAAGAACTCTATCTACATTTAGTATGTCGAGCTTAAAAACGAAGCACATCCATGATTGGAATGTACTCCAAAAGCAAAGGATGGATGTTTCACCATCACTAAAGCGGAAGAACAAGGAGAAAAGCCAAATAAGTGAAGGACCGAGTGAGATGACGAACATGGAGTGGGTTATTCGATGGATGCAATCAATGACACCATTGGGCATTAACTACGCTCAAAGGTTTGGTATCCTAGTGCCTGAGCCACCACCAAATTGATACTTGTGCATGCAGTTTTTTCGAGCAAGGTAATGACTAGGAATGGGAGGAAGGTGATGATGAGGAAGAAGAAGAAAAGCTGAACAATGACGAGGACTTCGACAATGTGATCCAATAGAAGTAACCATTTGTCGGAGGAGTCAAGTTTCACACTCCAAGTCATACCACGCCAACTAATTCTACAGGTGCGAGAGTCGCAACACTAAACACGGGTCAAGGGAAGGACCCGATGATTGAGGAGAATTGGCCATAATCCGATTCTAATTAAAAGATTTTGAACTGTTGTTTAATTTTTTAATTTTTATTTGAAACTTTTATTTTTATTTTAGGATGAGATTTATTTTGTCTTTAACTTTATTTATTTATTTTTTAGTTTTTTGTTAACTAATTTCTGTGTAGGAACCCTGTACGATATGAGGCACTACAAATTGGAGCAAACTCGGCATGAGAAGGACAACCCGACCACATTCAAGGAACATCAAAACTCAAACCAGATAGTCTCTTCTTTTATCCATTAGGTGCACATTAGGGAAAATGTGTAACTTTGGACGTCCCAATCCAGCTTTCTTGGACTTCAAAATTCATCTCAACCCAACTATGGAATGGATCAACAAGCTTGGATAGCCCAAAAGAGCCCAAACCAATCACTAGAAAAGAATAAAGCCCAAACCAATCATTAGAAAAGAATGAAGCCCAAACCGGCCAAGGGACTTGTTCTTCACCTACCTCAACCGCATGCCTTGAATTTAGGAACAATCAAATCAACCTTAAGGAGATCATGGGGACGACACCAACATGGAGAAATTCAAGGGGAAGTTGATGCCAAAAATATCAGGGGACGTTGGGGACTCACTAGTATGAATAGGGGTAAGCCTTTGAGAGGAAAACACACAAGCAAGGAAGAAAACACTTACCAAAAGTTGAGAGCAACAAGTAAAGCAATAGCTTGAGAGCATTTAGGTGAGAGTGACTTTTAGGAGAGGAAGAGAGCCACCGTAAGAAGCAAGCAAGAAATAGTTGCGGAGAACAACTGCATTCAACTATTATCTCTTCTTATTGTGCACTAGCAGTGGATAATCCCCTTTGGCATTTTATCATTTTATTTTTCTCTTATTCGTTACCATGTTGAAGAACATGATTGCAACTTATCTTTTTGTTTTTAATTTATTGATTATGACTTAATTTTATTTTTGCTAGAATAATTATGAATCTTTGACCTATGATTCTTGATTCTATGTTAAGAATGTTTTGTGAAAATGTTTATTAATTCATTCAAGTAGAATTAATGTTAACACTTACAAATGCATGATCAATATTGGTAAGTAACCGAGTTAACTGTTTAATCTGAGAAGAGATAAAAGTTAATAGAAAAAAGACTTGAATGGTGCATGTCGTGTCGATATTGAGAGAAGATTGTTGTATGTATAAACCGTTATAATGCCCGAGAGGGTAATCTTAAGGTTAGCTTGACATAGATATATGCAAGGTAGATAAGAGACATAAGTAGGACTTTGAGAGGAGCCTATGATTTAAAGAGTTGGTTTAATGAGTTTCATATTGCCATGATTTATCGTAACATTCTATAACATAATTATCAATGATCACTAGTTAAAGAGAAGTAATTATTCTAGAATATTCATGTCATTATTATTAAATCATGTGTTAGAGTTTTTTGCTATTGTTATCTTTTGTATTGTGTTTAGTTTACTTTCTTTGCATACTTAGTATAACTAGTTACATCATTATCTCACATCAACAATTTCTTTCTTCACATACCAAGTTGCTAATAATTAATTTTGCAAATAATCCATATATACAATCCTTCCTATTAGAAATCATCCATATTTATAGAAAGTCAAAGATATGGGTATCAGAAAGATATGGGTATCAGAAAGATATGAGTATCAAAATCTAAGATTTAAGGCACCAAAAGTGGGATTGAGATTTGGCATAAGATAATTGCAATTTTGATCCCTGAACCTCAACTATAAATAGGCCTAACCATTTCTTTTCTTCATCATCCCAAATTTGCCATTCTCTACTTAAGGCATTGTTTTCTCTCTCCTTCTTTGTAAATTCTCATTTGTATTTTGGAGTGAAATATATTTGGTAGTGCCCGAGGACATAGGCAAAATTTGCTGAATCTCGTTAAATTCTTGTGTTCTTTATTGTATTATTCTACATGAATTGTGAGTGTGATTGTAGTGATTTATTGTGCTCTTAAATTACGATTGAGGGATATTCTGGCCAAGAAAGACCTGGTACTTAAGCAATCCTTGTGATCCACCTCTCTTTCATGGGAATTGAACTTAGTGTGATTTTTTAGTACAATAATTTTACTCTTTTACACGCTTCCGCACAACAATTGGTATTAGAGCTAGATTCGTACTTGGGGAATACGATCGTTCACGGCACTGTTCACGTACAGTAGTTGAGATTAAGGAGAAAAATGAAAAAGGTATCGTCATCAGCAAAGACTACTGTGACCAATGCAAAATTTGAAGTAGAGAAATTTGATGGTACCAATAATTTTGGTATGTGACAATGTGAGATATTGGATGTCTTATGTCAGCAAGAGTTGGATATAGCCCTTGAAGAAAAACCTAACAAGATGGATGACAAGGAGTGGGCTAAGGTCAATAGACAAGCATGTGGAACAATTCGCCAATGTTTGGCCAAAGAGCAGAAGTACTCTGTCATGAGGGAGACATCAGCGAAGAAGTTGTGGGATACACTGGAAGAAAAGTTTCTAACAAAAAGTCTTGAAAATAGGCTTTATATGAAAAAGAAACTTTATCGATTCACGTATGCACCCGGTATGTCGATGAATGACCATGTGAACTCATTCAATAAAATTTTAGCAGACTTGCTAAATTTGGATGAGAAATTTGAAGGTAAAGACAAGGCATTACTGTTGTTGAATTCTCTTCCTGATGAATATGATCATCTTACCACCACATTGCTTCATGGGAAGGATACAATCACATTTGATGCAGTCTGTAGTGCATTGTATGGATTTGAGACTCGAAAGAAAGATAAAAAAGATCACAGAGATACAACTACATAAGTCTTAACAATAAGAGGTCGTTCGCACAGCAGCAAATCTGGTAGAAGAAGTAAGTCCAAAGGGAGACCTGCCAAAGATGAACGTATTTTTTGTCGTGAGAAAGGGCATTGGAAAAAGAATTATCCTAGGTTACAAAAGGGCAAGGCTATTTCTGATGCATGTGTAACGAAGCATGATGATGAGTCAGACTTTAGCTTGGTTGGCATGGCAATGGCATGTCATACAGATGAGTGGATTTTGGATTCGGGATGTACTTACCATATGTGTCCTATAAGGACTGGTTTTCTAGTCTTAAAGAATTAGAAGGTGGAGTTGTTTTTATGTGCAATGACAGTGCTTGGAAGACAATGGGAGTAGGTACAATTCAATTGAAGAATCACGATGGCTCAATTCAAGTCTTGATATATGTTCGCTACATACCTAGCTTGAAGAAAAATCTCATCTCATTAGGGGTCCTAAAATCTAAAGGGCTCACAATCACTTTGAGAGATGGATTGCTAAAGGTAGTAGCTGGGGTATTGACGGTGATGAAAGGCACAAGAAGGAATAATCTATACTATTTAAATAGAAGTACAGTTATTGGATCAACATCAACAGCTTCTGCGAAAGATACATATTTAGAGGCTACCGGGTTATGGCATATGCGATTGGGACATGCTGGTGAAAAAGCTTTGCAGAGTTTGGCGAAGCAAGGCTTGTTGAAAGGTGCAAATTCTTGCAAATTGGAATTCTGTGAACATTGTGTTCTGGGCAAGCAGACGAGGATAAAATTTGGTTCATCAATTCACAATACAAAAGGAATTCTAAACTACTTTTGTAACACCCCTATACCATGTTCGACTTAAGGAACTTGGTATAGGAATATTACATTTGGTGCCAAATTAATACTTGGCTAATTACTAATATAATTCAACATAAAAACTAATACTTGCATCATACCTAATATTTTTCCTAAGTACATGCCATTCTAATCAAAACTTTAAAACGTACCATATTGTTGCTTGAAGATGTGACGAGATAAAAACTTGCAATATCAACTTCAACTCTTCAAAAAATTTTCTGTACCTAATCTGCGCACGAAAACAAACCGTACGCTGAGTATTCACCCAGTGATATTACTATAATTCAAACACTTAAGGTAAAAATAGCATATATAAATATACATTAAATCTTACCACTATTTTACCATTAATAAATCATTCATGCATTCAAACTTAAATTTTATTTTAATAATATGTATTTTAAATAGATTCTCCTTATTTTAACTTATTTATTTTCTTACTATATCAGTATCTATTTTATGCATTTTATCAATAACCATTTCATAAAAATCATTATATCATATATTTCATTTCTATGTCTCAAATCAATAACTTATTTTATTTCATATCTAAAACCTTACAATATTAGTCTTTCAGTAACTATTTCACATTCATTTCAATTTCCCATTCCATTTAATAGTTTATCCATCATCGATTTCCATTGTCAATTCATTCTTTTATAATCAAATTACAATTAGAGTCTTTAAATATTCAATTCATGCATCAATTCCATAAATATTTTTCAATAACTTGTATTCAATTAAATTCAAGTATTACTTCACTATTTAAAATCATTTTATTTTCATTTCTCATTTTTACATCATTTCACATTATCAAAAACTATTTCTCAAACTTTATCATTATTTGTTTCTTGAACCCATGATTCTCACAGTTCATTTTCACATCTCAATTCATTGTCTCATTTCCAAATCAATTTAGTTTAATTCAATCGCTTTTAATTTCCAATCAATATACCTTTGAATATTCACATAATTCATAATTCAATATAATTTCTTACTTCAATTCTTTTATTTCCCCCTATTAACATGACTCGGACTTTGACGGATACACGGATCCAACCAAACACACCAGAATGGCACCTAGTGCCTCATCGGATAGTTCGAAGCAATAAAATGACACCCAGTGTCTCATCGGCCAAGTCGAAGTAAGTTGGTACCCAGTACCTCATCGAATCTATCTGAAGTAACAGTATGACACCCAGTGTCTCATCGACTCAAGGTCGAAGTATCCCTGAACACTTCCAATCCTATGGCATGCCAACTATATCCGACTCAGCCCGACTAGTTAATAGGGTATTTAATTCACTTTCCAGTAAAGATTTCCATCTTAGTTCAGTATCAACTATGATTCCTTATTTCAATCAGTTTCACAGTATTGCAGTAATTTATTACTTCAGTATTTTCACAGTTCAATGTAGTACACATAATAATACTCAGTATTCCATAATTCAGTTCAGTATCAGTCTTAAATATCAATTTCCACTTTCTCAATTTCAATTCCAATAAAATCCATATCAATCACCAATTTCAATATTCTGGTTCAATTCAATAATTCAATTCAAACCATTGCAATTTCTATTCAATAATCACATTTCAATTCAAATTCATTTTCCACTTCGTAATCTACTAATACATATTCCAGATATTCACATATAATCATACTTCGATTTACGTATTCACACTTATTCATAATTTAATTCACTTTTATTCAATTCAAATATATATATTTTTATTTATTTTCCAATCAAATTCAAATCACCAATTACTTTTCAATCAATATACATTTCAAAGATTCACAAAATTTTTATTTATTTATTTATTTTTAATTCAATTCAATTTAATTCAATTACTTAATTCAATTCATTTTTAGATTTCTAATTTGTTCTCCTTCAATTTCAATAGCCATAAATATTTTTGAATCAATTTAATTCAATTCAATATTATCATTTCAATTACTTACCTTATTTTACCTACCATGCATTTTAATTAAAATATAACAATTAATAATAAATAGATTTGAATTATAGTAATACAAACTGTGATTTTCTCGAGTTTACTCCTCGATAATCTCCTCTTTTCCCTTCCGTGCCAATGCTTCTAGTTCTTTGCTAGCTACGAAAAATTAAGATAATTTTATAATCAATAATACACTATTAATTTATATCTAATTAATTGAATTTCTATTCAATTTTCTACTTTAATTTCAATTCAATCTTAACAAAATTCACTTATTTTTCTATCTCAATTCATACTTTATTTCAATTCAAATTTCAACCAAACTTAGACATAACTATCTAAATTTCATCATAAAACCCTAATTTTGAAATTCTTGAAATTTAGTCCCTACTAATCAAAACTTATAGCTTACTTTGCAATTTAATCCTTTAATCAATTCTAATCAATAAGTCTATCAATTAAACCCCTAATTTAAACATTTGTTCAACATGAACTATACTTAAAAACCTATAAACTTCCAAAGCCTCAACTTAATTTCATCAAAATCTTTGTTCTAAGACTTCTAAAACATCAAAGTTAAATAAAAAGGGCTTGATTGACTTACCTATTAAGGTTTAAAGCTTCAAAACCTAAATTTTCCCTTTTATTTTTCTTTCTTTCCTTCCTTTCCCCTGTTTCGAATAGCTTCTGCTCTTTTTCTCCTTCTTTTTTCCTTCTTTCGTTACTTTATTATATATATATAATATAATAAGATATTTATTATTTAATAATCTAATATAATATATTTATTGAAAAAATCTCAGATCTTTTTCTAAGGATTAACCACCTCAACTTATACTTTTGGTTTAATTGCCCTTTTAATCCTTTTTACTTTCTTTGTATTATATTTGTTTATTAATTTAACAATTATATAATATATAATTATATCAAATATCTATTACTTAAAATAACAAGTAAATTAAATACATATACTACAAATGTACATATTTTAATTAACACACTTGTATTTTATCATCACCTTACACTTGTCTTTATTTGTTTTATTTCATAATATAATATATTAATTAATAAACATCTTTTACTTATTATTTAAGAAAATATACAAATAAATTACAAGTGTGTTTTCATATATTTTATACATGTTTATTATCTCTACCATACATTTGTCACTATTTTAATTTATCTAATAATAATAATTTTAATATAAAACCATAATAATATTTATATATAATATATAATCGAAGAAAAAATCTTCCCATTTGCCGCCTCATTTATTGTTAATGGCTTAATTGCCATTCTAATCCTTTTTATTTTCTATTAATCTATAATTCAACTTTTACCCCTTATTCAATTTAGTCTTTTTTCCTAATTACTTTAAATTGGGCTAAATTCACTAAATAAAAATCTAATTAAACACACTATTAGACTCATAATTACTCCCAATATTTATTTACTAACTCAGTTTACTAAGACGGAGGCCCGATAACACACTTTTTCTGTGCCCACGAATTTTAGGTCGTTACAACTTTCACAGTGATGTGTGGGGACCTACTAAAGTGGCTTCTTTGGGAGGTATGCACTATTTTGTTACTTTTGTTGATGATTATTCAAGAAGAGTATGAGTGTATCTAATGAAAAGGAAAAATGAAGTTTTGGAAGCATTTCTGAAATGGAAGAAGATGGTGGAGACCTAGACTGGTCGAAAGGTTAAACGACTTCGATCAGACAATGGTACTGAGTACAAGAATGATCCATTTCTACAAGTATGTCAAGATGAGGGCATTGTGCGACACTTCACTATTCGAGATACACCAGAACAGAATGGGTTGGTAGAACGTATGAATTAGACTATACTGGAGAAAGTTCGATGTATGTTCTCCAATGCTGGATTGGGCAAGGAATTTTGGGCTGAGGTAGTTACATATGCGTGCCATCTAATTAACCGGTTGCCATCAGCTGCAATAAATGAAAAAACTCCTATGGAGAGGTGGGCTGGTAAACCTGCTACTGATTGTGATTCTTTACATGTTTTTGGTTCCACTACATATTATCATGTAAAAGAATCTAAGTTAGACCCAAGAGCAAAGAAAACATCATTCATGGGTATAATTAGTGGAGTAAAAGGATACCGTCTTTGGTGTCCTGATACAAGGAAGATTGTTTTCAGTAGAGATGTGACTTTGATGAATCAACCATGATGAAGAACAAGGATTCACAAAAGGATAACAAAACTAGTGGCACTTTGCAGCAGGTGGAGCTTGAAAAGATTAATAATGATCCAGCTAATATTGAAGGAACAAATGATGAAGAAGTTTTGACCCAAGAACTTCTACAGCAACATGATTCAATTGCATATAGGAGGCCAAGAAGAGAGATTCATATGCCTACTCGCTTTGATGATATGGTGGCCTATGCACTTCCAATTGCAGATGATGATATTCCTTCTACTTACACAGAAGCAAGAAGTAACCCTAATGGTGTAAAGTGGAAACAAGCTATGAATGAAGAAATGCAGTCTCTTCATAAAAATAGGACTTGGGAGTTGGTGACACTACCCAAAGGAAATAAGGCAATTGGATGCAAATGGGTATATGCAAAGAAGGAAGGATTTCCTGGTAAAAATGAAGTTCGATATAAGGCTAGATTGGTAGTAAAGGGTTACGCTCAGAAAGAAGGAATAGACTACAATGAAGTGTTTTCTTCAGTTGTAAAGCATTCATCTATTCGGATTTTGCTAGCCTTGGTTGCTCAATATGATCTTGAACTAGTTCAGCTCGATGTGAAGACCGCATTTTTACACGGTGATTTGGAAGAGGAAATCTATACGACTCAGCCAGATGGATTCAAGGTTGCTGATAAAGAAAATTGGGTTTGCAAACTGACAAAGTCGCTTTATGGATTGAAACAATCTCCGAGGCAGTGGTACAAGCGATTTGATCAGTTTATGAAAGAGCATGTTTAACAGTTAAATAAGGCACTATCAGGTGTTGTTGACAAAGGCAGAGAGAATTGTGTGAAGATAAGATTATTCGAATCAAATCTTCAAGGTGGAGATTATTGGAAATCATCCATATTTATAGAAAGTCAAAGATATAGGTATCAAAAAGATATGGGTATCAAAATCTGATATTTAAGGCACCAAAAGTGGGATTGAGATTTGGCATAAGATAATTACAATTTTGATCCCTGAACCTCAACTATAAATAGGCCTAACCATTTCTCTTCTTCATCATCCCAAATTTGCCATTCTCTACTTAAGGCATTATTTTCTCTCTCCCTCTTTGTAAATTCTCACTTGTAATTTGGAGTGAAATATATTTGGTAGTGCCCGAGGACGTAGGCAAAATTTGCTGAACCTCGTTAAATTCTTGTGTTCTTTATTGTATTATTCTATATGAATTGTGAGTGTGATTGTAGTGATTTATTGTGCTAGTAAATTACAATTGAGGGATATTCTGGCCAGGAAAGACTTGGTACTTAAGCGATCCTTGTGATCCACCTCTCTTTCCTGGGAATTGAACTTAGTGTGATTTTTTAGTACAATAATTTTACTCTTTTACATGCTTCTGCACAACACTTACTACTTATTACTTGTCACAACTGTGTACACTTGCACATTATTTGTAACACCCTATACCCGACCCAATCATTGGGTCCAACCTACAGTGTGTCATATTCATTGCTGCAACAACTATGATCAATTTGCAATTAAAATGTACAATTTAATGATAATATCAAACAAAACTACATTCATTAAACCTACCAAAGTAAATCGAAGTTTCATTTATATATATGCACCTAATAACGTACAACAAATTAACCATCACATATCTTACATATATATCAACTATTCGAATTATAATTTGCATATACTTTTATACATATGCATAGCAACCATATATATATATATTGCTACTAGAATATAAAATACAAAATTTAATTATATCATTCATCTACAACAAAACCTAATCTATTAGATACATGCCAAATATAAATAAAAGTTGGAAACAAAAAATATTGTTGAGTTCGGGACTATGGATTGGAAGCTAGGGTTGATGCTCGAAAATCTCGAATTAAATCTAACCTGCGCATGTGAAGAAAACAAACCATGCGCTGAGTAAAACACTCAGTGGTATTTCTATAATTTAAATATATAATATTAGCATTAACAATTCTATTCTAAATATACATGTATATCTATATGCACGTATCTACCATATACTTATAACTTGGAGTTGCCAAGCTTTACATTTTCAATATAAACATTATAAGCATATCAATATCAAAACATACCCTTATTAGTCCTATCTCCAATTTACTGCTTCTAATATCACTTAATTCACTTTTTCAGTTAATATATAATCATTTCCAGGTTTAATTCGAGTTTACAGAAGCTTAAATACTATAAAATAATTAGCTATTGCATCTCATACAAAAACATATGTAATCATAATTAACTCCTAAACATGACTAGCATCTTAGCATAACATACTAATTCTTAAACCATTTACAATTCATGACCATTAGGGATACTCTAATAGCAACATATTTAAGCCAACGAGTATAACCACATAGTTATAACCAAAATGACTCAGCCTAGGTCCATATCATCCTTAAATTGAAACAAAAATACAAACATTTTCTAGCTTGAAAATCTACAAAATTGTACACTGAGTAATTATGCTCAGCGGTAACTCTATGATTCAAACAGGTAAATTAACATATGCAACATGCAACCATCCCATTCCTAATTTAATCTCAGACCACTTGTGATGCATATATTAACCTTCCCATTGACAAGTATATAAATAAAATAAATTACATTCTGAATCATTTTATTTGTATTCAAGTCAACCACGATCTATCACAATCAATTCATATCATTTAATAATTTAGTTCTAGTCAAAGTATACGTTCAATACGAAAAAGAATCAGTCCTAGGTCTTACACAAGCTTACGAAAGCTCTAAAATTAACTCGAGATCGAATTAAGACTAATTTGGAAGGAACAAAAAGTTTAAGGTCGACATCGTAACGTGAGGGAGTTCCTCTCCACAACGTGAATTATTAACTTGGTCTCGTTATGGCAATGGGGTTCCTCATCGCACTGTGATCTGGAGCTTAAGCTCATCCCAACAACCTGCAATTGGCATCACAACATAACCTTCTCATTGTGGCGACACTCGAGCGATTTCACGACGTCACTAAATCTTTCTACAACATCCACATACATCTAAAACCATCAAATTAACATAACACAATACATGGCCTTACTTCTACACTATTCTTGACCGTATGAATGGTACATTTAATAGATATGACACATTCCACACATTCCTATTTCATGTTTTTACTGTCTATTCCATCCGACAACTCCAATATTAAACATTTCCTATCAATTATACAAACATATGCCAAAACCAATGTCCATTCCATAAGTAATCCATATGTGTTATCTTCCTATTTCAATTGCATACCTCAAGCCCCATCCAAGATACATATAACTTCATATATGTACACTTTGTAAACATTATTCTCTTTCAACTATCCATCACATACCAATATCATTAATCAACCAACCACCTACTAGCATGATTCATACCAATCTATATTTCAAATATTATTTCATATGTTTTATATATATTTCAACCATTTCCAAACATGCCATTAACAACAAAGTATTAACCATTCGTATTATACTTGCATATATTTAATATATGTACACATTCATCAATTTCCCAAAATCAACATTCCAATCTTATCACAATATAATGAAAGCTCTTCTAGGTACATGCTCTTTTATATACTATCAGGATTCATGTCCATCATTCTCAATTCATCGCCAAATCATAAATTCATCATATCATATAACAGAATCCAAACCAATTCAAAGTTAATTTAGCATTTTCCTCAAGTTTCCATATTTTCAATTCTATTCAATTTAGTCCTTTATATTCAATAATCGATCGAAATTGTAACAATTCATTTCACCTCATAATCTTACCATGCAAAACAAAACAAAAATGCAACAACCAAAGTAGTTTGAATTATAAAACTACAAACCGAAAGCTCGTATCACTCGTCGTCGACTCTTGCCTTTCCTTTTCCTTTTGATGATACTTTATCGGTTTTAACTACAAATAATAATTCAATAATGGTATGACATCAAATTCTATCCAAATCACATTCAATTACAAGATAATACATATTTTGTAAATTATTCAATTTAATCCTCTATCTTAACAATCCATCAAATTCGTATCGATTTGATTCAATCAATCATAATCAAATATAAATTCATTAAATATATCAAATTGAAATAATCAAATTCAATTTATTAGTCAATTTATCATTTCTTTATGATTTAGTCCATATCTCACCTTTGTACCAAATTTCAAAAAATTCAAATTACTATTAGATATACACAAGTTTATAATTCAAATATATAATAATTTAAATACAATCATACCATATGAACTATATAGCCAACACAGCAAACAACCAAATCTTCAAGGACAAATCAATAATTTTGCCTTTTTCTCGATTATCCCCGATTTGGTTCAATTCTCGATCTATACAATAAGTCAGTTCAATTTGTAAATCCCTACCCTCTTATTTCATCCTATTATAAGCATATATTAGCTCAATTCCATTATTGAAATGCCTCTAATTTTTTTCATTTTATTTAATTCAGTCCCTAAAACTAAAATTACAATATATTTCGAATTTGAACTTTGATTTCAAAAACGATCTCAATTATATCCTTATAAGACCCTATACTATCCATAATTATAGAAATTTCATACATATTTTGTAATATTTACACTTTAGTCCCTATGTTTAAAACTAACAATTTTCACTTTACAAATTAGTCATTTTTCATATCTAAGCTTAAAATCTAACAATTAGTACCAAAAACTTCAAGTATTCATAAATGACAACTTTTGAATAATAGTTTTGCAAATTAGTACAAGGGCTAGCTAAAACAAGCTCTCACGACTTCAAAAACAGAAAAATTACAAGAAAATGACTAAATTGAACATACCAAATTGAAGGACAAAAGTTCGAAAGCTTCAAACCCTTCTTGTTCTTCTTCTTTTTGTTCCATGAAAATGAAAATATGAAAAAGGATGGCTAATATTTTTTCTTTTAATTTAATATATATTTGTATTAACATTAATAAATTAAGATTAATATAATTAAACATTACTTAATGATAATTAACAAAGTTGGTGGCTTACAACTTACCAACACCACTGTTTGGACTTATAAAAATGGCCTAAATTCTCAATTGGTCCTTCAATTAATTAAAAATCCATAGCAATGAACTTTTACTACTTTTATAATTTAGTCCTTCTACCATAATTAACTATCCAAATGACAAAAATAATGAACCAAACTTTAATTAACCTTAATACTAACCTTGTAAATACTAAATAATAATATTTACAAACTAAAACATCGAAAATGGGGTTCTGAAATCACATTATCCAATACCATTAATTTTAGGATCATTACACTTGTACCTTAATTAACTATCAATTAAACAAAATTACTAGACCAAATTTTAATATGCTTTTATACTAGCCTCATAAATATTAAATATTATTATTTACAAACATGGTTTACAGAAATGACATTTTTGAACCATAATTTTCAACACCACTAGAAAACTAAGTCATTACATCATTCAAAAATTCAGAACATTATGAAAGGGTACAAGGTATCAATATGAATGTTAAATGTTTACTGGGTATGAATGACATGTGTATTCTAATACAGGATTTGAAATGGTACGATTATGATAACAATGCCCATGTGAACTTAGTAAAAGATTAGGATATGTATGACATGCCATTAGGGTTAAATACGAAATCGATCAGGGGTTTACATGATATGAGATCCAACATTTTTTGTGAATTCTTGATTTATATGTATCATTGATTTTTCCTGGATTGGTAACCTTGATACGATGTCAGCTTGTGTGAGCGAATCCTTTATATTGTCAGCTTGTGTGAGCAACCCTGATCTTTGTTAGCTTGTATGAGCAATATAGTCCTGTGTATCTGAGCTCGATTTATAAAGGTTCTCTTGGGTGAAACTTTAACTTAATGAAAATGGAAAGATTGAAATGTATTGAATATAGATTGGATGATATATGATTTCAAATGGAAATTTAACTTATGATTTCTTATCTATTGAACTAACTTACTGGTTGTATATGATGTTATGTGTTAGTTATTTCAAGATATGTCAAACATTTTTTAAGGCAAGTAAATTTCATATGAACTTACTAAGCATTAAATATGCTTACTCCATTATTTCCCCTTTCTTTATAGATTGTCACTTTGCAAAATATGTCAAGCGAATCGTTCGAAATTCACAGTATCCCATTTTTGAATCGGTAACTTTTTTATCGTTTTAAGTCCAGATTTGTGGTATGTACATAGGTGTTTTGTATATGTTAACTTTGAATGTGGAACATAGCTAAAATCTACCTAATATACAATTTTGGGATGTTAATGTCTTGATGAAATGGTGTGTTTTGGTAAATGGTTCGAGATGTGTATGTGGCAATTGATTTGGCATATTTGGATATGAATTGGTGTTGATTAGGTGATTGTTTGATATATATATGCCATGGTAATAAGATGATATGTCTAATGGTTGATTAGGTGAAATAAATTGATAGGAAGTTGATTGTGTTATTTGCACTTGTTTTGGTATGTGTTTTGAAGTGTTTTGGTGCAAGTGAAGTTAGTCATTTGTGCACAAAATGATAAGTTTGTGTGGAAGCTTGAAATAGGTACCAAATGACTCAAAATTTACCAAAAAGAAAGTCTATGTCTCGACGTGCAACTTAGCTCATCACAACATCAACCAAAATAGTGAGTCACATCGTGACGTCAATTGGCCTGAAGTCACAACATGACATACTATTTTGACAACATAATGACATCGGCCCTAAAGGTTTAAAACATTTTATTTTGGTCATATTTCATGCTCAGATTGTCGAAAGATCTTTCTTAAGTCGATTAGGCCTGAATTTGATTGTTTATCATAATTTAAATTTAAATTACTCATATTAGAACTTATAAATGATTGTATTACTACGAACTTGATAGTAGTTGCTCCAATAATGAATGTGACATCCTGTAGCTCGAACTTGACGATCGGGTCAGGCGAGGGGTGTTACACTATAGAAGGCATATATGTAACGCACTAACTTTTAGTTCCTTACCTATTTGAACTAAAACTTTTAATTATAATAAAGTATACGAGTCGTACAAACATAGTCCATCATCCACTTAGGATTAAGGTATGTCTCGATATTAACCTCAGAAGTGAATAAATCCATAAATGGATTTAGGATTTATTATACTTGGGTCTTGTTTGATATACTGTCAATCTAGTTAGTCACATCTATATCTATCTTCTGAGAGTCACTCGCTTTGATGCCTAAGACAAATTATCTCCCAAATTAGACTTGATAGACAACAAATTAATTTTTCAATCAGTTTTCTCATTTTTAATTAGACTAAGGACATGTTTAGGTTCGTTTACCAATATAAGTTTTTTTCTGTGTTATGTTTCGACCACGTAATACCGCTTAGTATTAGTTAAACATTAGACAACCAGTGAGCTGATATTTGCTTCCATTTTGTTCTGCATGCAAAAACCATTAAGGACATTAAAAAAAGATATTAATGTAATTCATGAATAATTTTATTAACCAATCTGTTCAAAAAATTAAAAGTGTATATAGACGAAAATACTAAACTTAGGGCACTAGATCCAAACTCTCCCACTTGCCTTACTGAAATAGATAGGTCATATTTTGTATTCTCATACCCTCCATATGTTTCCCAAACAATCTCTAGCTTGTAGTGTCACATCCTAAGTCTGGCAGGTCCAAGATTTAATCGTATTTTAGTAAAAGAATTTTTCTGGCGAAATATAATCCACCCAATTGCTTATTTTGGAGTATATGTGTGGGTGTGTAGTAACCACCATATAAGTAAGTAAAGATTTTATTTCAGGATATTCTTCTATTCAAAGGAAAAGATTGTGTTAAGTGAAAAGGGATAAGTATGGTATGAGTTATCGCCAAAGGTATAGTACGCCTTGTTTGTCTAAAGTACTGTGCTAGTTAGGTTGTAAAGTAACCTGGTTAGGAATCATCTGGATAAATTAGTATGATATTTTTAAATGCATAGTACTCATTTATGTTTCTCTCGAAAACTGTAAACCAATAAGAAGACAAATTCTGAAATATGTAACACTTGTTAAGTTCCATTAGGTAGGATGGGCCATATTTATATGTGTGAGAAGGGTTCTGAGAAAGGTTCTTCTTCTTCTTCTTCCTTTAAGAGTAATTTCTAATTTTTTCTTAAGTCTAATTGTATCTATTCCTCGTTGAGTTAGAAGCTATGGTTCTTAGTTAATGAATGGTTATTCCATCTCTGGGGTAAGTATTACAGCTCTACAAGTTAAGTTATGAATGAGTAAATCTGTATGTGGTATTTGAACAATAAGTTGGAAGTATAAGGTTTTGCATTGGGGTTATCAGTGACTAAAATGATAGTAATTTGTATGTAAATAAGTTTTAAAGGAAATCCTATATTCTGTAAGCAGTTCAAGAAGAACAGTTAAGTCTAGAGCTTTGAACGATAGTAAGTGAGTGTCAGGTGAGTCTCTATCTTGACTCATTCTTATGAATTGTTCGAATAAGAAATATATATATGGGATGAGGATATCTATAGAAATTGTTAAGAGTATGAGTATAGTAAAGACAAAAAATATGCCATGATGATATATATAAGGTTCTATTAAAAGAATAATGTTTGGTAAGCATGCAGGTAAGGTCTGATAAACAAGTTGCAGGAACCATAAAAAGGTGATCATCTGGGTAAGTGATTACTTATCAAATGTTCTTTTGTAATGCCTCTGGTAGGGAAGCTATATTGCTAACTAGACTGACAAATCATGATATGGAAACATGAGTAAGACCATAAGGTTGAGACTAATGGCATCTTAATATGAATTGGAATCACTCATGGTGTAGCTTCTAGTAAGATGAATACTGGAATGGCAGATCACGATACATGAATGTGTGTGTAATTCCATGTGGCTAAGACCCATGGAAAGATATGTCTGTATGTATGTTCATCGTGTAGCCTTCGATAATGTATGAATCAAAATTCTGGATCACGATACATGAATGTATGTGTAAGTTCGTGTGGATAAGACCCATGGAAAGATATGTCTGTATGTATGTTCATGGTGTAACCTTCGATAAGACCCATGGCAAGATATCACTGCACATGAAATTATGTATAAGTCCATGAGGAAGAAACCTATGGCACCTTCTGTGATAGCCTGTCGAGACAGTAAACACGTGATTCTGTATGAAGCCCTTATGGCGTATTATTGTTGACCCTTGTGGCGTGCTCAACTAAGCTTGTATGGTAAGACATAATTATCTGCTCTTAGGGTAAGTTTTGGATAAATTCTGATTGCTCTGTAAGAATTATTGCTAAGATAAGGATATGATATGGTCGAGGTTATTTTGGTTGAAATAGATTTGTGAAGTAATTGAATAAGTTAAGAAAGTTCTTGGAAAGAAATATGTATCTGTGTATTAAAAAGGGTATCCACCATGATATTTTGTTAGTGTTGAAATTGGGCATATTCGTAGTTATGAGAGATATAAGAAATTGTTAATTGCATTCTTTTGTGTTATATAATGGTTAAATCTGAGTTATCTGGAATCTACCATATCTGAGTATTATGTCCTCTTCCAAAATCGAATGGGATATGAGTTTTTTTATCCTAAGTATTTAAGGTCTTATGATAAAGTGGTTGTGAAATTCATCTGAATGATCTATGTAGGATATTATCATTGTGAGTTTGATGGTATTTAGATCTGCGCAATTATTCACCAAATGTGTATGTATCTGCCAGTGTTTAATATCTGTGGCAACTGTTTTGGGGTAAGTGTATATGCTAAGAGATGGTCTATATGATTTGGGCTCTAAAGGTATATTCTCTTAAAAAGTACCTATGATTTATGAAATATTTAGAAGGATTTTTATTTAGGTAGTTTAGAAATAATTTGTACATTAAGAGTATGTTGAAATTGTGATAGTATCTGCCCAAAATGGAAGTAAGTGGTTTGAAGGAATCGCTGGTGCATTGATGTTCTTCCAATCTTATAAATTGTTTGCCAAGGTATTTTTTTTTTTTGTGATAAAGCTCACTAAGTTCTCTTGAACTTACAAGATTTGTTCTTATTTTCAGGTGTGGTAGTTGAATGCGCCAGGAGGGATAGGCTAAGACTGCACCAAGGTAGCAGTGAAGTGGGTTGTTATGCATACAGTGGGATAATGGCGTAGTTTAGGGTTACGTCCTAAGTGTTTGTCTGTAACAAACCTTTATACTGTAATGAGTTGTAACAAGCCTGTTCTAATTTTTTTAAAATACTTTCCTTTGTTCCTAGATATTCAGTTTTTCAGTTAAAATAATAAGAAAAGTGTTTTCAATAAAGATTTATTTATCAATTGCTTCAATAATTCAATTAAGTATTTTGTGTAGTAACACCCGATATCCGAACCCGACGAATCAGGTGGGGATGAGGGCATTACATGTAGAGTCTTGGAAAACAAATCCTTAAGGTTTGTCCTCAGATCTAATCTTTGACTACATCCACTATTCTGTCAATTACTACCGTCTTACTTATGATACTTTCTATCAATGTGTTTTGTTCTTATATGGTTTCTTTGAGGTTTAGCTATATACATACTGTTATAGTGTCATAGCTTTATTTGTACCTCATATTCGACCCTCTATGGTAAAGTTAGCAATGTAATCCTGCTTGACACATACTCACACTAAGGACCTGTCATCTAAGACAAAGACACAACTCGATGTTGATTTCTACAAACCTCGACATATTTGGAAGTCAGAATTAGTATTTCGAATAGGAGCAAGATATCCTCTAGAATACATAAGCATAGAATCCCTCATTATTTGTAAATACTTGAGTATATGCTTAACTTCTTGCCAATGTCTTGAACTTGGATTTGTCTGATATCTACCAACCCCACAACGAAACAAATATTTGGACATGTGAACAACATAGCATACATGAGACTTCCTGCTGTAAAAGCATAAGGATCATTTCTCATGTTTTCTCTTTCTTCCACTGGCTTAGGACAATCCTCCAAAGAAAGATGAAATCCCAATATAGAAGGTTAAGTTTCTTTATTTGAATTGGCCATTGCATAATGTTCCAATATCTTGTCTATGTATGAATCTTGTGATAATTCTATCACTTTGTTCTTTTAATCCATTAGGATTTAGATTCCTAGAACAAAACTAACTTATCACAAGTCCTTCATGCTAAACTATTGGGTTAACTATAGTTTAACCTATGACAATGTCCCTACATCATTTCCAATGAGTAGAATGTCATCGAAATATAGAATGAGAAAGATCACATTTCCATCCCTAATATGTTTATAAACATAAGGTTCATTTATGTTTAGCTTAAACCCAAAGGTTTTAATCACTTGATCAAATATTTGATTCCATGAGTAAGGTGATTGCTTAAGTCCATATATGGATTTAAATAGATTACAAACTTTTTACTCAATTCCTTTAGCTATATATTTGATGGGTTACATCATATAGATGTTCTCTTCAAGATAGACGTTCAAGAACACTATCTTGACATCCATTTTCCAGATCTTGTAATTGGGAACAGTTGCAATGGATAACAATATGCAGATTGACTTAAGTATGGAAACTAGTGAAAAGGTCTCTTCATAATCGATACCTTCTTTCTGAGTATATCCTTTTGCTACAAGTCTGGCCTTGTAAGTTTCCACTTTTCCATCCACATTTCTTTTTTTCTTGTAGATCCACTTACACCCTATGAGTTTTATCACTTTCGGTAAGTCTACAAGTTCCCACACTAAGTTGGAATTCATAGAATCCATCTCAAGTTTCATAGCTATTTCCTAGAGCTTGGAATCAACACTCTCCATCAGTTCATCAAATTTGGCAAACTCAATGTTTAAAATACTTTCGCTATATTGGAAGAACTCAAGCCTACAAGAGACCCTCCCACTATGACGAGGGGTCCTATGTTGTTGATTGCTTGTAAGTCTACTATCAAGAGTTATTTTTGGAACTAGTACAGTAGGGCTTTATGCATTTCCCAAAATTTCCTTGAGTATGTCTTTACTTTGAGGTTTAAATTCATTCATGTAACTTTCCTCAAGGAAAGTGACATTATTTGAAATTATCACTGTTTCCTCTTTCGAGTTATAAAACAAACCACCCTTTGTTCCATTGGGATATCCCACAAACATGCACAATTTAGTCTGTGAATCCAACTTCCTCGCATCTTTATCCAATACGTTGGTTGGGCATCCCAAAATCATTAAATGATTTAGATTTGGCTTCCTATCGTGCCACAATTCGTATAGAGTTTTAGAATGTAACCTCCTAAACCCGGTCTAGACATTATGGCTAGATTGAGAAGGCTACATTAGTCACATAAATGGCTAAGCTAACTTATGTTACTTTTTAAGACTTTAAATAAATTCATTTTAGAGAAAACCATAGTCGTACTTTGAGTTAGCTTAAAAGCATTTATTCATTAGGTTGTGTATGCTTAGGATTCATTTTATTGTTTACACTGTTGTTTTAGAAAATCGTTTGCTTGTTGCTATTTTTTAAAAAAAACTCGAAGTTAAACTAATGCAGTGGAAAAACCATTTTTCAAGTCATTTTGGAAAATTAGTTGCCTTATCGATTTGTTTTTCAAAAGCAGTTCCTTTGCAATATAGTGGAAACTAGGGAACAATATCAAATTTTACTTAAGCTTGATATCATGCATTATCTGGTTATTATGCTTGAGTAATTCATGCATGCAAAAATCCCCCAAAAGAAAAGTTTCCAAGCCACAGACCAAAAATAACTAAAAATTACAAGCCAAAACCAATAAAGACTTAATAATACTTAATTAAAAAAATTATAATCTGAGGTCCGAGTCCAGTCCTAATTTTGAGGTTTACCTTAAAAGTTAAACCCTATTGGGGGTGAGCTTATGAAAAGCTTAGTGAGAGTCGAATAATTATTTAAACAGGGAAAAAATGAAATACAGTGAAACATATTAGCATTAACAGAAGAAGATAGGATCATTATAGGAATTTCATGTCATTACATAGCCATTATCAAATTGATGTCAAATGGTGTATGAGCATAGGTCATCATTCATTCGAGTAACAATCATTAATTTCGATACCATTCAATACAACAAAATACAATGTGTAACATAAATCAATAACCTTTGAATAAGTCATGCACATGATGCAATGCAAAAAGGTTCATACCCATACCATCCGCTACACACCACGAGTTCCCCAGAACCGTCTACCAAACTCCAAAACATTATGAGCATAGCTCGATGTGGTAAAACCACCGAATAATCAATAATGCAGAAAACCTATCGGATATCAAATAGTGCGATACAATCGCCCATAACATATAATATGCGATAAAATCACCAATCCCCTAGGTACTCCAAGTGCAGTGCACTGACTACGAATAATGCGGACTTAATATGCCGCCAGTACTCCACGAAACTCCTCCGTCAACCACAAAATCCCAACCTAATGCATATGCAATATGTCACACAATCTCATACATAATGATATCTCAATACTTTTCACATTCATTTAACATGCTCAGCATGTCCTCAATAATCACATACTTTTAGTAAATGGAAACAGTGTTCCAATCTTTCAAATTACCATTGTGTTGGTATCAATCAATTTTGTTCAATTTCACATACTTTACGAATTTTCATTGTGCATAAATAGCACCTTTTTAGTACACAATATAAAAAATATCTCATGTGTTTAAATCATACATAAGCTTAATATCAACACATTATATCATTCAATCAAACATTCTCATATCTCATAACTCAAATATGCAATTACAAACTCAATCAAACATCTATACTATTAAACTAGCAATTTTGCCAACATGTCAATCTTTTAAGGCTCGAAACATACCTGGTTCGGCCACTCACAAAATCAATAAGTTGGCTATTAAGACAGTCTAATCAGCAATCTAATTTATCATATATAACATGATATTAAACATTTTCAAACAATTTTATGAGTTTAGGACCCACACCTTATTTTTCGCTTCCTCGTAGAACACTAGCGAATCTTCTAATTTTCCTTAATAATTCCTTAAACGAACCTAAACCAAAATTTAGTATAAATTCAATAAATTTACCATTAAACCAGAACCCAAACACCCACTTATGAGTTCAAACAAATCGTTGAAATTATAACTATTTTATGAATCAAAACTAGTTAGATTCATTACACTGTATCGATGCAAACCGTACGTACAATCATTCTTCGCCTTTACGGATGATTTGGGGCGTTTGGGTCAACAACTAATTAAATAATATACTGGAAAATCAGTAGCTAATTAATGATTAAATTCCTTTATTTAATCAATTCATAACCTTTACCCAACAACTATGTCGAAATAACAAACTAGTTACACTTAGTTGCACTTACGCTTCATGATTTATGGGTTTCAAATGGTCAATCGATCAAGAAAGTTTTTCCCTAATTGAAATGAGTTTAAAAGCTTATCAGGAGGGCTCAAGAACTCAAATTAAGGCTGGAAAAATATAAGCAAGAACCAAGAAACAGAACAACCCCCTTTCTTGCACATAGGCGTATGTACCACCACCCATAGTGGCCAAAATTGGGGTTGAATTTTAAAACGGTTTGAGATCTCATTAAAATCTGGAAAAATACCTTTGAAATAATTTAAAATCCACCAAATTTCAGATCTTGAAATTTTGGTTTTTAATTGACAAAATTAATCAAGAAATTAAAGAGAAAAGAGACCTTACTCAAGCTAGTTGAGAGAAACGGCAATGACACTTTCTTGGAAATGTTCGGGATTGATATTGGAGTTCAAGATTTCAGATTTGGGGCTTATTTTAATGAGAAAAAATGAAATCAATATGGTGGGGAATATGTTATCAAATCTTGTGGCAAAAAGAAAAAAAGAAAGAGATGGTAAAACTAGGTGTAGGCGACGACAACAATGAAGGAAAGGAAAAACAAATTAAAATCAAAGAGAAGGAGAGGAGGAGAGGAATGTCTAGGGCAATGAGGAGGAGGATTAAAGGCTAATTATTCGTGAAAAATATATACCCAGGTTAACTAGGCTTGGATGGCCCAGACATTAAAATAATGGGTTTTTGTCAAAAAATTAAATTATTTGCATGGGAATGAAATTGAAGTTAGGACCTCAAGCATAAATTCACTAATGTTTAACCATCAAACCAATAACTCATTCTTGATATAAATTGAAATATTTATTTAAAAAAAAAGACATGTCACAAACTAGGATTTAAGGCAAAACTTGCAAAATAATAAAAATAGTGAGAGAGAAGGGATTTGAATTTGAGTTTCAAGGAACATTTCACTAACACTTAACCAATACCTTATTTATTTCCTAAAATTGCATAGATAAATTTCAAAAATTAAGGCATGGCCACTCTCTCTCGATTCACAAACCCGATTCTGCTAACCCCCAATTTTTAAGATGTTACATAGAAGCTACCTTAGTTGGCACATCATTTATAATATAACAAGCAATTTGTAATGCATATCCCCAAAAAGAAATTGGTAGCTTTCAATAACTTAACATCGGTCGAACCATATCTAACAACGTTCGATTATTTCTCTCTACCATGCCATTCTATTGTGGATTGCCTGACGCATTTAACTAGGACAATATCTTTTTCTTTATAAGATACTCTAAGAACTCATCCGATAAATATGCCCACGTCGATCAAACTGAAGTTCTTTTATGGATAAACCTAGTTGGTTCTTCACTTTCGCATGAAACTCTTTGAATTTATCAAAGGTTTCACTCTTGCACTGATGTTCATGGGGCCACATACATTAATGTGCACAAGTTCTAAGGTTTTTATGGCCCTCATTTCTTTTGCATTAAAAGATCACTTAGTCATCTTACCTTCCAACAAAGATTCACATTGTGGAAGATCAACTTTTCTAATCAAATTTAAAGTGTCATCTTTCGCAAGTCTAGTGATTCTTTCTTGGTTAACATGACCGAGTCTTAAATGCCAAAGGTACGCCTCATTAAAGTGAGAAGCTTTAAGTCTTTTATTCAAAATTTTAGTTTCAAGCAGTTTATACATCTTTGGTTTGATAAAATAGAGATTATTAAACATTCATCTATTACAGATAAGATTATGAATTCTAAATATTGCAACACTATTATTAAAATTCATGGTCAAGTTGTCCTTAAATAAACATGCAACAGAAATTAAGTTTCTTTTGAAACTTGGCACGTGGAAAGCATCTTTTAAAATAATCTTCCTAAAATTATCAAAATAAAAATGTAGACTTCCCATTATTTCAGCTGTCACGGTATTTTAATACAGAATAACAATATATTAAAGTTGTATATAACTTCTTCTATCTTTAGCCCTATCGATGCCATCTATTTATAAGGATAAGAAGTGAAACCCTAGTTGAACTAGGAGAAAGAGGTGGCTAATAGGGTGTGCTTCACTTCATAAGTATTATGATGCGGATTCGAGCCTCTCCTATATTGGGTCCAATTATAAGTGTTTCCTAGACTTTTAACTCGAAACTTTATAATTTAATCCAATCGAGTGCATGTTTTTCTATTTCTCAAAGTATACATTATTTATTAATTTAAATAAATTAATTTTTCCATTAAATAATTTTCTTAACCCAATTCTAATTCCGTTAAAATTATGAAAATTTTATCGTAAAAGAATATATGAGAAAATATATTTAACTTTTACCTTAGACGGATTCACAATGACCAATTAATTTAATTCCATTTTCGACCGTCAATTAATTAAATAATAATTATAAAAAATTACATTATTTCTCAAGATATTTCCATATTAAGTGACAAAACACATTCATTTCTAAATGTAACCAATTTTTCTAACTTTGTCATTTCTATACATTTATGTTCATTTGGCTCATCACACAATTCATTTCTAGTTTTAACGAGCTAGCAAAGGGACCGATTGGACATATGTTGTTAGGGCTCAAATGACTTATAATTAAGTTCCAGCTTTTTGCCTATTAATTATATATTCATTAAGTCACGAAGTCATTCCGTTATAGTATTGTGACTGAGTTCTCCCAAAATACATACTATTACGAAAGTTACTCGATCAGTGCTCCTCTAATGACCTTGTCATAAGTGTGTTACTCGTATAGGATATCCTTAATCTCTTTGGGATAAATTCATTCTCCCTATATAATCCTATTTTATCTCATAGTAACCATTACATCTTCATTCATGAAAATTCAATTACTATCATATAGTAATGAAGTCATTCATCACAAAGACAAATGACCGGTGGTCACATTTACTTTTTATCTATCATGTAATGCTAATGATAGGATATCATTTACCCATGTCTTGTGCTACAAATTTCACTATTTTGAATTATGCTACATATTGCAGAAACCGTATACCCAACGCACTAGCTTTCAGCTCCTTATCTATTTGAACTCAAACTTTTACTTACATTGAAGTATGCGAGTCACACATACATAGTCCATCGTCCACTTAGGATTGATGTATGTCACACTATGAGCGTCACAAGTGAATAAATCCACAAACAAATTCAATATTTATTCTACTTAGGTCGTGTCTGATTGTCAGTCCAGTCAGTCACATCTATGTCTTTATCTTCTGGGAGTCATCTGCTTCGATGCTCAATACAAAGCATCTCTCCAATTAGACTTGATAGAAAACATATTAGTATTTTATTCGGTTTTCTCATTTTCGATTAGACTAGAGGCATGTTTAGGTTCTTCTACTAATATAAGTTGTCTTTTCGTATTATAATTGACCCGTAATACCGCTTAGTATTAGTTAAATATTAGACAACCAGTGAGCTAATATTTGCTTCTATTTTTCTTTACATGCAAAAACCATGAGAGGACAATATGTAAAGGGTATTAATGTAATTCATGAATAATTTTATTGACCAATCGATTCAAAAGAAATTACAGGTGTTCAAAAAAAAATGCTACATTTAGGGAACTAGATCCAACACCTTAACGTTGAAGGTTGTGATACAATTATGATAGTCAAGTGCATGGTTTAATTTGCTATATTATTCTTCTACTTTCACAACTATTGGATGCACTAGATGTCATGCTTGTGAATGGTGTAGATGTGTTTTTACATGATAAAATGTTGTATGTTAATGTGATACTATGTTGAATAGGTTAAATTTGCATTTGGAACTCATGGATTAACACTAAATGTGCACTTTAGGTAAATTGACCTTTTTTTCTCAAAACATGAAAATCAGGTCTTAAGACAGCTAGAGCAAGAATGACCATTTCATACATTTTTCCAGTTTAGGTCTCGAGACATGTCGCATATGTCTTGAGACATATAATGTCATAACTCGAGACAAGTAGGCTTATGTCTCAAGACTAGTAAAATTCGAACCTAAAATACTTTTTCCCTATTCTAGTTCTTGAGACTAGAACTCCTTGTATCAAGATATCCAAACATTAAAGCTAAATTAAGAAAATAAGGGAATTATGTCTCAAGACATGTAAGACCTAATCTCGAGACATTTACCTAATTATCACAAGATTTATCCAATTTGAAGCAAAAATAGAAATCAATGGAGATCGATCTCGAGATAGGATTTCATTTTCTAGAGACACTTTGATCAACCTTAATACTCTGAGTTGGATTCAAATCCTAACTCTAAATTTTAAATTGGAAACCTTAATACTCGAGATATGGTGTCATCCTAAACTGAGACAAACAAAATTTTGCATTATAATGCCTCAACATGTCGTGGAGTTGAAACATCCTAATATCAATAAATCTCCCTTGTGCTATAGTGTCATGACTGTGTTTTTCAGAGCTGCCACTTTGCGAGAGCCCATCCTTAGGTTTAAAACTTTTTAAAAAAAATTGCAAAAAAAAGTGTCAAAAATACTAGAAAAAAACATAAAGATTGTCATATTCGAAGTTGGCTAAAAAATAAAAAGTAATAAATTTTGAATGTCTAATCCATAATATAAGATCTTTAATCATTCAATAACTATAATTAAAATTAAAAGTTATGAAACAAATTTACATTAATCCTAAATCCCTCAAAACTGCAAAAACCATAAAAAAAAGTATTGCAAAGTTTTGTACTAAAAGTAAATCATAGATTCATTTCAATACTAGAAATAAACGATCCAAAACACAACTAATGATATAATAAAATTTGGCTCTAATACTACTTAATAGAAAACCAACATTTGTAGAATTCTAGCCCTATTATTCTAGCAATCTATTAACCCAAATTTTGTAATAAATCAATAGACAATGATGAAAAAGCTTACTTTAAGACATTGGAAAATCTAGTGAAGAAAATAAGATCTTTTAATTCTTGATATGTCTATTTAGTTTCTTCTCTAAAATGGGGTAGAGAAGAAAAACATATGTAATCAACTTAAGGATCAGAAACCCAGTATAATTAGGTTAGCACTCCAATTTGGGGGCCATCATCATAAAAAAAAGTAAAAGTTTATAAATTTGTTTGTAGTTGATGCTTCCAGAATGGCTATTGAATCAGATTTGTAATCTGGTGTTATTTTATTTTTTATTATGAGGTGTTATGATCTGATTGTTTTTCTTGGATTCTTGGTTTCTTTCATGGCGTGCTTGAGCTTGTATTTTGGTGTCTTTTAAGTTATTGGGTATCTATCTTTTAAGTTTTTGGCTGATAAAAAAATTACCACAAATATAAAACTCATTCCAAGCTAAATGATATTTTTACAAAGTCATATAGTTTAATTTATTTTTTTTTAAAAATCAAATTATTGATCTCTTATATGGTAAACTTTTTGGTACGGGACATTTGAAATTTTGGTGATGTAATTCTTAAACACATGAATGGAACACGAACAAAAACTTGAATAAAAAAAAACTAAACAATAAGACAATGCTTTGAGGCATGTATAAAGACACAATCTTTAAGATTCTATTTTCTCTCACTTATATTTGGAGTGCAAGAATTTTTAAGAAAATGAACCTCAAAGATATAATGAAACCTAATGACTATTTGCATTTTGCATTGACAAAAATAGTCTACTAAGCACTAAGCAAAGTATAACAAGAACATCAATTTCTATAAAGATTTTGTGTAGTAATTTTAAAGATTGTGTCTTTATACATGCCTCAGAGCATTTTATATATTATAGCATTATATATATTATGAAAACATTCGAAAATCTCACCCCATTTTCATAGTATTCTAGATTTCAAGAATCTTGTAAATGAATTATTGAACCTTCACTTATTATTGAACCTTTACTTAGTGAAAACATGTTAGAGTTAATCGAAATCGCATGGTAGACTATGCTTTAAACCAACTATTCAATTTAATTAACTGAACATATCTCACACAACAATTTCAACCTAGGTTAATGCATAGTATCTAAGGACACTATTATGATCATAAGTTTATGTCCTCTTTTTATGAGTGTTGTTAGAACCAAGCCCTTCATCTCCTAGCAGTGACTACACGTCACGCTCACATAGGTAGATCACTTAAAGAGTGTTCACATAATTATCTCTCTCTAACATATTTATGTTATGGGCCTAATAAGAGTACATTACTCATCCTTCCGTTTTCATTATAAAGTGCTATTTGTCACATACTAATGATGTAATTTGTCTCATTGAACTCAAAACTTGATATTATAGTACTTTTTGAGTCAATTTTCCATCATGGGTGACTTTATTAATGGGCCTGATGTTTACTTCATCTTTAGTAAGACTTTTTGTCAAAGGATCTAACCGCCTCTAGACGTACCAATGTCCAGAGTAAAAAATCCTGCACAAAAGATATGGGAAAACGATATCCGCAAGTATACGAGTCAGGTTGTAATAAAGTTTATAATGGAGTAAGTGAGTACTCCGAGGATCGTACTCAAGGGAGGTGAGCACTAAATTAATTCTAATTTAAACATAAAAAGATCTAATTAATACTTTAATCAGATTATAGTATGAAAGATAAAGAAAAGAAGAGTTTTAATAAACTATAATAAATAAAAACATAAAGAGAATTAAGTAATGGAAAGCAAGAAATCAAATAGGAAAATATATATTAAATCTAGGCTTGGGTGATTAGCTCGCTTTGGTAATTCTAATCAACTGTCATATCGAGCTTTTCTTGTTCAATCAACTAGTCAATATCTCAGAAGGATCTTCTGATACTTCTACTGAAATATTGAGTTAGCAGGTACTAGTTATCTTTCGACCTCACAGTCCAAACCGATTCAGGGTTAAGGTGTTCACGAATAGGCCATACCAATTTTGGGTTAATTCCCACCTTAATGACTTTCTAGGGTCGTTAGGCCAAGGGTTTAGGTTCTTCCTCTCCTGAAGAGCTGATCCGTTAAGAAATCCCTACAAAACAGTTAATTATTCATACCTCCACTCGCTAATCCCCTATAGGAGGATTAATTCCTCATGGATCTAATAAACATTATTAAATTGAATAAATGAATAAGCATAAAGAACAATTTCAAGAATAGAGTTTAGAAGAAGCCTAATTGTATTGAATTAAAGTGCAGAATCCTCACAGAGTTCGAGAATAGTTTCAGAATCTGATTTCTTCCAGAAAATAAATAACAAAATGGAAATAAAGTCTAAACCCTAGAAGAAAAGAAAAACTAAAATCTAACATGTGTTAGTTTCCCGTAACAGGTGTTCATAACATGTGTTAGCTGAGCCTATTTATAGACTAAGGATGGCCGTCGTCCTTAACTCTAGGTCAGCTGACGTTCTCGAGCTTAAATTTGGATTGTGCAGACTATAACACCCCTAGCTTATATTAATTTCCCGTACAGAGGCAATGTCGCGACACACTAGGTCTTGTGTCACAACATCGAGGGAAATATGCTCAGCTTCAGGGTATCTTCAGGGGCATGTCGTGACATCTTCAGGCCGTGTCACGACATCGGAAGCAATCTTGGACTTCTTCAATTCTGCCCTCTATGTTGTGACATCTAATGCTTAGTGTTGCAACCTAGCGATCAGTATTGAGTTATTATGCCTTCTAATGGTCTCTTACACACTCAGAAAGTATATTAGCTCACCCTTAGGCCTCTTTCGGCCCCTAAGGTTAATAAAAGACTCGAATAACACATTTTATTAGATTCTTACTGAAAAATAATTAAAACATTACAAAAATGCTTATGTTTAAGCTCTTAATGTGCGAAAACTAGTTTAATCTGCTACACTAAATTATGGCAGATCAGGATCCATCAAGTTTTCACTTAATCTCACAAAATTAATAGTAATCAATTCATCAAAGATTAATTGTCAAACATAAATTTATTTTAACCCAATGTGTCTTAACTTTCTCTTATATACTTGGTTGTATGCCTTTACTAAAGTAGCCTCAATATAAAAAAAATAGAAATATGTGAAATTGGTTTAAGCCATAAAGGAACATCATAAAACAAACTTCTTAACCATTCAACTTCTTTAGACGCAACAACTAATACAATGAATTCAAATGCCATTGTGGAATCAGTAATACGTGTTTCTTTCTTTGAACATTAAGATATGGCACCTCCACCAAGAATAAAGATCCAACCACTTGTAGAAGTATGGTCTTATAAACTTATAATCCAACTAGCATCTGAATACCCTTCTAAAATTGGAAGATATCCACTATAGCACGATCCGTGTTAATAGTTTTATTTAAGTACTTAAGTATTTGACCGCCTTCAAATGTGCGAACATTTGGAGTAAAAATCGTGCAAATAAAATATATATAGTAAAGTGCGGTATCTACAAGCAAACAGGTCAAATTGTAATATAGTTAGTTTACAAGGAAACCCTTGGTAAGTATTCCAAGGATCGTACCCAAGGGATTGCAGACTGGAGAATTTTATTATTAAATTAAATATAGAAAATAATTACTAATCTAATATATTTACGAATTAGTAGTGTTGATTCAGAATTAAAATAACAATTAAAATAATTAAATTAATTAACCTAAAATAACCTAATGGAATTTCCATTTCCTAGTGACAACGATACGAGTTCCTAATGACCGATTAAATCCCTAATTATCAATTAAGCTATTAATTACCCTTTATTGAGTTATTTACCATCCTTAGTTTTGAATACCCTTTCGGTTTTATATTCACTCAGGATGACCAACTAAGATACACTCTCGATCTCACCTAGGCATACGGATACCCTCTCGGTCTCACTCTATCTAGATACAATTTTACATAATCAATTACGTAATCGATTAATCAATTAAACAACCGAATCATGCAAGATATAAATAAAGCCCAAAAATTTGTCGCAAGATATATAATCAATTAGTTGAATAGGCTAACGAAAGATATGAAAGATAGATAAAAGTATAAAGTAAAGATAATGTTCATTAATAAATAATGGAAGTGCAGTTCCGGAACAAACTTTGCTCACAATCGTCTTTACATTGGAATAGGAAGAACTCCGACTATGAAAACATAAAACTAAACTAAAAATAAAAACTAAAGAAAATATATAAATAAAATTGTTTAGCTAGGTTGACTCCCCCCTTCTAATGACGTTATAAGGTTGTTTATATAGGCAAACTAGATAAAAATCCAAAATACTAAAGTGCCCCTTCAATGATAATGTTAATTAGGGTTTTAAGTTGGAAAAGGACCCTTAATTGTCCAATAAATCGTAGCCATCATGCACAGGAATTTTTTGGTCGTGCAGAAGCTTGTGTCACAACACAGGGGTCCTATGTTGCAACAAAGGGTTTTGTTTCGCGACACGCACACCCTGTTTCATCCAAAGATTTCATTTTTGGCTTCGAAGTTCTATGTCATGACACTACATGCCTATGTTGCAACACGACAATCGTACTTTGTATTTTTTGGCCTAAAATGGCACTCTGCACACTCAAAAAGCCCATTAGTCATTCTCGAGGCCCGGGTTAGCCTAATAGATCATTGAAACACTAAAAATTGCGTAAAAACGCTTATTTTGCTAATATTTATATCTAAGCTACTAATATTGAAAATTTAATAAATAAACATAAAATGATATAAAAACAAGCTCGTTAAGTGTCGAAATGTACCTAAACTACCACTACAATTTGTGGCATGTTAGTATTCTATTCACAACATTATAATGTTTGATGATGATGACATGAGTTAGCTTATTGGAATATTGCTTTTGAGGATCAAAGATAGCTATATTCTTGGGGTTTTTTTTTATGGAGCTGAGATCTCAGATTACATGCTTAGTGTCTTAATGCTATCCTAGATGTTGACCTTGGATAACATTAAGTACTTCCACGTGTTTAGTTGTGTTTAATAGGTTTTTTCCTATGTGTTGGCAAAAATCATTCCATTTTGTTGATTTTTTTTTTAGGTGTTTGAATTTTGGAACATGTCTAGACAAATTTTGATTTTGAATCAGAATTGGCTTACTCATGATTGAGCAAAAAAAAAAAAGTTTACATACCTAGTGCTCTTGTCCAATAACAAATCCTTCCGATTGTTCTATTTATAATTTCTCTTCTAATTCACCATTTAATAATGTACTCTTAACATCGATTTGGTGAATAACGAAATGCATCTTGGCACATGAAGTGTACCCTGGCACATGAAGTGCATCTTAGCACATAAGTGCATAAACTTGTACACAATCCAATCCAATCCTATGAAATGCCAACTATATCTGACTTAGCCCGACTAGTTAATAGGGTACTGTGCTTGATTTCATGCACAATTCAATACAAATACCATTTCCAATCATAATCTTATTAAAATTAAAATCATCATTTATATACATGCTTTTCATATATATATATTTCTACTCGATTTCCATTCCACAAATCATAATTCAAATATTACATGTCACTTTCCATTTTATTCATTTTAGTCCCCTATTTCGATATTCCATATCAAATTCAATCAAAAAATTTCATATTTTCATCATAGACTCACCTCAATGATTCAACAAATCAATAAGCATGCATATACAATCAAATATTTCTATCCCAAATCATAAAAGTACAAACCATGGTTTCACGCGTCATTCATTGACAATTTTCACTTTTCTTTTCCATCTTGACTATTCAGTATTGTCGATAGTTACTAATAATCACAAAATACAATCAATTTCCAGCCAATGTAAAATTAAATACTAAATTACACAGATTTTGAAATTTATTCAATTTAGTCCCTAAAATCAGGACAACCATAACTTTCAATTTGGGGCCTCGAATTATAATCCGATTTCACCATGGCTCATTAAGGACCTTCTATTTCCTATGCCTACCAAAATTTCATAATAGTTTTGTATTTGATTCAATTTGGTGCATAATGTACAAAACTAATAATTAAGCTTTACAATTTAGATCTTTTCCTATACTAAGCTTTATTTTTAAAAATTTCAGACCAATTTCATTTATTTCTCAACAATGGAAACTTCTACAAACTTTAGCAGTTTTACATATTGGTACATGGGCTAGCAAAATCAAGCTCTCATGGTTCAAATCAAAGAAAAAAGGTTAGGGACTTACTTGAATTAAAGACCAAAAGCTTAAAACCCTAGCAATGGCCTCAAACTTTCTTCTTTTATCTTACGTTCGGTTGGAGAAGGTAGTGTTTTATCTCTCCATCCACCAAATTTTACTTATATAGTAAGATTATAGTTTAATTAGTCTTAATTAATCATATGTTATCTTAATTAACTATACTTTTCTAAATTAATCATTTAACATCATTACCATCCAATATAATGTTTAAAAATGGTTTATTAACTATTTTAGCCCCTTGGATAATTGTAATTTAAGTCCCCAAGTCATTCTCTAATTAAAATTTATAGCGCTTGGACTTTAAAAATTAGTCCGTAAACCTTAATTAATCACAATTTCGGCTAAATTAGTTATCCAAATTTCAATTCATCTATAAAATAACTATATAAATATCTTTATTTAATATTTAAGGGATCAATTTATAAAAATGGTGTCTCGAAACCATATTTTTTGATACCACTGGAAACCAAGTAATTACAGTTCTCCCCTCTTAAGAAATTTCGTCCTTGAAATTTACCTGGAAGGAGGTAGGGATATTGAGATCTCATTGCTTCTTCTGATTCCCAAGTTGTTTCCCCTATGTTATGGATATGCCATAGGTCTTTCACCAATGACACTCGTTTATTCCTTAGCTCATTCACTTCTCGAGCTAAGATTTAGGTCGGTTCTTCCTCCTAAGATGAATTAGGCTAAACTTCAATTTATTCTACTGAAATAACAAGAGGTGATTTAGATCGAATTATCGGAGCATAGATACATGGAATACGTCATGAATCTTCTGTAATTCCACCGGTAGAGCCAGGTGACACGCAGCCTGTCCAACCCTCTTGACGATTTCATATGGCCCGAAAAATCTAGGACTCAATTTCCCCTTGTGACCAAAATGCATCATCTTTTTCCATGGAGATACTTTCAAGAATACCTTATCACCCATGGCATATTCGGTATCTCTTTACTTTCGATAAACATACAACTTCTGCCTAATAGAAGTTGCTTTCATTCTACCCCTGATAATCTTTACCACATCTTCCGCTTCTCAAATCAATTCCTATCTGATGACCTTTCTCTCACTCAAGTTTGACCAACTGATAGGTTTTATGCACCTATGACCATATAAAGCTCTATGCAGAGCCATTTGAATACTTAACTGGAAGTTGTTATTATACACAAATTTAGCTAAAGGTAAATAACGTTCCTAGCCAGATTCAAATTCAATAACTCAAGGTCGCAACATATCTTCCAGAACTTGAATAACTCGCTCTGATTGGCCATCAGACTGAGGATGGAATGCTGTGCTAAAATTTAACCTCGTACGTAACAATTTATGCAACTATTTCAAGAATCTCGAGGTAAAGTGAGGATCTCAGTCAGAGATAATAGACACAAGCACACCATAAAGTCTAACTATATTGCGAATAGAAACTTCAACCATCTCAGAAGTGACCAATCAATTCTTACCACTAGGAAATAAGCATATTTTGTTAGTCGATCCACTACCACCCAAATCACATTTCTTTTGCTCGGAGATAATGGTAGACCAACTATAAAATCCATAAAAATTTTTTCCAATTTTCATTCAAGAATTGAAATGGGTTAAAACAACCCAATGAGTACTTGATGCTTGGCATTTACACTCTGAAAGATCAAGCATTTAGCAACATACTCCAAAATTTCTCTTTTCATTTCAGGCCGCCAATATGATTCTCGTAAGTCACAACACATTTTTGCACTACCGGGTGCATAGCAAAAGGACTGTTGTGAGCCTAGTGCAAAATCATTGTTTTCAAATCAACATTACCAAGAATACAGATTCAATTGTGAAATCAAAGGCAATCATTCGTATAAAAGCTAAAACTTTCAATAACACGCTGTTGAGCAAGATTCATTTTCTACATTAACTTAGCATCGGCAAACTATGCCTCCTTAATTTGGAGAAGGAACACGGGCCTAACTTTCAACTCAGCTAAAAGGCTTCCATCATCGCAAATATTGAGTTAGGCAAACATCGCTCTTAGTTCAGTTGTCGACTTTCGACTTAGAGCATCGGTAACAACATTCGATTTCCCAAATGGTAATTGATTATGCAATCATAATCTTTTAACAATTTGATCCAATCACGTTGTCTTAGGTTCAACTCCTTTTAAGAGAGAAGATATTTGAGACTTTTTTTATCTTTATAAATATGACACTTTTCACCATGCAAGTAGTGCCTCTAGAGCTTTAAAGCAAATACATTACCAACAAGCTCTAAATCATGCGCCTGGTATTTGCGTTCATGCATTTTTAGTTGTTGGGACACATACGCGAATACTTTACCATATTGCATCAAAACACAGCCTAATTCATTCAACGAAGCATGGTTGTAAACAATAAATTCTTTCCCCGATTCAGGAAAAGTTAGCATCGACGCTTCTGTCAACATAACTTTCAGCTTCTCGAAATTGTCTTGACACTAATTATCCCACACGAATGGCACATTTTATATAGGATTTTTATTAGTGGAAAAGTTATTTTAGAAAACTCATTCACGAATCTCTTGTAATAACTGGCCAAGCCAAGGAAGGTTCGAATTTTAAACACATTTTTCACTACTTTCCATTAAAGGATAGCTTTGATCTTTTTAGGGTTAACTTGAATTCCAGCAACTAAGATGACATGCCCTAGAGGTACCACTTTAGATAACCAGAACTCACATTTACTGAGTTTTCCTGAATAGTTGCTTCTCACACAATACTTGTAGTATAATTCTCAGATACTTATCATGCTCAGCCTTTGATCTAAAGTATATCATGATACCATTGATAAACACCACCACAAACTAGTTTAGGTAGGGTTGGAAAATGAGGTTCATAAGATCCATGGACACTGCAGGTGCATTCATTAGCCCGAATGGCATCACAAGAAATTCATAGTGATAGTACTGTATAGGAAACATCGTTTTTCTTAAGTCACTATCTTTTACCTTCAACTAATAATATCTCAATCTCAAATCAAATTTGGAGAAGAATGATGCACCTTTCAACTGGTCAAATAAATCATTAATATGCAACAACAAATATCAATTCTAAAGTGTCAGTTTATTCAGTTGTCGATAACCAATACAAAGTAGCATTGACCTATCTTTCTTCTTAACAAACAATAATGGAGCTCCCTAAGGCGATATACTAGGACATACAAAGTCGTGATCCAAAAAATCTTGCAATTGAATTTTCAACTCTTTTAACTGTGTTCGCATCATTCGGTACAAATCTGGATGGAAAATTTTTTTTATGGCAGTCCAGAATTACACCGTGCTCGGTTAACCAATCCATTCCCAGAAACATATCAAAATCACCAAATGGCATAATCAGCAAATCAATAGGAAATTGTATATTCTGGATTTCCAATGGACACCATTTACACACTTGATCAACGAGCATGGTTTGTCCTAAAGGAATCGAAAGAACCATTGCCACTTTCAACAACTCAAATTTAAGATTTCTTGATTTCACAAAACTAGAGTTGATATAAGAATGTGATGAACCAGGATCAATTAAATCATACACATGTGTTGAATAAAAAATAAAATACATGCTACGACATCAGTAGCATCACCCTCTTCACGGGTCCGGACAATGTAGGCTCACGCTGGGGCTCTAACCTCTAATTACTAAACAACTTAATTGACACATTTCCTCTAACATCCCCTAAAAAATGAACCACCACCAAGATTTCCCTAACCCCTAACAGCAAGAGTAGACCTCGTAGTGGCAACAAGAGAGGTATCATCATTCTTTGGGCATTCTCGAGCGAAATGCTTTAGGGATTCAAAACGGAATCACGCGTTTGTCTTCTTCCAACACTTGCCAAGGTGTCTTGTTACACAAGAATAAAAATTCAGTACCTTTATACTCTCATAGGGCCTCTGACACTGCCTAGACATTTTTTTATACCAGGCCTCTCTTAGATCTAGCAATCCTCGGAGCCGAACTGAAACAAAAACATAACCTTTGTAAGTTCAAAGAACTTACTGAGAGTTAACTTAGAATTTTCTTAGTGGATACTTTTATAATATCGAGTGAATATTCGTACACAACTACCATTCTTAACATTTTACTTCTATTTTGGTGAATACTTTCACAATTTTAGGCTCATTGTAACACCCCAAACCTGATTCGATGAACTGGATCCAAAACCTGGGTGTTACCACTCTAACACAAATGAAACTTGACTCTACTTACACAATTTACAATTGATTTGAACTACTTAATTACAACAATTCATAATACAATACATAAGTATAAACATTAAAGAATTTTTGTTATATTATATAGGGAACTTAATTAAAAGTATTACTGAAATGATGTCATGGACTAACGTGGTCATCCTAATCCAAGGGTTTCTATGTGACAAATAGACTTGATCACGCTATCAAAGCTTGCTCTGTATGCATAATAATCTGATACACCGCTCATTTGGCATAATCCTAACATTGTTCCCCCAGGCACAACCTCACATTTAACCTGAAGCAAAAAACATAATCCATGTAAGTTCATGAGAACTTAGTGAGAAATAATCATTTATACCCTAGTCATTGATTTCTATAAATGGACAGATAGTCTATCACCATCAACTCGTTTTCTTAAATCTTTAACTGTTTGTCACCAGGATCAATTTACCATTAACGAAACATATTTCTTCCTTCTATCTATTATACCACAATCAATTTCCCTTAACATTGTTTCATCAATGGCTTCATCCTTTCAGAACTTCTTCCTTTCATACTCATCTTAATCATGATTCCATTCCTGAATGCTCTTCGTAAAATGATGTTTGAATTTGCTTTCCTTACATTATCTTTCTTTGAATACCCTTTCTTCTTATTGTTCACTGATAGATGCCCTTCATTAAACGCTCAAACATAGCCTTTACTCGGGTTTTTTTTTTAAATTTACTTAACCCATACTTTGATCTAGCATCTAATCAAGGATTATAGCAACCAATGCCTTACAAAATAGAAAATCACTATTAAAACTCATTTCAAATAACCTTATCATCATATCTAACCCAGATAACCTACATAAAAATCTCTACTTCTTCCTCTTATGGTTCATACATTATTAAAGGCCTAATCTCACATGAAGCCATAAAACTTAACCTTAACATAGATAATTATCCATATAATCCAAGATTTCACCCTCAACTCAAGGAAATACATTTTTGCTTCTTAAGACTCAGATAAAAATATTCTAGAAGAAGGAAGAAGAAAACTCACTTATCCAAATCTTGAATATCCATTAATATAATTTAATTCCCTATTCGAACTTGACAAGTGTCACATGTTACTGTATTGCCTTATCTAAAAGTGGACAACTTCTAAGAAACCTACTTGAGTATCCCCTTTAACTTTTTACTATTTCGGTTCACATTCATTTGGTTCCTAACTAGCTTACCTTGCAACATGACTTGCATAGTACCACGATTAAAGGCACACTATTCTTCTATCTTGAACTCACATTCTCAATACCCTTCTACTTGGTCACTACCTACTCTAATTGACATAGCAATCTAACATAGTGTTTTCATTATTGAAACACATAATTGTATCCGCCCACTCTATATACCCAAAATGTACCTGGGCGAATACCACTCTGTCAGTCATAATACCTTAGAACTATTTGTCAAATCTTGTACCCGCTAGAACTAGGGTGTTACACTCACACCTACACCGACTTCCATGCTTAGCATACCAATTCTCTTTCTTGCACATATAAAAGTACTTTTAAAAGAATATATCTTTAAAGCCCACTTCATATAGATCATCTCATCACTCTTAACCTAGAATGGTTATTCATAGATACTGATTATTGGTGAATACATACACTTTTGGCGGATACTCACACGAATTTGAATACTATTAGTTTACTAATCAAACCATATTCTCATTCAATACCATACAATCTCTTACTCATAATGAACTATCCCTATCATTCTGATGAATTCCATACTATTTTATTTCAAAACCCCAGATACTCAGGATAACAATAACTTAGATTCCATATTATTCCAGAAGAAGTTATAATAAAACTCAAATATGGCAAAATTCCAGATAACTTCAGATTTAACTTTACATTTTACAAGCAACTAGACTAATGGATACTTATCTCATTCATATATATTAATACACCCAAATCCAAAACTAACAAATTATTGTGGCGGATACTCCCTCTGAATATACAGATACACATTTCTTTTCAAGAAATTCTTATTAGACTTATTCAGTTAAATCACAAATCTTACACAACCACACTAACTTTAAACATGTTGTAACCTTATCATAGAGTTACTTACCTAAGAATTATCAAAATTTAACACAACCACACTAACTTTAAACATGTTGTAACCTTATCATAGAGTTACTTACCTAAGAATTATCAAAACTTATCCAAAACTTACCATAAGCGTGGATAATCACATTCCATCATACTGACTTAACAAAGTATGCCACAAAGGCCAAAAAGAATATGCCATAAGGGCAAGTTATGGAATATGCCACGAAGGCGTCATACAGAATCATGTGTTTACTGTCCCGGTGGACTCTCACAAAAGGTGCCATGGGTTTCTTTCTCATGGACTTATATAGATTTCATGTATCGTAATCTGCTAATTCAATTTACACATTATTGAAGGATACACCATGAACATACATATAGCCATATCATGCCATGGGTCTCAGCCACATGGAATTATACACACATTCATGTATTGTGATCTGTCAATCTAGTCTTCATCTTACTGAAGGTTACACCACAAGTGTTTCCAAATTATTTTAAAATGCTATGCGTCTCAACCTCATGGTCTTTCGTTTGATTTCATTGCATGATCTATCAGTCTGGTTAACAATATAACTGCCCTACCAAAGGCTTCATAAGAGACATTATTCAACATTTACTTACCCAGATTTTCACCTTTTGCTGATTCATACTTCTCATATCTCATGCCTTACATGCATGTTTACTAAATATTATTCTTTTTAACAGAACCTTATACATATCACCATATCAAACATCTCATCTTTACTAAACTCATATGCTTACCGATTACTTTAGATATCATTATCCTTTATAAATGTATATATAATCTTCTACTAAAAAATTTCACATTTAAGAGTCATGGTAAATTCCCACCTAATACTCACCTACTATAGTTCAAGGTTCTAGACTCAACCATCTTTCTCAAACCAGTAGTAACAACTGCTTATAGAACATATGACCACCATTAAAACTCATTATATACAATTTAGTATCATCACAAACTCTGCTAACCTCCATGCAAAGCCTTATACTTGCAACTTATTGTTCATATACCACATACAAACTCACTCTTTTGAAAACGTGTAACATGCAAAACTGTAATACTTACCCAGAGATGGAAATATCACCGATTAAACCAAGAATCCTTAACTTCCAGCTTAATGAGGAAAAGATACTATTGGATTTAAGAAAAATAATTAGAAAGTGCTCTCGAAGGAAGAAGAAGAACCTCTCCCAAAACCCTTCTCACCTATATAAATATGACTCATCCTAGCTAATAGAACTTAACAAGTGTCACACAATTTAGAATTTGTATTCTTAATGGTCTACAGTTTTCAAGAGAAATATAAATGAGAATCCTGCATTGTAAATATCAGATTAGTCTATCCAGTTGGTTCCTAACTAGGTTACTTTACAACCTAAGTAGCTCAGTACTTCAGACAAACAAGGCGTAATATACCTTTGGCGATTCAAAACATATTTACCCCTTTTTACTTAAAATTATCTTTTCTTTTAAATAGCAGAATATCTTGAAATAAAATGTTCACTTGCTTACATGACATTTATTATACGCCCACACCTATGTTTCAGAAGAAACATATGGGTGGATTACACTTCGCTAAACAAAATCTTAGGTCTGCTAAACTTGGGGTATGACACTTGAAATTTCCCAACTTACAAAAATGGTAGCATAAGCCCATCTATTTCTTCTTGAGCTTAGAAGCTTTAGCGACTTATTTGAAGTTTCTCTTAGATAGTTTATTAGTATTTCCTTCCTCCATAACATGCACTTTGAAATTTTCATAATCTAGATTCCAATCTTGCTTTTCTATTCTTCTTCAATTTTAAGATGATTTGCCAAAGCTTCAAGAGATATATCCTTTTTCTTATAGTTTACACTTACTTTTAAAGTCTTTCAAATATGGAGGAAGATTGTCTATAATGGAGGGTATAACAATAATTTCATCCATTTTCATGGTATATTATTTAAATTCATTCAACATTTGTTCAATTTCACAAAATTATTCCATCATAGAACAATAATCAATCATGTGATATTATTGAAACAACTAACAAGAAATTTCTTACTTGTAGAATCTTTGGTCATGTACATTGTCCAAATTGTCCCACAGGTCCTTGGTTGTGGTCTCATCCTAGTATGTGTCAAACCATTGGATAAACAATTCAATATGTGGCCTATGCCATGTAATCAATATTGTCCCATTTTTTTCTTTCTCAGGTTGGAACAACGTATCCCTTTTGATTTTCTTTTGAACTAGGAGTACCCAAAACATAAGCAATCTTCAAAGTTGATAATAAAGAGTGCATCTTTTTTCCATCATTTGAAGTTGTTGGCCGCCTATAAACTAATTATAATTTATAGTAAAAATAACACCAAAAATATATAAAAATTTAGAATCGCAGTGTCCCCAAGTGTTCAAGTCAAATTGTAATATAGTATAGTTTACAAGGAAACATTCAGAAGTATTTCAAGGATCATACCCAAGGGAGGATGGAATAAATCTATAAAAAAATTTACAATAATAAGTCTAAATAGTATTAATTAAGTCCTATATTATGATAAACCATAAAATAGATTAATAAGAGAAATTAAATAACTAAATGAATAAACAAGAAAAATAACAAACGACCAAAATCAATAAGCCAATCAGGAAGATTAACTTGCTTTAGGGCTTCTAATTAACTTTGAATTTGGGTTTTAGGGTGGATTAGCTATCGATTAACCACTTATTACCTTTCGTCCTCAAACTAACTAATCAATTGGTTCATACTCGCTTATCTCTCGACCTCATCTAACCTATGATTACTTCCTAGGGTTGTCAAGCCTAGGGTTTAAGAACACATATTATACTAATTAATCTTCTCAGGAAACCCTAAATCCTCCGTTAATCACATCTACATCCACTTGTTAATCTCCCATAAGGGATTTAGCCACTCGTGTTATTCATAATCTCTAACTCAATTGAATAAATCATGTAAAGAACAAGACTGAATTAGAAAAGAAACAAGATTAGAATAGTCGTGGATTGATATCAAATGGAAAACAAAATAGTAAAGCAATTGATCGAAATAATGAAATATGTCGATTGCAAAGAAGAAATAAATTGAATAATTCAATAATATAAAATAACTCTAGGATCGAAACCGATTCCAAGAGGAAAAACAAATAGTTAAGAAATGTGAAAAGAAAACTAATCTAATCCTACTCCCAAACTACTAGGGTTTTTTATTGCGTCTAAGACGACTTAGTTACATCAAACCTATAAAGTCTTATTTATAAAGGTGTTGGCAACCCAAATTAAGTTTTCATCATGTCCTAGTTTTTCGTATAAAGTTGATTCTGCAGACAAAAATAGCCTTGATATTCTTGGGCATCACTTCAACTTATGTCCTGCCATAGCCCTTGCATGGCACGACACAACAAGAAAATTATGCCTTCTTGGTTTTGTTTCATACTTTGACGACTCATGAAAATTTTGCATCACTTGTCCCCTGCTTCCATGTCAATTGGACCTATAAATCTTTATCCTACACACTCAATTTAACATATTAGCACTACCTAAGGTCTGTGTCAGCCTAATAGGTCACCACACTCACAAAATGTATTAAAAAACACTTATTTTACTAACATTTAATCCTAAGTATTAAATACTAAAAAAGTAATATAAAATACTAAATTGCTTAGAAAACAAGCTCTTTAAGTGAAGAAATAACCTGAATTAACTACTACATTTGACGGCAGGTCAAATTCCCCCACACTTAAGTCTTTGCTTGTCCTTAAGCAAACTAAACAAAACAAAATAAAAATAAAAAATAAACTAAAATGATAAATAAACATGTAAAGAAAAGAAAATTACTCGAGCTAGCTTGATACAGAAAATTGGATAGAAACATATTAACAAGATAATGTAAATAAAAATATAATTTCTAAATTTCTAAAGTTAGACGGGTTAGTTCAATAAATTACAAGGCAAACAAATAAAAGAATGTTAAGTATTAGGTTTCCATCAAAATAGATATACAAATATACACGTGTCCTCAAATGAATATAAGTGGTAAAAAACATCAAAACTCGGCACAATTTAATCCATAGAAAGTACTTCCTAAGTCACATAGGACTTTTCGACTTGTAACATTCTGCGGTTTAAGTTCGTTGGAATTTAAAGAACAGGCTCGACAAAATAGTTAAGCACGAAAGTAATTTGGCACACGATATTGTCCTCGATACTCCCTCGAGTATACATATAGGTCACCACCTTATATCCACTTCCCTCACCTTCCTTATTTCTCCATTTACTAAGGCCTAGTATAGTATTCATGACTACAATCATTCAAGCTCAGAATATTATTTTTTTGAACAAAATTGAGCGTACCTTTTTTCCAACTCACTTTTTTTTTCATCGAGATTTTCTCGATTGGCATTTTGCCTTATTTTTATACAAGCTCAAAATCTTATACTCACTATACCATACAATTCTTTAGTCATTGAATTTTTTTTATTTTTTGAAACCATCAAAATCTATCTACCTAATCCCTCAATATCAATGGTCAGATGTCTAAATCTGTGCAATGACCAAGAAATAAATGATCAACTAGAATATATAATAGGCTTAAGGTTCCAATTACGGTTCATCAAGAAAATGGATTTAGGCTTCAAAATAGGTAGTAGGGACAATAATTATAGGATAGCTTTTTGGCTAAAAAATTTATACCAAACAATGCATTAGGTTATCTCTAGGTAATTTTATACATGGATAAAATAGGCCAAGTCTATCAATTTCTACAATCTATAATTCAATTAAACATGCATGTTATTTATATACTTATTTGTCATTTAGTATACTCAACATCTTAAACCTATTCCCAATGTAATAAATTGAAGTAGTCTAAAATTAAAAATTTCGAATCAATTATTATCAAACTAAATTTATAATTTATTTAGAAAACCACATTAACATGCTCCTAACCAATCCCTTGTATTTCTATAAGTTCAAGCATATAGAAAGTATGCAATAATAAAAATTAAAAAACTATTCAGCACATTGTCCCTAATGTGCAATTAAAACTGTAAAGGAAAAAGGTTATCCGATTGGCGTGATTCGTGCAATACAATTGGTGGGACTACTCCCCCTTTTCGATTTCAACTCGATATTGTTGTGCCTTCAAAATTTTGGGGTTCCTATTAAGAAAAACTAAATGACACTACATATATGAAAAATTAAAGTCTTAAATAATTAAAAACTAAAATTAAAAACATTTTGAATAAAAATAAAAATACTAAGTCCAAATTAAAAGAAAATATGAAATTTAAATATTTTTTTAAAATTAGTCGAAATTAGGACACGATGCCTCATCTACTTTGCTTAGTTCACCTTTTGACTCTTTCTCCGAATCTTCTTCGAGGTCTTTTTATTGCTCTAGTTCCCTCTTTTTCTTCACCTTGTTTGATTTGATCTTTACATTTACTTAGTTGATGGGAATTGTGGCATCTTCAACCCGTTTTTCCTCACAAAATCTTTAAAGATTGGTTCGACTTCTTGCATCTATCGAATGATCCATTTCGAATCGAGTAGCGCATTCTCGCCTATATGTGGTTTTGTCTTTATCGCTCTCTTTCATTTCTGATTCCCTATAAGATATTCCACACTCGGTTTTGAGATCAGAAACTTGCTTGGTTGTAAATCATGACTCAGTCGTCCCATCGACACCTTCATTTGTCAGCATAAGGCTGTCACTAAGTGCGAAAAAAGTAGCTCCACCTCGTTTTTCCTTGTGCATTGGATCATGCTCAAATATATCCATGTTCCCACACAAATTCTTTCCTTTGTTAAAATTGCGTACAACAGAGTCGCTTGGAATGTATTGATATTGGACATGTCTGCCGCTGGGCAAATTCAAGTACTGATGAATTTCAACCACATTTGAGCCGTCGAAGTTAACTTTGCCTGAAAATGATATGGGATAGTCCATTCCTAAGTGGCATTTCCACTCACCCTTCTCATCCGTTAGGAGTTTGATTATGTCGTTTATATTCTCTCTCGAGAAATACATTAGGTTAATATGTTGTACAAAATCATAAAGATATAATGGAATGTCATAATACCTTGCTATCTCGGGAGGTGAGATAGAAATCTCCTTCCTCGGGTTGAAAATAGCATCCTTGGTACCTCTATCGATTTATTTGTATCTACCTCCTTCAATGCGGTGTAAAATTCATGTACGACCGGAAGGTACACTGGATTGGTCGGGTTATGCATAGCTTCTCCCATCGATGGTATTGGATCAACTTTTTTGTTTCACTCTTTAATATGCCTATAGATTTGAAACCTCATTCTTGCAAGGGATTTTTCATTGGATGGTTACTTTTGAGCTCCCATTCCTGGATATAGGTGTGGCTATCCTTTACAGATTCACTATCAGAAAGGTTGCTATGCATGGTTTAGGGGTTATGAAGCAAATGAAAAGCAAAGAATTTATGGAATCTAGAAGAAAAAGGGTTGTGAACGGAGATTTGGTTATCTATGATGACTTGAAGGGTGTAGCAGCTGGTAAGGGCAATATAAAGAAGCCATTTAGGGCTTTACTTGCCATCAAAACTTGGTGAATATCTTTGAAGATCGAGTTGAATCAAGAACAAAAAGTTGCCAAAAATGGTTTGCATGTCGTGTCATAAGGGTGCATGGCGCAACACGACATGTATTTGACCTTGGATCTTGCTTTCAAACGAAGGCGTGTCATGCCACGATGATAGATTTTTAGGTTTTAAAGTTCCCTAGTGTTGTGTCGCGCCATGGGATTGTTATGCGGCAACATGGCTTCAATTTGGCCTCTTTAAGACTTATAAGAGACCGTTGGTTACCCTTGCATGCAACCTACTAACGTCTATCTCCTCTGTTACTCTCAAGAACCTTTTTCCTTCTAATTCTAACACAAAACAACAAGTTTAATTCTTAACTCTATCAAATTAAAAATAATATAATATACAATATTTACAAGTTAATTAGGTTCAATGGTTTAAAATTCATGTCGTACTACCGGACTTCTCTGGTAATTCTTTAAACTTCACCATCGACTTCACCAATCACTCTCGATCATCTCTATTCTCTTAATTGCTCCTTCTTCCACTGTAGTCTCGCCATTTATCTTGTTCTCTCATCTTATGAGTACCTACACTTTCACAACTCAAGAAATGCCTTCAATCAAGGCCTTTAGGGATTAAATTAAATAATGCATAACACTCCTCCTTAGCTAATCCCTCACTTTAGGAATTGCGATCACATTTGAACACTTCTATTTCATCATCGATTTTTATGATTAGCTTGTTTCATTCAAGATCGATTGTCGATTTAGAAGTGGCCAGAAATGGCCTACCTAATAGAATGAGGATTTCTCATTCTTTCTCAAAATCGAGGACTACGAAATTGACAGGGATTATGAATCCCTGTACCTTGACCAATACATCCTCGAATAAACCTTTCAGGTGCACCAAGGATCTATCGACCAGCTATAGCATTATTGAGGAATTTTTAATATCCCCGAGTCTGAGTTTTTAATAGATAGATAGGGGCATTAAGTTTATGCTAGCCCCTAAATCACAAAGGGCTTTACTAAAATGTTTATCCCCTATCTCTATTGGAATCGTTAAGCTACCTAGAACTTTTAATTTTAGGGGTATCTTCTTAACGATTAAAATGCTACACTAGTCAACAATATCAATTCGCTTGCCCTTTTTAATCTTCCTATGTCATGCCATACTTTCCTTTAAGTACTTGGCATATTTTAGAATTTTATTGATAAACTCTAATAGTGGCAAATTGACATTGAGGCATTTAAATAAATTAAAAAAATTATAAAATCTACCTCTTGCTTGTCCTCTAACCTTTTTAGGAATGGTACCTTCATTGTGCTCAGATTTGAGATTACTGGATCAAGTACCGGTTTGGCTACCTTCTCGATCGACTCATGGTGCTCAGCTTCTTCCTCTTTCGTGGGTTCGTCGACATCTTCGGTAATCTCCTCCTATTCATGGATGGGCTTACTTGGTGACTTCAATTCCTTTATCGATTGCAAAGCGATCGCTTTTACGTGCTCCTTCCAATTTCTTCAAGGGTTATTTTCCATGTTACTAGGGAGAGTCTGGTCATTTTACTTTTGAAACATTGTCATTAACCAGCTAATTTGGTCGCAAAGGTTGTCCATTCAAGATTTGAGTCGTCCACACATAGCTTGGACTTTTCGAATGTCCATCTTCATAGTTTGTATCTCCCTCTCTAACCGATCGAATCTTTGACCACATGCATCTCCCCCTATTAACTATGTAGCTTGCCTCCTCTGGTTGGTTTTCATAATAAGGCTCTGTTCTTGTTCGCTTGACAGGTGTTTCCAAATGGTTAAGCTTTCTAGGATTCATTGGAATCGAGCATCGTTATTATTTCGTTCACAGATTTTACCGTTAGAGGCTTGGATTTGTACATACATCTCTCATTGGGACACATGTACGAATTCATAGACATATCATCAATGATTTTGTATGCTCGTTCGTACGTAAGAAACATGAGAGATCCATCAGACACTCCATCTAAGCTTGACTTGATGTGGCCGTCAACACTGTTATAAAATATTTTCTAACAATCTGTGATGTTGGCACTTCCTTAGCATTGTATTGAAATGTTCCCATGCTTCGTACAGGGACTCACCCTTGTATTGTTTAAAGTTGGTGATCTCTCACCTAAGTTGAATGGTTTGACTAATCAAGAAAAATTTATATAGAATTTTTTTCTCTAAATCATTCCACATGGTAACAGAACCCGATTCTAATGAGTCTAACCAATCAGTCGCATTGTCGCACAAAGAGAACAATAATAACCGGAGATGTACAGCATCATCTGATACCCCATTGTACTTGAAGGTGTCACAGAGTTGTAGAAATTGCTTCAAATGTTGGTTTGGATCTTCCACCATGTTTTCTTTGAATTGCAGCGTGTTTTGGATCATCTAGATCGTAGCCGCCATATCTCAAAATTATTGGCATTAATTGTTAACCTTTCTATGTTTCCTCGCACTTCATCTAGTGCAGGTAGGGCATACTCACGCAACATTCGTTGATCCATTATGACTTCTTCCCGATTATTTCCTTTTCTCTCTCGTGGATTCTCAAATAACGGATTTCCTCGGGGTAAGTTAAATACCGTAGGTGGATCAATATTCATCGCTGGACGGTTGTGCCTAACGATCTCCTCCAGATCTGGGTATGGTTCAATTGGTGTGTTGGAGCTTCGACTCATAAACGACCAAGAAAAGAAAATAAAAAAATAAACAAAAATTAAGTATCGTATCTATAGGTTTTAACTTTCCTACTTATCTTATTATTTGTAAAAATATTTTCAAGATCTATTGTCGAAACCTCCCCAGCAACGGCATCAACAACTTGATCGCCTATAAACAAGTTATTGTTTATAGTAAAATTAACACCAAAAATATATAAGAATTTAGAATGGCAATTTTCGCAAGTGTCATAGGTCTAATTGTAATATAGTATAGTTTACAACAAAACACTTGGAAGTATTCTGAGGATTGTACCCAAAGGAGGATGAGATAAATCTATAAAATCCTTTTTAAAATAATAAGTCTAAATAGTATTAATTAAATTTTATATTACAATAAACCATAAAATATATTAATGAAAGAAATTAAATAACTAAATAAATAAACAAGAAAATAACAAATGACTAACATCAATAAATCGATCAAGAAGATTAACTCACTTTAAGGTTTATAATTAACTTTAAATTAGAGTTTTAGGGTGGATTAACTATCGATTAAACACTTATTACCTTCTATCCTCTAACTAATTAATCGATTGGTTGATACTCGCTTATTTCCCAACCTCACTTTCTCAACCAGGATAAACTACAATTTACTCGATTTGACTTATCTCCCGATCTCATCTAACATATGATTACTTCCTAGGGTTGTCAAGCCTAGGGTTTAAGAACACATATTTATACTAATTAATCTTCTTAAGAAACCCTAAATCCTTCGTTAATCACATCTCCATCCACTCGTTAATCTCCCCTAAAGGATTTAGCCACTCATGTTATTCATAATCTCTAACTCAATTGAATAGATCATGTAAAGAACATGATTGAATTAGAAAAGAAACGAGATTAGAATAATCATGAATTGATATCGAATGGAGAACAGAGTAGTAAATTGATTGATCAAAATAATGAAATATGTCGATTGCAAAGAAGAAATGAACTGAATACTTCAATAATATAAAATAACTCTTGGATCGAAGTCGATTCCAAGTGGAAAAACAAATAGTTAAGAAAAGCTTAAAGAAAACTAATATGATCCTACTCCTAAACTACTAGGGTTTTTTATTGCGCCTAAGATGATTTAGTTACATCAAACCCCTAAGGTCTTATATGTAGAGGTGTTGGTAGCCCAAATTAGGTCTTTGACACGTCCTAGGTTTTCGTATAAAGTCGATTGTGTGGACAAAAATAGCCTTGATATTCTTCGGCGTCACATTAACCTATGTTGCGCGATAGCCCTTGCATAGAGCGACACAATGAGAAAATTATGCCTTCTTAGTTCCGTTTCATGCTTTGACGGCTCGGGAAAGTTATGCATCACTTGTCCCTTGCTTCCATGTCAATTAGGTCTATAAGTCTTCATCCTACACACTCAATTTAACATATTAGCACTACCTAAGGTCCGTGTCGGCCTAATAGGTCACCACACTCACAAAATGTGTTAAAAAAACTTCTTTTTACTAATATTTAATCCTAAATACTAGATACTGGAAACATAATATAAAATACTAAATTACTTAGAAAACAAGCTCCTTAAATGCGAAAATAACCCTAATTAACTACTACATTTGACGGTAGGTCAGTTGCCACCATCAAATCGATTAAGCTTGACAACGTTGGAAGCTAACTCCTTTAGTGTTCTACTTTCATGTATAGTAGTAGCCATCATAAAATGAACAAATACTTCAATAGGAAAAATGATAGGATAAGACTCCAATGTGTGCATCAAGCCACTATCTTTAAGGTTCTATTTGCCCCCACTATATTTGGTGTACAAAAGAATTTCTAGCAAATGAGCTTCGAGGATACAATGAAGCCCGTGAGTATTCACGTTTTGCACAAACGAATATAGTTCACTAAACATTGAGTAGAGTATAACAAGAATATCAATATTCTATAAAGTATAGCAATTTCTATAAATAATTTCTATAAAGGATAATTTAATAATAGTAGAAAATGAGAAAAAAAATAGAAATAACTTTTAATGTGTGAATTTTTGGAATCCATGCAAATAAAACTCCACATCTATTTATAGGAATTCTCATATCTTTTTTATAAAGACAACTATCCAATAAGCATCTTTTTGTATTAACACATATCTTAAACAGATATAATTATTCAATAAATATTATTTGAATAGTTATAATTTTTTATTAAAAATCAAGCGACCTAACTTTTGGTATTTAAAATACATAATTATCAAAGTAAATAATAAGAATTCTTGATTAATAACCAAAAGTTATAACTTTTTACCATTTACACTTTTTTCATTTGTAACTACTAAAATACTAATATTTTTTAAAAAATTTTCAAGTACAATTATACTAATATAAAAACCATTAAATAAAAAAATTTATATTGTATATATGATTCTATTAAGGTAATATGAGTTCGATTGTGTCTTAACTCGATTGGCTTCATATTGTTGCCAATGTAGGAGGATGTGGGTTTGAGTACACTGAAACGCATTATCTTCTTATTTAAAAGTTGGAAAGAAATTGTGAGTAGTTTTAGTTATTGTATAAAAAAACAAATATTTATAAAAACCTGTATCGAGACTAATGAAATTAATGTTTAAAAAATTAATATGGGAGTCCAATAATATCTGCGATCCTTAAAAAAAAAAAAAAACCACTTTAAAGTTAATTATTATAACAAGTAAGACAAAAATGTCGACATTCATTGAGTTTAATTCAATGTGCTATACACGTCTGCACCTTTGACGCATTGTTTATAAGAAATGTGTAAAAATAAAAATAAAAACAAAAACAAAAACGAGTAAATTATTGTGATAACTGTGAAACTGACAAGCTAGAAACTAACCAAAAGAAAAACAATTATATTAAAATAGTGTAATAAAAAAAAAATGACTGACGACCACTTGACGTGAATATTCCAGTTTTTTTAATCAGTTTTTATTTTCTAAATATAATGTCGAAATATATGTTGAATTCCAGATTCAGTTAATAGGATTGGAAAATTTTATTAACAGATAATAATCTTTAATATTACGTCGTTTTCATTTTTGTATTGATATGGGTTGATAAATAGTTATTAATTAATTTGTATGTGTTAATATTGATCTATTGGTCTATACAAAATTTTAGTTTCTCTTCGTAAAATTTTTTAATATTTTTTTGTCTTATTATTTTATAATAACATTTGAAAACAAAAAAAAAAATTAAAATACATTTCAACTATGGAAATGAGAGATTGTCTTTTAACTTCAATAAGAATTTAAATATTTGAAATAACAGCGAATTCATAAAATAAAACCCTCTCGCAGATGAACCCTCACAATTCATACCCTAAAGTAAACATATATATTATCACTTGAATACTTAATGCCCTAAAACTTATAAAATTAACTAACCACATCTCATGACATGCTTCTCCCAATAAATTTGGCCTTCCGCCAACAGTTACAATTATATAGATAATTTAAAAGAAAAAAAATCAGAAGTAGAAAAGTGACGACACTCAAATATGGAGCATCCCATTTATGACATCTTTATGACAAATCATACATAAAAGAATATAAAAACGAGTTTTTATCTATAATTTGTCGAGAATTTCTTTCTCTTATAGAAGTTAAAACCCAAGTTTGGCACATGCATGCGAACGTACCCCACACGAAAACAACACTCAAACATTAACAAAAACACACACATACACACGACATCTTTACGAAGAAATGGGTGCTACCTTACGACATTCTCCACCCCAACCAGAAACAAATTGATCATCCTTATTTTCCAATCTCAACCTTTTACCAATTTGGGTTTAAATTCAGTTCTATCCTACAAATATATATATATATATATATACGTAATTTAATTTATTAAAACTCACCTAACCTAAAAGTTTGATATATTATTTAAAATTTTTGCTATTTGTTTGTTTGCTTAATATAAAAATTATAATGGAATTACTAGACTGCAATGACCACTATGGCTTAACATTGCGAAAACGGTGCAAACAAAACACAAAGAACACCAAGGTCTGTTTACGCAATTTGGTTTCTTTATAATTGCAGAGCCTAACTCAATGAGTAATTTCATTATCTTTAATCTACAATACAACAAGTGTTTCACATTCTATCACTCTCCAAGTATAGAGATCTCACCTTTATACCTAAATATTAGAACACTCACTCTAAATCCTCCCCGTGAGAACTTGGGTAGTAAACACTCAACAATAATGTTTACACTTCATTTGCATACTCCCACAAAAATAGTTCCTCAAAGAACAGATTAAAGTACCCTAAATAAGTTCACATACAAAATCTAAACACACCTCAAAGCATATATCAGTTTCAGCTTGCTAACGTGGAATTTAATTGAAAATAGCTATTAGATCATTAACAATCAAAGCACAATCAATCAAACGTATGATTCTTCAAATTTAACAATGTAATTTCGATCAAATCTTCACATTCCAAGGGTTGAAATGATTCACTCGTATCAAATCCAATCTTCAAAAGCCAGAGATTGGTTTCCATAGATGGACCAAAATACTTCAATATAGTAGCACAATAACATGTCCAAAGTTTTTTTCATTAACTTGCCAAATCAAATAAGGCAAGTAATAAATTGCCTCGGTGGTAGCTTGCAGTGGGCACTGTCGAGTGTCTCTCAGCTCCAATTCTCACATCTTCCCTCAACAAAAATAATATTAGATTTTTTAAAAATATACATGTTCACATTTAGCATAGATTTTATAATTAAGGATTTGTTTGATTAACCATTAAAAAAAATTCCATTAATTATTCTTAATAATTTAATTTTTTTTTTAAATGTGTTTGATAATTAGAAATAAAAACTGTTTGTTAGATTTTTTTTTTCAATAAAAAAATGTTGAAAATAATAACATAATGAAAAATACGTTAAGTTGATTTATTTTATTTATTTATTTTGAAAACTATCCTATTATATGATCATTTAAATTAATTATTTTGTTTAAGATATTGAACTCGAATTTCACATTACTCTTAATTTAATATTTATTTTTTAGATTTATAATGTTTATATTTATGAAGAATATACTTTATTCCAAATGTTTAATACGTATAAAATAATATTTAAGAATTCAACTATGCTTAAAATAATATTAAATGTTTAAAATGTAAGGATATAAATGAAAAATAAAATTCTCATAATTTAAAATTTAAATTTATCAAATAATTTAATTATATTCAATGTTTAATTTTAAGTATCATACGAAACATATTTCATAATTCAAATTCAGCACTTAACTTTTCAACGGATTTCATAAATCAAATTCAACACTTAATTTTTCGATATTTAATTTTTAGTTTACTAAACCACACCTAAATATATATATATATATATATATATATATATATATATATATACATATGAATGAGCTCCATCTAAATCGTTGCCTCCATCTAAATCTTTGTCCAGAGTTAGGAAGGCAGGAAATAAAAATGAAAGGAGACCAAAATGAAATATTAAATTATTAAGTGTTAAAACATAATTTGATCATTTTATTACCTTAGAGTTTTATAAATTTAAGAACACTTAAACATAATTTACCTTTTGCAGGTCAAAGATGTTTACCTACCCTCTTTATATTTGCCCTTGTCTATAGTTTTATTAGACAAATGCATCGAATCAGATGACTAGGTTGATTATCTTTAGACATGCATGTTTATTTACATGATTCGTTGCTTTTTCTTTTATTATTTTACAAGTTTTTTAAAGACTAGGATGGATCACTTCATTTTTTTTGGAAAAAAGAATGAAGTGGTTTAATGAGATGGATATCACTTAGTTTTATGGTTCGTACCACCACAACTTGGAGAAAAGAAAATTCAAAAAGAAAACCCGTTAATCTCCCCACTTTCTGCTACATGCTTTTGAATTATAAATTTGATAATGTAATAAAATTACGATAAAAAAAAAACAGTATCTTTAATAAATAAACATTACCCTTACGTCTAAAACACTATGAATATAATAAGTTTTTTACGTTTAAAACACTATGAATATAATAAGTTTTTGCAAATTTTATCATGCTATTTATGTTAGTTTCTGTTGAAACATAATTAACATACAGCACGTTATATATTATTGTATATAACTTTTCATTTGGAAGGTGAGATGTAGCTGTCAAACAGACAGCACTTTGTAAGCACAATTTCGGATTGAATTAAACTCTTGGAAACCAATATAAACAAGTTTCAATAAATAAGTAAAGATAGTAGTTGTGCTTAACCATTGTTATGGCAAAAATATTTTAGTATAAGTCTGTTAAACACTCATATGATATGAATACCAACGTATGAAAGTTGTGATGTTTCTCAAGTCTAACAAGTTATAAACAATAAAAATAACATGCATGTTACGTTTTCTTAATAACATAACAACTTTCTAGAAAAACTACACTTCCTCCTTTCGAAATTTTTCTGAAAAATTATGTTATTTGAATAAATAATTCATATGCAAATAAAAATCACTATAATTATTTCAATACCACCAAATTCAAGCTTAAGTATCGCTCATCTTTTGACAATATATACATAAAAGCCTAATAGCCCGGTCGTTATCTAGTAGGTTAAGCACCCAATTCAATTACCTAATTTAAATTCTTTACACCATTAATGTACCAAAAAACTCCTTTATACTATATATTTGTTAGTAATGTATGGTTACTAACATTGCAAACTCCTAACAAAACTAGCATATACTTCTTTTTTATATATTTAAGTTTTTTTTTTTTATTACACACTAATTATGTGTCACCCTTCAACTTGACTTGTGAAGGTTAAAAATTCTACTAAGTTTAAAAACTCCACTAATACAAAATAATCAATTTTCATTTTAAAAACTTAATATATTTGTGTTAGATACATATTACTTTTAAATAACTTAGCATTTAAATGCTAAGTTATTTACATAAGTTCCTTGTCCAACGATTAAGTTGCTACTGCGTCACTGATTAAAACATAAATAAAAGTCATATTGAACACAAATCAAAGTATCAAAAATATATGTGTGTGTTTAAAAACATATGCTTCCAATATTTAAGTTTGTGTTCAATGTAACTTTTATTTATATTTTCTTTTTCGAAATTTCGTAGATGAAACACATGGAAACAAACACACTCAAAAGGGCGGGAAAAGTAGGACGAAACCTGAATCAACCAACAAGAATAACAAGACTTTAGGCCAGACACTCCAAAAAGCAAGTCTCCAAACCTATACAACTGTGAAGGTCGGAGAGGGAACAACACCTCATATAGCTCCAGCTATTAACAAAAGGAAGCTCAAAAATGTATATGAACCCTTTTACCAAGGTCTCAAGCCACCAACCGGAAGGAATCAAAAAATTTGACAGCAAAAACATGGGGAAGCAATAACGTAGAAAACAAAAGGCTTAGGCTTTACTCACGGAGGTGTTCTGTTGTGCTTGGGGCGTTGGGACATTCTCTTTGAGGGTTTGGCAGGATTGATCGCATTATCTCTTGCTTGTCTCCCTTACTTCGGGTTTGGATTTTCCCAGGCAATTCTAGGTGGAGGCTCAGCCGAATGTCTCCCTAGCCTCTTGGTCCTGCATTTTTCTTGGGGCATTTATGGCGACATGGCCTCCCTGGGAAATATGAATCCAGAAATTGTTTTAAGGTGCGGAATTAAATTACAAATTTTTAAAGGATCAAAAAATAATTTTATTATTGTATTGACTTATAATTTTACCATTTCTAAAATGCCTTAAACCTAATGTGTCTGCCTGGTTTGGGTTGTTGATTGAGATGAGGTAGGCATGCCAAATGATCAATATGAAGCTTTTGGATGTTCCTGGTTTCTAATATTGAATGTACTTTTAGACTTGGATTTAAAGCCTCCACATATCTTTTGAAGATAAATTATGTCATAAGTCTATGTACTCTTTTTAAATTTAGATTTTAGTTTTTGTATTTTATTTTTAGAAATTTAGTCTCTCTACCTTTCATATTTCAAAATTCAACTCCAACAGTTAAAATTGTTAAATTTATTTTGTTAAATCTAAGTTCATTACAAACACCAGTGTTTTAGTTACATTACTACTAAGTGGATTTTTTTTTAATTTCAAAATATCACACTAACAAATTTAACCGTATTAACAATTAAACCTAAATTTTAAAATCTAAAAAAATATAAAAAATTCCTAAAAATAAAAATATATATAAAAATAAACAATTATAAGATATTTCAACCATCTTTTGCACCCTTCATTTCTTGCATCAATGAAAGATTTTTATTAAGAGAGAGATTTATTGGAAGATACATTCTGCGGAAAAAATTAGCAAAACCCCACAAACCGTCTATGTTATTGATGTTTTACCATTCCCAATTTTATTGCCTTTGTCAAGTGCCATGGTAATGATTGTTATGGTTGATTAACTTTGAGTCTTTTTAATTCTCCAAAAACTCATTTTCCTTAATGATATGAAGCATTTAGATACTGTATATTTGAAGTTTGATTTTCCCATTGATAATGATTCCATTCATTTTATTCCTTCATATCCATGGAATTGGCTTCAAATAGCAAAATCTCTTGAAAATGAACCATTTTTTAATTAAAAGGTAAAATCAAATACTCCAAACTTTTTAAAAGATCATACAGATATTGCGGTAACTGAGGGGTTTTTTTTAATTTGATATGCCAAGTTCTTAAGTAACTAATTTTCATTACTGATATTGGTAATGATAATCTAATTTTAGCATTTTCAAATTAATTTCCATTACTAATTTTCAAACCTAGGTATCCAGGACGTAGGGCCTCCGCATTTACCAATTGAGTCAATGTCTTATTGGCTATTGATACCGTACTTGAACTTGAATGCAGGTTAAAAAATCGAAATAGATGAGACTGGTTGGATTACTTCAAACAAGTTTTAGCTTATTATAAGTTTATTTAGTTATGAAAAAAGGTAATTATTCTATCCATCGTCAATAGAGTAAAAAAATTCTACAAGTGGGTTTAGAATGATGCCAAATGCCTTCTTCTTTTTTTTAAACTATTATTTTATTACATCTTAGAAACAAATAGCATCAACCAAGACTTGTTTGTGCAATTCTTTTACTCCACTGACAGTGTATAGGACAATAAACCTATAAATATACCTAAAATCAAAGTTTTAGTATCCATACTATTATTTAAGTATCTGACTAGGTTAGTGTTACAAATTAATCGTGCACTTACTCAATTAAGGAAATTAAAAAAATATATTTTTGTAATTAAAATAAGTTATAAGTTCCATGAGTCAATCGTGCACCAACCTATGCTATTTGCATCAATAAAATATTAAATTTACCACTGAATCAAAATTTTGTTTTAATATGATATTTACATTTTAATCAATGTTGTTGATTAAATTGGTATCACAAGTCAACTCGACACTAATTCAAGATTAATGATAACACCATGATAAACAATGGTAGTGCATTTAGTTTTCTTAATATGATTCATTTATGTGTTTAAATCTCATTTTACTCACAATTTAATCTATTTTTTTAATTTTAATAACGTATATATTTCATGTATTACTAATTAGTTTCAAACCATACGTTTCATTATTTATTGTATGTTTCTCTTAAACTAACATTTGTGTTTTAAATACGTAATTTCCACGTGCATAGGCTTGTGATAAAATCTTTAGTATCAATAAAATCAATTGAATTGATAATTAAAATTTGATAAAATCATATAAAAACAAGTGAAAATCTAATATATATATATATATATATATATAATATATATATAGCCAAGATTTATTTGGAGCAATTATTAAACTTCTTGTTTCGCATTTAGATGACATATATTCAAACTCTGTGATCTCATTCCTCCTCTTCTAATGATCCAAAAAAAGTCTGATATATATTTATTATATTTATCATATTTATTTAATTTTTTAATGATGAAATTTAAATTTAATATTTAAATTTTATATATTAAAAATTATACTATTAAGTTAAAAGGTAAGTATTTGGTATAATGGCAGTGTGTTTTTCATTCCACAAATAACCTTAAAATATTAACATGTGTCTCTTTTTAAAAATATATTTTTTAATATTTTACTATACCATTATAGGACACTTGTCAACCTCTGACTTTATTTGCGAAGTCTAAAAACTTCATTAGCATACCAAACAATTTTCCTTAATTAAATGCATATTTTAATAAATATTTATTATATTTAATAGTTGTTTAAATATGTTAGTACTTAACATGTTTTGGTTTCTAATTTATTTTCTAAAACATCATCTCTATAATAAATGTATTTTTAATATAACTCTATATGCAGTACTTGTGGTGATAAAAAGATTTATGTAAAATTTTAGTTATAGATTTAGCCTCTATATTTTATTTTTATTAATTTTATTTCTTATATTTTTTTAATTAATCAATTTTAGTCCTTATATTTTTCGAATTAAAATCTTAACTTTGTTCGAAATAGTAGCAATTAAATCTTTTTGATTAAATTCTGCTATTAGTCTTGCACTATGTGCAAAGTTGTAAATTTAGTACATATATCCAATTTGAAAATTTTTAGGCCCTATACTTTTAGAATTTCGAAATTTTAGTCTTGACACTAATGCTTGCCATTAAATACGTTAAGTGGTTTTTTTTTTTTTTTTTGTAATATGTGAAAATAGAAAGCTGATGTGGAATTGTACATGTGATAATTTGTTTTGTCGCATAAGATTTTAGAAATAGCTTAATTGAACTTAATAATTTTAATAGCTACTAGTCAAAACTAGAATTTTAAAATTCAAAAAGTAAAAAAGAATAAAAATAACCAAATCAGAGTATAGGGGTTGAATACATAATTTACACATAGTATAGGGACTAATAGCAAAATTTAACAAAGATTGAATTCTATTTTAGGCTTAACTACAAAATTCGCCCTCAAACTATACCTCTTTTCCCACTTGAGCACCTAACATTATTTTTTTTTTTTTTATCAAAAGTGATACTTAAACTAACAATTGTATCTATTTTGCCCCAAAGCACAATACTAACGAATAAGAACATGACGCATGTCACACGTCATGTTCTTATTAGACGTTGTACACTTTTTTAGGTATAATGAGCTAAAATTGATAGTTTAAGTAACAGTTTTGACAAAATAAAAACTTTAAGACCTAAGTGAGAAAGTGGTATAGTTTGAAAACTAATTTTACATTTAAGCCTTCTATTAAGAATTAACTACGCTAATTATCCTTAGCTATACTACCTTTACCTTTTAAAGACATCTTTAGTTTTAATAGAAATAGATTGACCCCTTCAATTCTTTCATGATATTCAGAGCCTGATCAAGAAAAAAAATTAAGGTGCCATGTCTTCCACCGAAAACCAAACCAATAGCCAAACTGTTAACAATCATCCTTCCACGATTGTTGCGACTACTTCAGTGCTGCTTTTCCAATTTCACTTAATCAATTAATGGTCAAAGTTACCTCTATGTTTATGGTTATCTTTATAGTATGGTATTGATAGAATAAAGGTGTTTGAAACGTGAGGAAGAGACAACCATCATACCACCGTATGCCCCCATTCTCATAATTATCCTTCATTCACTCAAGCGATGGGCATGGGAGTGGGAGTGGGAGTGGGAGTGGGAGAGTAGGATGTGTCGTGGTCGAAGTAATTATCAGTCCTCTTTCCCTTCTTAAAATTGTGGGTATCAACAGTCTAATGGTTCATAGTCTCAATATACGCCTTTGGATACGTCTACAATTGTGTGTCACAATTATAACGGTAATGGTCATATAGCACAGATATTTTACCTTGGCATATCACCTTCAATGCTAGCAATTCAAAAATATTGCTCCACCCATCATAAGAAGTTGTCCACATTCTTCATAAATCTGGTTCTCTTTTAATTCCTTCAGTTTCGTCAAGTTTGACCGCTCTATTTTCCATTTCTAATAGAATATCCATCAAATGACTAGTTTTCTTAGCCCTCACACGAACTTTTGGTGAGGTAGCTTAACTTTCTACTTAAAACACCATTTCAAACTCGATATGTCAATCAAAACACGAGGTTTGATACCAATTGTCATAACTTAGACTTTGAACCAAACAAACCTCACGACCTTAGGAGGAGAATAAGCTTTCAAATTGCTTAAGTCAAGCTAAACACTCTAAGATATTACCAATTGTCATGGCGTAGACTAACTAAAGAATTCTTGAAGGCAGTAAAGATATTTTTATTGTTTCTCAAATGTGTTGTATTATCTTTTGATCTGTTTTGTTTATGATAATTCAAGTTTGATTTAGATTCATGATTTCTAGACTGAAGATCTTGATGAAATGAACCCGTTTTCGAATTTTGGATTCTGGGATGTTTTGATTTGAATCCTTTAATTGGGTTGTTTTTGAAAGATGATTTCTCGGATTGATTTTGTGTGATTTTTGTACAGTCCCCTGCCAAATTTTAGAAAATTTATTTCTTCTCCCTTTTTGGGGATTATGATATAATTCCTTTAAAGATGAGTATCATTTGTTGCATCTTCAACTTCAAATACTTGAAAAATATTGGTTGTTTCTGCATCCAAATGCGCTGTTATGTTGAAACTAAATGCAAGAAACAAAAGAATAATCAGAGTCTTATCAATTTCTAATTTGGTAGAACTGCTCACAATGTTATATGCTGTTGCATATAAAACAAAATGGTTGAGACTTACTGTAAAAGATTTGGGTGTTTGAATATGGTCTGTTTTGATTGTCGAATTTTGAAGATATGAGGAGCTGCATATTGGAGTTCCAGAGATGCCTGCACAAAATATTGAGACTGGCCATGAGGACACCGTCCATGATGTTGCCATTGTTGGCTACTGTAAGTAACTCAATAAAATTGAATAAAAGAGAGAGATACTGAAAATGAAAGGCTGGTTATTTTGTATTCATTATCTGCCTGTAACAGTACAAAGATAGAACTTATATAATGACGAAGTATGACTAACTGCTGCTAACTAATCTACTAACAATATACCAGACTTTGTTAACAGACTAACAACCTAATATTCACATACTCTAACAGCTACTGCTTCATCCGATACTACCATTAAGATCATTGGTATTACCACTTCGGTTTGCAGTGGCCATAAAGGACCTGTTTGGGAGGTTTGGCACATCTGAAGTTCGGATCAGTCCTTGCATCTTGTTATTACGACGATCAAGTGATAATCTGGAAGGAATAATCCGAATGAATGGCTGCAGGCTCATATTTTTAATGAACATAAGTCATCCATGAACTTGGCCTCTGCTTGGTCTGTGGATCTTCCAATAGGAATATCTGGGTCTTCACCGCTACCACTAATGGTGACTGGGATACCTCCAGGAAAGACCGAGCTCTCCCCGTTGGAGTGACTAGTTTCATGAGCACCATCAATAGCACCAGGGGAATTAGTTGGATCTGGTTTAGAAGCTGGCTTCTGGTAGGTGTGACATTACTGTCAAGGTATAGGGACAGTTTTTAAGAGTAGAAATGGATAAAAATTTTAACAGAAAAATTAATTTATTCATTTTTCAGTAGAGGAGACAAAATATAATCGGACTCTTAGTATAAGACCACTATAGTACTTTTACCTTTTATACACTTGTATATTTGTTGACTTGAATATGAACTTCCTACTATATATTCATAACTAACATACATAGGGGAATCTAGGGGATGGCAGGGCCCCCCTCTAAAACTGAAAACTATTATTTAGGCCCTTCAATTTTTTTAAAAAAAATTAAATTAATAAAAGTAAAATTGCACTTTAGCTCCATTAAAATTATAAAAATTTGATTTAATCCTTTAAAAAATATAAAGATATAGATTATAAAAAATTAAAATTTTATTCGGACCCTAAAAAATTGTTCTAGCTTCGCCCCTGACATACATTCAAGCCCAGATAACAGAGGTCGTGCTATTGATTTTGCCACCTTGTTTTCTACATTGATTTTCTCTACTAATTGGATTAAGGCGTAAGTGTTGGATGCAACTTTTTTTTTTTTCAAGTTTTTTCATGTATTTGGAGAGTTCTTTGAAGGCCATATCCTCATAATCTAATGTTCACAATTGCAAGTCATTGTTTCTTAATTTGTCCCAACCTGGCTGAAACAAAGAATCCTTATCTGGTTTAACGTCAACCAATTGCAGGGCAGCGGAGCTTGAATCAAGGTTCGTTTTCAAGCCTTTACGATCATACATATATAATTGACATAAAAGTAGAATTTTTCAATTTATTGCAGATATTATTGTGGCAAAGTTGCAGCTTTAGTAAAATCACTTGGTTTTGTGGCTCTAATCCGAACCTTTGATGAGCCTGAGAAACCATGTAAGCCACATGCACTGCCCCCCACTTGTTTATTGTCCTGTATTTTATAAGAAATTTGAGTTGTGAAAAACAATGGACCTATCATAGATTACCGATTTTCTTCCGTCAGTTTCTTTTCTTATTTTGGCTCTTTGTTTTTATATGATGGAATGAGTCATTGGTAAACCTTCCTAGTATGAGGTTCTTGATGTTAATGGTGACTAGTTATCTTTATAACTACATCAATAGTCAATTATAAAAAAATTTCAAGTGGGTTACTAATATTTTTGAAATTTGTTTTTATTTTTTTTAACACCACCATTATGCCAATAATGGAAGTTAAACATGACTATCTTTTATTGGCATAAAAATAAATTTAGTTTTTTAATATCTATATATTTTATTAATTTGATTTTAATTCTAAAAAAATTATTTGGGTAAACTACACCATAGGTCACCCAACTATGGACTTGTTTCTTTTTTGATTGTCCAACTATGATTTTTTTTTTTAAATTGGTCACCCAACTAATCAAGATTTTTTTTTTGTCCATATTCGTTACGTGTCATTAAGTGTCTGATTGGAGGGTGATGTGGCAGTTAAAAAATTAATATAATAACAAATTTAATCCTCAAAATTTATATATTATATTGATTTAGTCATAATTTAAAAAAAATTAGTCCTCGAAATTTATAAATAGTCTCAATTTGATCCTAATTCTAAAAAATTCAAAATAAATATTTAAAAATAAATATTTTTGAAAATGTATAATAAATTCACCAACAAATTCTTTCAGAGCAGCCATTTTCTTCTCTATTTTTCCTTCTCTACAACATCGACTCCTTACCCTCTTCAATATGACATGATCATCAACACCCCAACTTAGCCTCAACCTACCCCAACTCGCCAACTCATTAAACTAGACTCGCCCAATTCACTTGAGGAAGAGGACCCAAAAAAAGAATTAGATTTTAATTCAGAGGTAGGAAAGAAACTGACTTCAGATGTAACAGTCCGCTCGGCATAGACCGTATCGATATGTTGTTTGGCATATAATTTAATAAGTCAGGGTAGAAAAAGGGTGAGAAAGGTGAACTATCTGTTATAAGTCTGGGTGGCGTATTGCAAGGATTCGACAACACACCCTTTTGCGGAACACCTTGCCGAAATTTGTCATTTGGCGAACTCTAGGGTTTGGCAGACTCTTTTGTCTGACAATCTGCCAACCCCAAATACTTGGGGCGAACTCATTAGTTTGCGGATTGATAGACTTGTTTTTCGTGTTTTAGCGTGAAAATGATAGTTAGGTTGGTATCATTAGAGTTTAGTTGAGACCTAGTTGGAATTGAACTACAATACTATAGATGACACTGTGATGTGTTTATGTAGTTGAGTAACTTGTTTAGTTGACTTGTTTTAGAGTACAAGCAACATTTTACTACTCACTAAATTGATTAGTGGTAGTAGTGAAGTTTGGTAAATGTTTAGGCAAGTCTATTCTCAGGTTTCAGGGGCTATAGTAGGATTTTCTGACCCTCCTACTAAGTCTTGTCCCCGTTGTTTGTGCTATATAAGGATGCTTATAGCCAACATGTTTCACTTTTATTTTTCTTTGCGTTCTTTTCTAGGTCTTTGGAAAGTTTTAAGATAACTTTGTTAGAGAATACAAGGAAGGTTTCCAATAGCTAGCCAAAACACCCTTGTTAAGTACCAACTTGCTGGTAAATTCTAGAAAACCCTTAGGTTGTTGTCGAAGAGATTTACGTTTTGCATTAGATATACATGATTAAATTAGATAAATGGTTTGATGGTTATAATTGTTTCTTATTTAGCCCAAGAAGCTAGTGAAGGTCTAAGGGATCGAGCCAAAGGACCAGTACAGTAGATTATATTCTAAAGTTGCTAGTGAGTTCTTTCTTACTTCCTTTAAGTTATGGAACTTCCATGATATGTAGGTTATGTGCGGTAAATTGTTCTTACTGTAAATGAGTCGATGTGTTGTGTTTGGATGTGTGTGTGAATATGGCCATTATAAAAATACCCTCTTTGTTGCACGAGCCCAATACCAGAAATTTATGATATGTGAAAATTATGGAAAGAAAATTTATATGTGATGCCTCTGGTAGGGCAATTATATTGCAAACCAGACTGGCAAATCATGGCCCAGCCTTGTGAGAGAACATGTGTTCGACTTAACAAGGATATGAAATGAAAATAAATATGACTAATATGCAATTTTGATTTCTGAGATATGGGTCCGAGGCTGGCACAAGGATGGGTCGTTGATAACCATTCAAGTTTATGGGAGATGTGTAGAAGTTGGCAAAATGTGCCCACCTGAGTATTGTATGTGTTGTGATAGATTGGCGTAGTGTTGCCACCAAGAAGTTGTGGATGTCAATTAGCGTACTATGTATGTATAACTGTCACATCTCAAAAATCGGGTTAGAAGAAATTGGGTTAGTGAAACCAAAAGTGGTTACATCTAGATTTTTAGTTTTGACTGTGAAAATTATGATAAATAAATTAATTTGGTTCAGTGGTTGGTGTGTGTGAGATTCTGGGTTCGAGCTCTTCCCTTGAAATTTTGTTAATTTTTAGCTTAATTTCATATCCTTAGTCTTTTAGCTTAAATCTTATTTTGCGCAAGTTATGATAGAATGAGTCTGCTAGTTTAGTGGTAAGGTGTCAGTTTACCCTTTGATCCTGTGTTTAAATCCTTGTGCGTGCAAACAGGAATTTTCTTTTTGATAATTGTTTTAAAACTCTGGGGAAAATATGAATTAGTTAATAAATGGATATAGTGGGTAGTTTTTAAAAAAAATAAGAAAATGGGTGAGTAAATCCTAAAACCTCTCTCCCAATTTAGCCGTCCACTTTCTCCATGGTTTTTCACATTTTCTAGTTTTCCTCTCTTTCAATTTTTCCCTATTACTTTCTTTTAGATTTTTTTCTCACATTCTTGCTAATCACCTTTATTCTTTGTTGTCACTTTCCTATTCATTTTTGTTTTCTTTACAATTCTCAGTCTATTTGTGTTGTAAATTCTTCGTCGATTCGTTGTGCAATTCTGGATAAGTGTTAGTACTCGTTTAGTAAAGATTTGGTATTGTTCTCTTTTTGTGAGAAGATAAGTGGGTGAGTTGAGTGTTTAGATTGACAGGGTTTTGATAAGTTTCTATGAATTTGTTAGGCAATTGTTGTGGAACAGAGATTTGCCAGCGGGCTAAGTATGGTTTGGGGCTGCTATTATTTGCAAGGGTAAGTGACCTAATGTCGAAGTTAAGGGTTGTTCATTATTTAGTCTTGTGTTGAATACTTGTTTTGGTATCGATACACGGTTATTTATTGATGTGATTTAATATCGTATGTAGGATTCAGAGTACACTTTTTGAGTCGGTTATCAGAATTATCATCAAGTGTGTGATTCTAACCCGAGTTATCAAATTCGAGAAATTCATAAAACAGAGGCTATTTTTGAAACTGCCCAATGACCACATGGCCATGTGATGGACTGTGTGTGCCACATGACCATGTGGTAGGCCGTGTGCTTAGTCGTGTGTGATTTTATAGGCCATGTGGGTCGACTGTGTGCCATGTGAAATCATGCAGCCCGTGTGGCTTGGCCGTGTGAGGTACATGACCGTGTGAGATTTTGCTGGCCATGTGGGTAGATTATGTAGACCATATGGGCTAGCTTTTTGGGTCGTGTGGGCCTTTTGGGCCAATTGGGAGCCAATTACGGGACTCAGAAATTAGGTCTGTGAGCATTATATAGGCCCAGAAAAATGTAAGTTTTAGTAAACAAGCATGAGTAAGTGTTGGAGGTATGTTAACTAAGTTCCGACAAGTATAATAATGTGTTATGATTTGTTATAAGTAGGTACGTGAGTTAAGCTTGTGTATTATATGTATTTCGTTATCTATTTTGATAAGCTATCCAATTCGACTATGTAATATGTTATGCTATGATCTGTATAAGTTATGTGTTATGTTACGCTTCGTATAACATCTATACAACCTATGTGATATGTATGTATGTTAACATGACTTTGCATATGCATTAGGGTGGGTTATGATTTGATGGAGGAAGTGTTATATGGCAATTTATAATGCAATTATAGCGGTTAGACCACAAATTTATATATATGGCAGCTCAGCTGCAATTATGTGAGTGGCACACTGCCGCATATTGGTGTGATTGGATGGATGGACTCTTGTAGTCCTATTTGGCGTGATTGACTGGTCGGAGATGGTGTGTAGCGAATGGGGGTAGGACTTTGTATGATATGATATGATATGATATGATATGATATGATATGATATGCTCTAGTATGATAAGATATGTTCCAATATATGTTGAGCTTTATTATGATTTATGATATGCTCTGATATGTAGTATGTTATGAAATTACTAGTTGCTTATTTTATATGCAAAACCATAGTAAATTTTCTTTTTGTGGGTCGGGTCACACACTGGGCTTCTAGCTCACTTGTTTGTGTATACGTTTTAGGTGAACCTACGACTTGGGACCGGACAACGTGCGGGAGCTCAGATTGTTTTCAGCTAAGTAAATATGGCAATCTACATTACAAAATTTGTTCTTGACTTTTTGAAACTGTATTTTGTTTTTGGGTTGTGTTTTGGTTTCGTTTTGTTTGTCAGGTTTTGGAAGTTTTAACGTAAACTGCAAAATCATACAAGCTAACAAATTAGAATTCAGTTTTCAAAATGAAAACTCTAAAAATTTTTTCGTTGCAAATTAAGTAAACCCTTAAGTATTTTTTGTAAATAAATAGTTTTTGACAAATGTTAGCATTAACTAGAATAGGTTTTCTAAAAATCGTTATTTGCGAAGCAAACAAATTTGAATTAAATTTCGGGACTTGAAATAAGTGTTTTCGAACTTAAGCTTTTTGAACATCTGTGAGAGTTCTGTCAAGTTTTATGCTTTTGAAACGCACAACTAAATTTGATTTAAACAAAAGCTTTTAAACAAACTAATGTAATTCCTCCAGATTCAGCCATAACATCTAGGCTGAGTTTGGGGTGTTACAATAACAAAGTCAAAATTTATGGTTCTTTTCTTATGAGTATTGTTACTTGTTGATTATCGGAGTTCTTATAAATCTAATTGTGTCTATTTTGGAACTCACTAAGTTCAAATGAACTTACTTCGTTTCTTTTCATTCCCAGGAATTTTGATAGTAGAAGGATCTATCGAAAGGGACTACGCCAGAGTTGCGGTTGCAAGTGAGCCACTTGTTTATTTTTGTATCATGCCTGGCTATATGGTGGATGACGAATATATATGTTTTATATTTAACTTTTTCAATTAACTACTTCGTTTGTACTTATCCATCTTAAAAGAGAATTGTCCCTTCTTTTGAAAGTATACGTCAAACCCTCTTGATTTGTTTATCATGAATTTTATGATTTCGATATATCTACGTCAAACCCTATTATTTTCTCTAAAAATCCATTACCAAATGAAAGAAGAAGAAAAATAGCCTTTACATTAACAAAAATCTTCATAATGGTTTTTTTTTTTAAATTAAGTTAAGCTGAAAGATTGAATCTCTTGTAATGCCCTAGTATGTTGGGCAATCTGTCTGACTGATTGATACACGCCATGTCTTCTTGACAGGCTAATGGGTGATATATAAGAAGGAAAAAAAAGATAAATTTGAGGGGAAATATTATCGAAAGAGAAGTAAAAAAATGTATGGTTCAGATTCTAAGACAATGATAAGGGGGAAATGAAGATGTATTTGTTGAATTGAAGCCTAAAGTTTTGGAATTTGATAAGCTAGAAGGAAGAAGAGCTCTACTTTTATGATATAATTGGAAAAAGATAAAAATGTTATGAATATTTTATTATTAAGTGGATGTTTATCAAGAAGTAAAGTTTGATATATTTTAATAATCTAATATTCTTTTGAAGTAGAGTTTTATTTCATTTATACTTCTTATATTTATAAATATAAACTTAGGAGAGGCATTGTAAACATCTCTATTTATTAATAAAATACACACTTCTCTTTTACTCTCTTATTTCTCTTTTTTTTTTTACTCTCTATTCTTTTATTTTATAACATGTTACCAGCACGATACTCTATTCTCTTTCAAAATTTTCTAACCTTTTTCTTCTTAAACAATAATTCTAGAACAAAATAATTCACCAAAACCCAACTAGGATTCAAACCTAGGCCTTCAAGGCTAGATTCTTCTTCCTTAACCACCTACCCACACAGTTATCATTGATATTTTGTGTCTAGTATTATATAAAACCAATGGCCTCCAAAGAGAAAAAATTACCAAAAGAAAGTTTCTAACCCATGTTCCCCAATAACCCTCAATGCCTTTTACCATTTGACTATTACCAGATTTGACCTAAACATTGATTTTAGATCTTGATCTTGCATGTATTGGGCAAATTTTAGATTGGTAAAGAGCGTTAACATTTTTTAATTGAGTTATGATTATTATTTTTTACTTTTTTTAAGTCTAATTCAAATTTTTAAGTTATATTATTAAATATTAGTGGGTTCATAAGGCTTACTAATGAACCTTCATAATATATTATTTTCAAATGATTGTTTATAGAAAAATGTCATATGGTAAAATTCTTTTCTTATTTAATATTTAAAAAAACTTGGGTTTTGGTAGAAATATATTGATATCAATTGCTTTATATTTGAGTACATTTTTTTTCTTACCAAATGTTCTTTATTTAAATATATATTAATTGCTGACTCAAACATAATTTTGTGTGATATTGATTCTTTTTAAATAAAGAATCTATTGAGGTGTTTAAAAACTCGTCGTACTAGATTTATTACATTCCCAAAAGTGAATGCAAGTATAAAAAGAAAAAAATTCAATGGTATAATCATCGACGTGATAAGTGACATATAATATGTTGGATCTGGTGCCCTAAGTGTAGTATTTTCATCTATATACACTTGTAATTTTTTCAAACAAATTGGTTAATAAAATTATTCATGAATTACATTAATACACTTTGTACATTGTCCTCACATGGTTGTTGCATGTAAAGCAAAATAGAAGAAAATATTAGTTCATGGGTTGCTTAATGTTTAACTAATACTAAGTGCTATTATGTGGTCGGATCGTAACACAAAAAGACAGCTTATATTAGTAGACAAACCTAAACAAAAAGTTGGTACGTTGGGTATACGACTTCTGCAGTATGTTACATCATTCACAACAGTGGAATTCATAGCTCGAGATATGGGTAAATTATATCCACTCGTTGGCATTACTTGGTTGATGAAAATTAAACGTGGCCATGGGTCATTCGTTTTTGTGATGAATGACTTGATTACTATTTGATAGTAATTGACTTTTTCTTAAGGAAGATGTAATGGTTACCATGAGATAAAATAGGATCATATTGGGAGAACGAATTTATCCCAAAGAGATTAAGGATATCCTATGAGGGTAACACACTTATGACAAGGTCATTGGATGAGTACTGATCAAGTTTCTTTCGTAACGATATGCCGTTGGGCAGAGTTCAATCATGATACTATAGTGGAATGACTTCATGACTAAATGAGTTTATAATTAATAGGCAAAAAGCTGGAACTTAATTATAAATCATTTGAGCCCTAATCACATATGTCCAATTGGTCCCTCCGCTAGCTCGTTGAAACCAAAAATGAATCGTATGTTGAATCAAATGAGCATAAATGAATATAAATGGTAAAAATGGACAAATGGGAAACATTTGGAAATGAATGTGGTTTTTTCCAAAATGAAAATAACCTAGAAATGAATTTATGGTTTTTGAATTAAATGAAGTTCAGAAATGGAAATAAATCATTTAGTCATAGTGAATTTGTTAAATGTAGAAATATTAAATATATGCTCTCATATATTCTTTTACAGTAAAGTCATCATGATTTTAATGGAATTAGAATTGGATTGAGAAAATTATTTAATTGGGAAATTAATTGATTTAAATTAATTGGAGATGTTATTTTGGAAAATAGAAAAACAAATATTGGGTTGGATCAAATTGATAATTACTAGGTTAAAAGTCTAGGGAGTACTTGTAAGTGGACTCGATATGTGAGAGGCCCAAAAGCCCCTCATGTTTAAGAGAGGGACGACAAACCCTAGTTTGTTTAACTAGGGTTGCTGTAACACCCCTCGTCCGACCCGATTGTCGAGTCCGAGCTACAGGATGCTACATTCATTGTTAGGGCAACTACCATCTAATTCACAGTAAAACAATCATTTACACATGCAATTCATCTTCAATCACATTTATTTCAGGTTAAGCAAACAATTCTGAGCCTTAATTGAGCTTACGGAATCTCTTAATCAACCCAAGTATGAAATAGGACCAAATTGTAAAGTTTTACAATTTATAAATTCACATTGCGACTTCATCTAGTACTTGTCACGACGTGGCCATCTTAGTATGCCACATTGCGATGACAAGTCCTAGCTTGTCACGACATCACTCACTGTAATGACAACGCTACAACGTCTATAATCTGAGGTCGCAACGTGGCCCCTGTTTTTGGTAAAAATAAACCATTTGCTTCCTATTTCGTACTCTCCAACCAAACCTATCAATTTATGCATCAATTACCATATTCATTTAAATTAAAACACACTAAACACATGCCAAATAAGATCAACATCCATAATCAACTTCAAAACAAGATGTTCAATACATTTTCACCAATTAAACTTAAGTATTTCAATACCATTAAGGAATATCAACCAAAATATTCAAATAAATAACCTTACCAATACCAAATCCATCAAGACAGGTCATTTCACTTTCAGTACATAAACAATTCATTCATCAACACTTTTATGCCATAAATCATGAACCAAATGAATCATTCGCTAGTACATATCTCAAGTATAACAACAAGATATACCATTTCAACTAAGTATCAACCATTTCCAAATCATGCATTTCTAGTTCACATACCAACTAAATAGGTTCATGTTCTAACTTCCCAAAAGTTTCCAACATTGCTAAGTCAAGTATTAATCAATTCACTCACCATGCACATCATTCAAAATCATCATATGCCAAATTCATTACCATGTTCAACTCATCAAGACTTTTATACATTTAAGTATGTATCAAGACACATATATACATTCCACGACCCTAAGTTCAAAATGATCAAACATCTACCAATTCTATGATAAGATAGTGTGAGCTTTGAGTTTGTCAGGCTTGATGCATTCCGCAAGGTAACAATCTAAAAGGAAAAGGGAAAACAAACAAGGTAAGCATATAGGATGCTTAGTAAATTCATAGGCATTAAACAAAAGCTTACCTTAGTTTTTAATTAAGCACAATATGCTACTAGCTTGACACAGATTGTTTAGACATGGCAAATCACAACAATAGCAACAACAACAACAACAAGGTGAGCTTTAACATGTAATCAAAACGTATAACATCTCAATCATTTATCATACCAATTCATGTTATTCTATAAAACAATTTTGCAATCTCATTCAATCAAGAGGTAATGTAATCACATATATGTTCACGACATTAATCCAATACAAAATTCAAGTTTAATTCAACATTTCTATATATAAACATCAAGATCATTATATCTCATTTCAATTTCTTATTTTATATGAATTGCATCACTCGATGAAACATAGTAAACAAATTTGGATACACAAGTATGTTTGTTACACCGGTTACTCATCCAAGCTAAATATATTTTTGCTAGGTTACCTATCTAGGCTAAACCTTTAAAACAACCTCAGGTTACTCGTTCGAGCTAAACTTGTGTCACGTGTATCTTCGAGTCTGCAACAAATATAGGATGTCGATAACATCCGTAACCAATATTGTACCAGTGTACACAAAACCCTATTGGCATGCCAATCATATCCTAACATTTACTAATTTCAAATTGGCATCTATTACACAAATTAACATTTCTTTACAATTTAGTTCAAACCTCACCTTTTTAACCAATTCACAACCAATCACATATACTTACAAACCAAGTACACAACAATCTATATAAATAATTACCATATGAACTTACCTGTCAAAACACCAAAAAAGTTGAATTTGCAGGGACTAATCGATAATTTTGGCTTTTCCCCGATCATCTTTGGTTTGATCCAATTCTCAATCTTAGAAATTAAGGTCGAATGCCTAGGAATCTTTCTTAGGTTTTTTCTTCACTTTGGACAGTGAAAGGAAGAGGTTGAAGATGATGAATGTAAATTTTCTCATTAAAATAACTTATATAGGTAAATTAGGACTTAATTAACTAGGTTTAATTAACTTAAATATTACTTGATTAACTTAATCTACCATTAACAATATTAGTGGCATCTTCCATCACAATCCACTAAGTCATAATATAAAATGGTTTAATTACCATTTCAAACCTTAGGCTAATTGTAATCTAAGTCCCTTAATCTTTGGCCAATTAAAAACTTATAATGATAAGACTTTTACAATTTAGTCCATGTACCTTAATTAAGCAATTAATAGGCAAAATTGAAGGACTAAACTTTAATATTATTTTTTATCAACTCCATAAATATTTATAGGTAAATATTTATATTTAATATTTATCGACCTAGTTTATGGAAATGGGGTTTTGAAACTCCTTTTTTCTATCACCACTAAAAATTTGGCTATTACAACTCTCCCCTTTAAGAAATTTCGTCCTCAAAATTTACCTGAGAAGAAATGATGATATTGAGATTTCACAGTTTCTTCCAACTCCTATATAGCTTCTTTTGTACCATGACATTGCAACATCACTTTTACTAATTGATCTACCATGAATGACATTATTATTTATACCCTTTTTACACATAACTTTAGCTTGTTTGATAGTTAAATCAAAGCATCTTAGTATATTAGGTTTTCATACTTAAAGTAGTAATTTATGCTTTTTAGTAGTTTTATTAGATTTGATATATCTAAATAAGGTTAAATGGTCTTGTAGGACAAATCAGGAGCTAAAGATGCATATTGGGGCCAAAACTGATGCCTATGTCGCAACACCAAGATATTGATGTCTCAACATCAAAGACAGAAGCTAAAAATAAGTTCTGGAGTGAAACTAACCTCAATGTCACAACACTACCCTTTGATGTCGTGACATCAAACTCTAATGTTGCAACACTACAGGCCTGTGTTGCAATATAACCCTTATGCAGCCCAAAAAGTCCCTACACGTGATAGTTGTGTTTTTGAAGGAAATTAGGAGTATCTATCTTAGTCGAACTCTAAGGACTTCAAGAATATTTTAGGCACTTTAATATTCCAAGTTGAGTCTATATAAAGGCCATTGTAATCAGTTTAAACACATAATTTTAGGGTTTGATTCTTAAGTTTTTCTTTCATTCCTAGTTTTCACTTAGGGTATTTTATGTTCTTTGTAATCGAAAGATCCTATTCTGAAGTGAGACTTCCGCGAAGGGAGATTGTTCTAAAACCACGCTTTCATCGATAAATCCATGAGCATCTCTTTTTCTTATTCTCTTCTTTATATTTCTTTCATTAATATTGTTAGATGAATGTTTGTGTAAATATTAGAATCAATTTACACTTTCTACATATTTTCTAATTGCTTTAACTTAATTAATTGATAGAATGATAGAGTCTCTTAGCGAATCAGCAGTTTGAGAAAGGAAGAACTTAAATCCTAAGCTTGACAACCCTAGAAAGTCATTTAGGTGAGAATCAACCCAAAATTGGTATGGCTTATCCGTGAACACCTTAGCCCCAAACAGAACTGAATTGTGAGGTAAGAAGATAAGTAGTTCTTCCTGACTCATTATTCTAGTGGAAGATCGAAAGATCCTGCAAGGGTATTGACTAGTTGATTGATTAAACCCTACACCAATTATTAATTAGGTAAAACAATTGGATATAGGCTAAAAGGAACTCACATAGTCAAAACAAGGAATAAGAAAAACCAATACTTGAATCTAGGAGTAGAGTTAGGTTTATTTAAATTTATTTAGTTTATTATTATCATCTTGCTTCTTGATTAACACTAATAATTCGAGACTCGAGTAAATTAGTAATTATTTCTTGTAATTGGTTTGATAACAGTTTTCTCCAAACTATAATCCCTTAGATATAATCCTAGGAATACTTACCAAGTGTTTCGCTGTAAACAAACTATATTACAATCTGACCCGTATACTTGCAGACACTGCTTCAAAATCTCTATCTTTAGTTGTAGCATTCACGCTCTGGACATTGGTACGTCCGGAGGCAGTCACTAATTCCACATGTTTGTTTCTTAACTCTTTTACCTCCCGAGCCAAAATCTTAACTAGTTCTTCACCATACATCAAATCAGGTTGTAACTCGACTTCATCCGGAGTTAACACATGAGAGGGATTAGATCTATATCTCTGAAACATATTGTTACTCTGCTCGAAAATAGTGAGATGGCATCATTAAGACTAAATATACAACTTTAAGATATTGTTACTCTGCTCAAAGTTAGTGAAAGTTTTTTCTCTAAGTATTAAATCTATTTTTCAGAATAATAATTCTATCGGTTTCTATTGAGAAGAAATTTTGCTTTCACATTGAAAGTAAAGAAAATTATTTCTAGTTTTATGTTTTATTTGAATCGTTTGAGCCTACACTCAAAGTAGTTCGTGGTACGAGAATAGCGAAGAAGATCATTTGGTTGAAAGCCAGGAATAATAAGGATCTGTCTATTCAAAAACACATGTGCAATTTCGGTAAAGAGTTTATTGCTATAAATATTATAAATCAGCTCATTTTTTAAAATTTTTATTTTCCATTGTGCAAGAAAATTGTTTTTGAACCGAATTTTTTCCAACATAATAACCACTAAAAGTGGGAACATAGTAATAAATAAAATAATAATAAGAGTTCTCAAGATAACCCTTCAAAGGGTAGATATAACTTATTTTATTGATGTGATATGAAAGATCATTGGCCACATACCTATTGTGTAACACCCTTAAACCGTCTCCATCACCGGAGTAGGGTTACAAAGTATTATAGTACAACTCAGAACATTTAGTATCAAATAGCATCAAACTTACTAATTAGTTGTCAACATTTTTATTATCATGTAATTTAAAGTGAAACATACACTCATGGGAAAATATTTATTATCATGTAATTTTTATTATCATTTAATCGAGTCTACGATGCCTTAAAAATAGTTTAGAAACAATCGTGGACCAATTTGAAACAAATCAGAAGGTTTAGGGAAAATATGAAAATTTTCAAAACAGGGGTCACACGGTCGTGTGTCCAGGCCGTGTGATAGAGCCCAGACCGTGTGGCTCAAGACATGGCCGTGTGACTACTTCACATGCCCGTGTATGGTGATTGTGTATCTAACTACGCCTGTGTAATATAATGGCACACGGTCTTGTAGCCAAACCATGTAACTCATTGTGACTGTGTAGCTCAAAGTCACATGGTCATGTCACCAGGCCGTGTAACTCTCTGTGATAATGTCGGCCAACCTACACTGAAACAAAATAAGGCACACGGCTGTGTGAGTAGGCTGTGTGTGACACATGGCCATGTGACAGCCCGTGTCTCAGGCTGTGTGCATCCAAAATTGGCCCAAAACTTGTCACTTTCACTCCTAAATGCTTAGGTACCTAAACATACCAAAAGTACATGCAAACAAGCTCTCAAAGTGCATTCAAGGACATTCAAAACATGCCAAAATAATCAACTTAAGCACTTAACCATTGTGTCATCAAGGACACCACAACTCAAATACCAAAACATTTTATCAACATGGCTAGGCTTTCAAAGTATAAGTACATACTTCCAAGTAGCATAGATTCAATTATCGAAGTTTACCATTTCATGCTCACTCAACTATGTCCACTTGTGTGGTATGATGTATGCATATATCAAATGTTTATTTAGCACAACAAGATCATAGGCACATCAAGCTTTACAACATAAGTCTTTATAAACTATTACAAAGCATACTCAAATTCTCCTAGTACATGCCATATAAGCCAAAGTTTGTATCCAAAATCTACCAAAAGGTCCTTGGATAGTGTGATTTCTTCAAGTTAATCCGATCACCCTATTTTTCACAAAAAGCTATCTATAAGAAAACAAGACAAATAACACGATTAAGCTTTTATAAAGCTTAGCAAGTTCGACGATTAAAATGATAAAGCTTACCAAATTAAACATAATAATTCAAATAACAAGATTATTAAACTGAGTTTCCTGTCAACCACAACTCATAACAAGTGAGTTGATACTCAACAAGAATGAGATCATTCAATAATCAATCACTATACTACCAAGAATGCAAATCACGCTTTCCACATTTCAATAACATTCGTTTTTCACTAAAACACTACCTGATGAATGATATATGAATATGAGGACAAGGTTAACTATCTGAAAACACACCAAATGCTCATATGAGCCGAACCAATTGATAACACGCCTCAGCACTAGGTGCCTAGCCCATAGGCTAACATTCACCCCCAGTAACATGCCAGAAAACTTTACTAAACAGGAAATACAAAAGAATAATCATCTCATGTCATCTCATACCAATCCCATACAATGCGCACTATAACCTATTGGCATGCCAATCGTACTCTATCTTACGTTCATCCGGCATAGGAGATAACTTTACTAAACAGTGTTATATACAGTTCATTATTTCAATTTTCATCACTTTAACATTGAATATGTTAAATTGACATTAGTCAAATTTCACACAAGTTGCATCACAAAACATATTAAATTATCAAAATCTACTTTACAAAACAGTTCTATTTAACAACCAAGCTTAATAATCTACCATAAAAATTCAAGAACACACTATACTCATCAATGTCATAATCCACATAATTTAAAAGTTTTACAAATTAGTCCCCAAGTTAGCTAGATCAAGCTAATACGAGCTCGAAAACATAAAAAAATACTAAAAACGGGTGAAATTTCACTTACCTAATATGAAACCAAAGCTTGACCGAAGTTTTCAAGCCCTAACAATGGCTGTTCAGAGCTTACTAGAAGAAAATAGGAAGATGATGATTTATTTCTTTCATTTAATGTTTTATATTTACCTCATAATTTGATATTTACAAATTTACGCTTTAAACACAAATGAAACTTCATAATTTCACCACTTATACCATCCACTAGTGCCAAAATAGGTATATTTACCATCAAGTCGCTTACGTTGACTTTCCTATGCCATTTGACACCTTTAACAAATAGAAGTTGACTTTTACAATTTTTATGATTTAGTCTTTTTTACTTAATTAACTGTCCAAATGATAAGATTTCCAATCCAAATTTTAATACGACACTAATGACCTCATAAAAATTAAATAATTAGTATTTACAGATTGGCACATCAGAGTTGTGGTCTCGATACCACTGTTTCTGACACCACTAGAAAACGTGTTGTTACATATTGAATGCCCAATTTTCTTTTTGTTAATATTCTTTTAGAGGCAAAATTATTAAGTTTTAAAATATATTCACTGTAATGAATTCCATATTGAGATTGTGAATGAGGAAAAGATTATAATTAATCTGAATCACTCTTGATATAAATATTTATATCTTTTAACAGAGAAAGATTCAATTATTGAAATATATTATGCATGATACTTAGATACCTATCTTTATTTTGAAAAGGATAGAGAAAGATTGGGTTTTGATTGTAAAAGATCCACTTGAATTGTGGATTAATTTGAGAGAAAGATATGACCATCGAAATATGATAAATTTATCTAAAGCTTGTTAAGATTGGATGCACTTGCAGTTGCAATATTTTAAGTCTGTAAGTGAGTATAACTCTACAGTATTTAAGATGAGATCTCAATTATGTGAGAATAATATTACTAATGAGAACTTGTTAGAGAAAACTTTTTCCACTTTTCATGCTTCAAATGTTCTCATGTAGTAGCAATACCATGAAAAAGGTTTTAAGATATATTACGAATTAATTTCATGTTTGCTTCTATTTAATTAAATAATGAGTTATTAAATGAAGAACCATAAAGCTCATCGTATTAGATTTGTTCCATTCCCTGAAGTAAAGGTAACAATATATAAAGACATAATCATTTGATGTGGATGTAATAATAATCGTAAAAGGAATGGTCATAATAATTAAAGACATAATCATTTGATGTGGATGTAATAATAATCGTAAAAGGAATGGTCATAATAATTATTTTCACCACCAGAAGTGGAAAAGTGAAGATAAATAATAGAAGGATAAGAATTCCCAAGAGAACTCTTAAAAAGCGAAGATAACTTATGTCATTAATGTGGTTTGAAAGGTCATTGGTTGTGTACCTTTCGTACACCTAAATATTCAATATGAATTGCATCCATTTTGTGGATTGTGACACTAATTATTTATTATTGGATTTTTTACTAGTAATAATTGTTCTCACCACTAAAAATGGAGATATAGAGATAAATAATAAAACAACAAGATTTATCAATATTACCCTTCAAATAAGAGAGACAAATTATGAAAAGTCATTGCTTATGTACCTATTGTACATTTGAAACTTTTATTATACAATTAATATTTTTTAAAGGAAAAGAAACATATGTCCCATAAACAATAAAGCAGTTCATACTATCCTTAGGGATAAGAAGCATTTTTCTTGTTTGGTTATGAATGAACCAATATTTGGTGGTACAAAATTAATTTAAGGCTACAAAAGAACTAATAAATTGTTACCCTATGTTTAATATGGTAATGGAACATGTTAATATATCATAAGTACAAAATTAATTCAAGGATCTAGAAAAGCTAATACATTGTTATCTGAAGAAACAAATCAATAATTAATACATTATGTTCTAGTCAGTCTCAAATAAATTATTTTGCTAGGATATATGTTGTAACAAATATCATATTGAGACTGTGGATGAGGATAACTAAATCTATTATATTAGGTAAGAATTTTGTATTGTAAAACTATCGTCTTTTCCTCTAATTGGTACTATGTAGATATTAGTATGGTTAAATCATATGAGATAGTAAACCAGAAGTTTACATTAGTGTCATTGAATCATGTGTATAGTAAACAAGAAGTTTACTACTACTAATATACTAATTAGTTGGCATGATCAATTAGACCATCCCGATCAATAATGATTTGACAATATAAGAATTTATATGGATATTTTTTAAAGAACCTAAAGATTGTTCATTTGTCAAGTGTTGCTTGTTCTCAAAGAAGATTTATTAAATCTCACTAGAAAAAGTTGAGAATGAATCTCTTGCATTTATTAAAGAAACATGAACTCATTTACCAAAAAAGTGGAGTGTGTTAATATTAATTTAGTAGATGCATCTACAAGATAATCACATGTGAGTTATCAAATCACAACCTGCCATTTGTGAGATTAGTTGTTTAATGAATTGTTTAAGAACAAAACTTCCAGACTATGCAACCGAGAAAATTCTTACTAATGTTGGTGAGTTCATTACTCAGGCTTTTAATGATTATTGTAAGCTAGATTGTTGATGCTAGTAACTATCGCCAAAGCCTGTTGTTTATACATATAAATGGTTTAGCAAAATTAATGATTAAGTGCCTCAAGTTAACAGTTAAACCATATCTTTTGAGAATAAAATATTTTGTATATATGTATAAGGATATGATATTTTATATGAATCGACACTTGTGCGCATCATGCCAATAAGTTATGATAAATACTCCCCATTATAATTGACTTTTAATCAAGAGTTAAATACAACCCATTTTAGAATTTCTGAATGTGTGATATATGTTTAAGTTGCTTCACCGCAATACACAAAATGTGTATTCAAAGAATTCTAGACATACAAATTAATTATGAATCTCCTTGTATTATTAGATGTTTCGAACGAATTGGATATTTAATTATGCCATGATTTGTATTTTGATTTGATAGTTGTCCTAACATTAAGGGAAAAGAAATAATAGTTGGATGAAATAATTACTTGAATTATCATTATTTAGATCCTCGTAGAAAGTCATTTGAACCAGAAGTTCAAAAGGATAATTCACTTTATTTCAAGTTAACTACCAAATGATTTTTCTGACCTAATAAGAATAATCAAGTGCTATGTACCAGCTAATATTTTTATTTGAATTGAATTCCTAGTAGGATAATCCATTAGAATAAGTGAAAGTTATACATGCCTGTAGCATGGAAAATTAATTGGTTCCAAAGATGAAAATTCTTGTAAAAGAAAAGAATAAACCTAGATGGTCATATGGGGAAGGCAATGCTCCTGAAGAGACCTAAGACATAACTAATTAAAAACTCCAGAAGAGATTCAAGTACCTGGAATTAAATATGAAAATAATGAAAATAAAGAGATTTTGATAAGTTATGTAAATAAAAGAAAATGTTGAACTAAAATGAAAAATTGTCAACAACGGGTTTTCATACAATATTATTGTTGAAATAATGAAAGAAAAGGAAGATCTTGAATAAATCTATTGAGAAATATAGACATGGAATAGATTGGCCCAAATGAAAGACGCAATGCAAGTAGAATTAAATTTGTGAATTTTCTAAACTAGAAGTTCAAATATCTAAAGTTAATAAAGCCAATGCGGTACAAATGAGTAGTTTTGCAAAAATGAAATAATAAAATTAATTTTTTCACTAAAGTCCTGGCAATGATTATGAAAATATATTCTTTTGTGATAGATACAATAACTTTTAAATTTCTTATTAAGCTTGGCAGTTTGTGAAAGATTTAGCATGACTTATGATTGTTGTTACAATCTTTATATGAATCACTATATAATGAAAGTTTGTATTAAAATACTTGAAGGATTTAGATTGCTAGAAGCATACAAAAATTCCCAAGAAATTGTTCAATACGGTTGCGTAAATATTTATATTAATTGGAATGATTTGAACATATGTGGTAAATTTGACTTAGTGAATAATAATTGAAGGAAAATTATAAAATGATCTAACATGAACATGTATAGAAGGATCATGATCACAGTTTGTTATGATTATTGTTGGAGCTCTTGAAGGGATCAAAATAAATTTCCCTAAAATTTTTCGTCATTCGTGACTTTCAAAAGAATTGTGATATAAATGCTTGGCAAATACAATAAAGTGATCATTTAAAAAACTAGCATTCAAGATTGAATACATAGAATTATAGATATCATATGATGTCATCATGAGGGGAGTAAATACATGTTATACTCTTTTTTTTCTTAACTAAGATTTTGTCACGCAAGGTTTTCCTAGTAAGGTTTTTAATGAGGCAGCATGTTATGGGTATTATAGATATGTGTACTCTTTCTTCCTTCACTAGGAATTTTCTTCTCGCAAGGCTTTTATCTTAATAAGGTTTTAACAATGCACATTATCTACCAATAGACATTCAAGGGGGAGTTTAATGAATATTTTATTATTAAGTGGATGTCCATCAAGATTAAGATAAGTTTGATATACTTTAAGACTATAATATTCATTAGAAGTAAAGTTTTATTTCATTTATACTTCTTATGCCTATAAATATAGACTTTAGAGAAGTATTGTAAACATCCCTATTGATAAATAAAATACACATTTCTCTTTTCGTCTCTTATTTCTCGTTTTTTCTATCTTTATTCTTTTATTTCATAACAAAACATTATATATTTGGGTTAGTATTTGGTACACTGGCAGAGGATTTTCTTAATTCCACAAGCAGCCTTAAAAAATTGCCACATGTCTCTTTTTTTTTAATATTTATTTTCTTAATATTTTACCATACCCTTATAAGACACTCGTCAACCATCTAACCTTGCTTATGGAGTCTAAAAACTTCATTGGCAGTGTATCAAATATTTTCCACACATATATATATGAAAATATTTATGTATTTGTATATATTTCTTTAATTTTTTTTAGAATTAGGATCAAATTGAGACCATTTGTAAATTTTGAGGGTTAATTTTTTGAAAAATTATGACTAAATTGATATAATATATAAAAGATGAGAACTAATTTTGTCATTATACCCTTTTTTTCATTATACCCTTTTTTTCATTATACCCTTTTTTTTAACTACCACGTCATCCTTTAATCAAACATTAAATGGAGATGGACAAAAAAACAAACCGATTAGTAAGATGACCAATTTTTTAAAAAAAAAATCATATTTGGGTGACCAAAAAAGAAATGGGCTCATAGTTTACCCCAATTATTTAAAAATAAAAATACATAAATATTTTTTAAAAATACATAAAAACTATTAAAAATAAAAAAAAAACCAAAAACTATAAAAAAAAATGATTTTTCTAAAACCTTCTTACTAACCTTAAATACTTATATCAATTTTTTTAAAAAAAAACAAAAAATAAACACTAAATACCTATGCCCATTCATTGTTATCATCAACCTCTTACTAAGCTCCACTTCCATTCTCTATTCACTCAAATGCCCATAACCCAACACACTATCTCCAAGTTTTCTAGTAAAAGAAAAAAACTATGCTTTCATTTGCTTAATTTCCATTCTCTTCAATCTCATTTTCAACTTATAATCTCAATGTTTTGTGATGGGAAGAATTCATTTTCACTGATGTAAAATTTAAGTGGTTTTATATCTTTTTGTAAATTTTTATGCAAATAATATTTAAACAATCCAACCATCATGTTTCATGCTCCATTCATGTAGATCATGTATATCAAGTTTGTATAAATTAAAAATTTCTAACAATTCTGTAACACCCTGATACTCGGCCTAGAAGTTAGACCAAGTTCCAAAGGTTACATTGACCACCGAAGCGATCCTAGGAAAATTTTCAAAAGAACTGTTGAAATTTAATCCGAACATGGTTTGCTTTAATTGAGCTAAATCATATAACAATTTATATGCCAAATTTGAAATCAAACGGATTTGGAAATTTAAAAGACCGGCTTTGTGAAAAATTATTTACAACAAAGACTGTAATACTTACCATTTGAATGTAAATCACAAACTAATATTTTATGTTTAAAACTTGCATTGTCTTAAAGGTTAACCAAATTTTTCAGAAAATCAAAACCACTTACGAAAATGATATTCCAACTCGAATTCGAAAAATCATAATCAAACTTCAATGCAAACTAAAAACTTTACGAGTCCAAACCAAATTATACCATAATCCATAAAATGTTGCTAACAGTCCAAATGAAAATGATTTAACAAAGTTATTGAAAACTTTTATAAGTCTAAATCGAGTTGAGAAACCCGAGAAGAAGTGCTGAGATCACCAATGCAATAAGTCTGACACCAAAACACGAGAAATACTTGAAAGGGAGAAACACTAAGGGGAGTGAGCCACATGAGCTCAGTGTGAGTCTAAAACATAAACAGATAGCAAAAGACGGTTAACACAATAAATATTCTAGAAAAGTATATGTAAAAAAGTCACTTACGAAGATCTCAAACCGATGATTCAAAATACAAAATGTTTCTAAATCATACCAAACCACAAAAATGATGTCCCAACCGTACATAATAATGGGAACACATCATAACACATTAACCATATTGTCAATAACCAACGTTCACACAAACAGATGTATATTCAAATGTAAAATGAATGCAATAAGTCAAAGATCCCACCCTAGCAACCTTACACCACTTCATCCACCCTACACACCACATAAGGGCTACAGTAGGCCCGTCCACCCTACACACCACATAGAACCATAATAGGCTCATCCACCCTACACATTACATTGTGGAACTAAGTCACTCGAATAATAATATGCAATTGAGCTAACATATGTATAAATCATTGTGGTAAACCACTATACAAAAATATTACAGTTGAATTGCCAAATCAATCTTCCTTATCTTAGCAACCAAAAACCCCAATTTTATGCAAATGTATGAATGCACACCAAACACTAACAGTCTCACAGATACAGAAACTCATATTCAGTTGGTCACTTTCAGAATCAATTTTACTTGTATTACAATTAATATGCAATGATAACAAAAATACCTCAAATTCATTTATCACATCACCTAAACACATGAACAAACAATTAACTTAAATCCTATAATTGTAAATACACACTCGAATCTAAGTTGAAAACAGATTCCCAACACATTTACAGAGGCCTCAACGAATGTTGGACTACACAGGAATTGAAACGGGTCAATTTCCAACACAAAACACAAAATCTGTGAAATAGGGCCATATGGCCGTATGCTCTGGCTATGTGGAAAGTCTAGGCCATGTGAAGTACAACATGGTCGTGCGAAGGAGGCACACGCCCGTGTGTCTGAGTTACATGGTCGTGTGAGTAGCCTGTGTTACTCCCTGTCCAAAAGTGCCAAATTAAGGAGCAGAGTAGACACGGCCGTGTGTCCAAGGTACACACCCGTCTGAAAATTGACAAAAATCCCCAAATAGCAGCCACATGGTCGTGTGGCACTAAAAAATAAACAAAACCCTAATTTCTAAGCCTCACACGGCCGTGTGCACTGCCCATGTACGGCACACACCCGTGTGGTCACGAAACCACACCGAAACAGGCTAAAAGTCGTACTTTTGGCAACGAAACAACCCCCAACCTTTGGTAATTCAAAAATATACCAAAATGTACAGAATTTCATGCAATTCAATAGAAATACAATACTTCAATTAATCAATTTCAGAAACACACCTTAGAATGCAATATCAAGCACCAAGAACCGATCGATTTGCTCCCACCAAACTGTTCAGAAACCTTAATTTCACATACAAACTGAACTATAATAGTTCCAATTAAGCAACATAAAAGAAATCGAAGCAATTCTTTCATTAATCCAAAAGACAAACCTACCCTATTTAGAATTCAATTAGACGGAACACACGAAAACAGTTAACCCTTGACCAACTGCAAGTAACATATATGTAGGAATTAAAAAGAATAAGGAAAGAATTGAAAAATGGAAGAAACCCCAACAAAATTCTAAAAATTTGGGGAAACAAAAGGACATAGAAAGAGAAGAACGTGAAGAGAGTAATGGAAAGAACGTGATATTTGTTTTATGAGAAATCTTCCTATTTTTTTAAAAAATAAAAACAAAAATAAAATAAAAAATACTTAATTAATTTAACTTAAACCAAAATTAAAATAAAACCAACTCTTCTCTAACTCACATGAGGATTCAAACTTGAGACCTAAAGGTAAACTAACATATATTCAACCATCAAACCAGCAAGCTCATTCTGACATTAAATCATTAAAATAAACTCAACTGCTCAACCTATTCATAAACCCTAACTGCAAACTTCAAAACTTCTAACCCCAAATTTTGGGATGTTACACCATTAAAAGTCTTACAATTTAAGTTCTTTAGTGAATTTTTATAATCATTTACCATTACTTATCTCCATTTTTAAGTTTAAGCTCTTTATTCAATTCAAATCACCAATCTATTAACCCTTGTAAACATTAATACAAACTCTTTTAGTTCACTTCAAATGCAAGTAATCCACTTATTATCCAAATCACTTACTAATTTAATTTAAGCAAACATTTTACTTCTTTATAACCAATGGTTACTTCTATATTCATTTCATATTTCCATTGCCAATTTTAATGCTAATTACTATTCCTACGTTCTCCAATTGGAATTAGAAGTCTTTATACTTGAGCTTAGCATTCATCTTGATTTTAATTTATCTCTTATCAATTACTCTTGATATGGCACATTTATGATAGCATTTCTGTGTCATCTATTATACAAGAATGTCCACCTTCGTAATGCAATATTTTACCATTATTCTATTTGTAAACATCCAATTTCCAGTGGTGTTAGAAATTACAGTTTTGAAATCTCATTTTCGTAGACCAAGTCCCATAAAGATTAAAAAAGTTAGTATGAAAATATGTTAAAGTTCAGTTAAGTAATTTAACTGAGAAAATAACTAATTAAAGCTCAAGGACTAAATTGTAAAAGTCCAATCGTTATTGAGTTTTAATTTAAAAAATACTTGAGGACTTAAATAACAATTATCCAAAAGACCAAAATAGTTATTAAATCATTGCTCTTTTAAAGTTAGTGGAGAGTGATGATGAAAACCATTAATTAAATTAATTATGATTAATATATATTATTTAAGTTAACAATTAATTAAGATTAACTAAATTAATTAAACTTTAAATTAAATATATATTAAGTTTAGTGGAAAGAAAGATGAAACTATTCTTATCATCTTTCTCCACTGTTTGCCATTAAAGAAAGAAAAAAAGAAAATCCTAAGCATTCAACTAAGCTTTCGGTTATTAATTTCTTAAGGTAATCAAATTTTTTCTTTGAAATTTTTATAGATTAATGATCATCAGAGCTTGATTTAGGTAGCCCATATATCAATTTGTTCAATTGCTTAGCTTTTAGCAAGTTGTCATTAGAGAGAAATTGATTATTTAGGGCTTATTTTGAAGAAATTGATAGTCAATAAGCTTAGATTGTAAATATGACTAGATTGGAAATTGAATTAAGCTTGTTAAATAACTTTGTAACATTAGGGATTAAATTGAATAAAGTGAAAACCTATCACGAGATTATGTTATGAATAGAAAATATAAGGTCCCTAATGAAAGAATGTGAAATCATATTTTGATCCGATGTTAGACATAAAAAAATATGCATATCCTGAGCATAGGAACTAAATTGAATAAAATAAAAAATATGTTTGGCTATATATTTGAATGTTAATTGGATGTAAACTAATGTTGTTTCTATTAATTGAATTATCGAACATAGCTAAAGACAACGTTGAGTCGTCGCAAGAGAAGCGAAAGACAAGAGTCGTAGACGAGTGTCAAATGTTTCAGTTTGTACTTTTATGATTCGAGATCATTCTATTCATATTCATACATATACATGTTTTTTTACATATTAACTATTAAGGTAAGACTATTACATGTCTTGAATTGAATTATGGGACAGCATTATATGTCGAGATTAGGAATTGGCCTGAGCATAATAGAAATGAGTATGACATGAATTGCTAAATGACATGTGATATGTGATATGAATTGTTGATGAAAATGGTATGAGATCATGATATGTGAATTGGTTTATAATATGAAATTGAAATATTGGTTACCTTATTAGTTGTTTGGGTAAAATTGGATATAGTTGACATGTCATAGGGTCAGGTATAATGATTAGAAACCATCGTTGTCGGACAACTCGGGGTGGTAGAATGTACATATTCTGGTAGTCATTGTTGTCGAGCAACCTGGGATGACAGAGTGAAAGATTGTGAAAGTCATCATTGCCAAGCAACCTAGGACGACAGTATGTACATGTTCTAGTAGTCATTGTTTTCAGGTAACCTGGGATGACAGAATAATAGATCCGTGTATCTGTCTTAAGTCCGCGTTGGGTTAATAAGGTTTATAAAACATGAATTGGTTATACGATAAATAAAATGAAATGAGACTGAATTTGGTATACTTTGTACATATGTGAAATTTTTAAATCATAGAATGTGAAAGATCATACAAACTAGTTTATACAATGTCAGAGGGCCTACATAGAAACAAAACAAATCAATACATTTGACACAGAAATGAGATATTGATATAGTCAAATGTTATGAATTGAAATGGAAATTTATGCATTATTGAAGGTAGAATGTTAACATGATATGTTTATTTAGATTTTCTAATTGTGACAATGTATGAATTTAAGCATGTGACATGAATAGGTGGAAACGAAATGGTTATGACTAATTATATATTGAATTGTATTAGTTTATATTAGTGCTAATGTTATTGACTTGAAACATGAAAGTACCACTGAGCTTTATCGCTCAATGTATGATTTGTTTGTTCTGTGTGCAAGTATTAGCAAATCTTAAAGGCTCGAGAAGTGATCCAGCATCCAGACCGTGACACTCAACTTAACAATGTTTGTATAGTTCTTTTGTTTTCGATAAATGGCATGTACTTAGGTTTTGAGTCGATTTTGTATTGTAAATGATCATTTTGGAAGTTTTGGTAATTAATGTAAACTTAAATCAAGTATATGGTTTGTTTAGTATGCTTGGAATTGGTATATCTTTTGGAATAGATAAAATAATGCAATTATTCACTTGTTTTAGGCGTCTTGATACCATATGGTTATTGTGAAATAGCCAATCATGTTTCAACGTTGAGTCCTTAATGTCGCGACAAGAAATCGACAGTGAGTTGCATCACAACCTGGAACCCCTGAGGTTGCGAGTCAACATGATATTTTGAAATCTTTACATTTTAGTCCTTATTCGATCTCGGGTTATCAAAAGAGTTTTCGTAAGCTCATATAAAGCCTAGATATGATTCTGCAACATGTCATGAATGTGTAATGATTTTAATAGCATGTATGAATTGTTAAATTGAATTGTAATTGTTTGTAGTTGCACCGGCAACAAATGTGGCATCTCGTAGCTCGGACCCAGCGATCAGATTGAGTATGGGGTGTTACACTATTAGCTTAATAAGTTATCAATCTAGTTATTACACAACTCGTAATACATGATGGAGGAATGCTAATTTAGATATATGGAAAAATTCATCTATCACACGACTGTCACATAAGTCCTCAATCATCACACCAATAGCATATAGTGTTTAAATATAACCCTCAATCACACCAATAGCATATGTAATATATATCAAATAGCCTCTATCACACCATATGCACATAGTGCAATAATGAATTATATAAACATTAATCGTGTACTCTCTAATACCTCGTACACTATAATAGCCAATACTATTAAGGTTTCCTTGACATGCCAATTATATCCAAATCTATTCTCGCTAGTTTACTAGGATATTTCCAATTATTAGTTGCATATATGGAAGTGTAACACAACTACCAATTACATAGCTCAAGCATCATAATTCCTTGATTCCATTTGAGTTGCATATAATATAAATTGACTTAAATTACAACTAACCATTTCTTAAGTCTCAATATAATTTCATGCCTCATTGTTTTGAAAACTATTCCATTCTATGCAACAATTCATTTCATTAATTTATCAGTTCAATTTCATAAGTTCGATATACACATTATAAACCATTCCTCACTTTCACTAACAACATAATTACCTATGTTCAAGGAAGCATATTTACCATGTTAATCAAACTTACCATGTCTACTTACTTTTATAGACAATATTACTATTAGTTCTTGGATGCCAATATCATATTTCTTATAATTAACTTGGTTATAACATTTGTAGTCTTAAGCTCATATTTTTGACATGGTTAAACATACATACAAGAAAATTAGAATTTAGTGAGCACATACCAATTAAGAGCACCACAAGCTTTAATCTACTATCTTTTCATTGCCTTTGCTAGTGCCAACAACTTCTTTATCTTGTTCACCTTCAAAGAAACATATCCAAAGAATAATTCAATTTCAATTCTCTAATTGCTCAAACTAGCATATTTACCAAATATTAACAATGACAATTTTACATGCTTTGTAATTTTCCAACACTCCTAACCCCTCCTTCCCATGTGGCTAACTCAACCATTAACCAAACCTCAATTTTCTTTCACCAATACACACATAATCACACTTGATCACCATTTCTAACATATGGTATTACATTAGTAACAATATATGTTTATTTAACAAATTTCCTTACCTCTTTTCCTTAATGCTTTAGCTAATAGAACTTAGCTTCACCATCATCAATCTTTCACTTCTAATCACTTCATTAAAGGTAAGGATACTAGGTGAACTTGGAAATGATGGTTATACTCAAATTTAAAGTAGAAAATCTTAGAATTGTGATGGGGAAGTCACGGTTTGGTGACTTGTTCTTCCTCTTTATTCTTTTTGTATTGGCCAATTGTTTTTGGTAAGGTTCCCTCTCAAACTTTGCTCTCTCTTTTTTTTCCTCTATTTTTGCCAAAGTGTAGCAAAATGTCTCAATATCCTTTTTCCCACTCATTCAACCGAATGATGGCATGCAAGAGTGGGAAATTCGTCTTGCCATCTCATTACCACCCAACAAGGTAAAAACCACTTAATGTTCTTACTTTCACACCTAGCAAACAAGGTGTATTTAAGCATTTATTTACATTATGTTTGGATTAAAAGTAGTAAATGAAAAGAAAGGAAAAGGGAAAAAAAAAAAGGTGGAAAGCTAAAAATAAATAAATAAATACCTATTATTTTGTTTGTATTGCTAAAATTAGTAAAGAAAAGGAAAGTTAAATAATTTTAATTTCATTTTTATTTTGGGTGAACAGGAGAAAAATATAATTATAATAATTTTTTACAATTATAACTCTTTAATAAAATTATTTATAAAAGAAATTACATCTTAAAATTTTGTTTTCATATTCTTTCCTTAACTTTCCCCCCAAATTGAGCTAATAAAAATTTTAACTTTTTAGAGAAAATAATGATATTCAACTTTTACTTTCTCTAACCTAACTTACAAATTACATCCAAACAAAGAAAAGAAAAATAATTTTTGCCTTACTTCCCTTTCCTCTCTGTACCTCTAATCCAAGAGATAATTGCCATTCCTCAAGTCCAATAGTTTAATGGTAAATTTGCACTTTAAATCCCTAGAATGTCTCACCTTCTATATCCTCCCTTGACTTAATTAACTAGGACTAATTCTTCACCTAATCCTTCAATTGTTAAACCAATTTCAATATAGTCCTTACCCGAAATTGCAATTTATAATTTATCACTTTTAATGTCGTAACCACATCAAAATTTTCGAGTTGGAAATAAAACTTGTTATTTTAGATACGACCATAGAATAGATATTACCATACGATAATTTTTTTAAAATTGTTCTCTTTTTTTCCGAAAAAAAGGAAAACCCTTAACAAATTAAAGTGTCATTCATTCAGTCAACTTCCCGATTTCCCGTGGGCCAAACAAAAATAGTTTTTTAAAAAAAAATGAAATTTAAGAATAAAAAATTAGGTTAGCTGCCCGAAATTACGGGTAAGAAACGGAAAACACAAAAAATCTTGAAGCCCTCAACTCTGAGATGGCATCGACGACAGCCACCGCTCGAGCCGTCGTCTTCTCCCGCATCACCACCTTGCCCGCGAAACCTCTCCCACCTTCTCTATCTCGCTTCTTCCGTAACCGTCACAACCGCCCATTTTCCGCCCTAACTGTCAGCTGCTTAAACAGTGGCGGAGTCTGCGACGATGACTACTTCGTATCAACTCAGAAATCGAATTTAGATCGTGGATTGCTAGTAATTGCTAATATGTTGAAGAACATCGAACCTCTCGACAATTCCGTTGTTTCCAAGGGGGTTTCTTATTCCGCCAAGGAATCCATGAAGCGGACTATCTCCACTATGCTAGGGATTCTTCCATCTGATCACTTCTCCGTTTCGGTTTCCGTCTCCACTCCTCCTCTTCATCGCCTTCTATTCTCTTCTATCATCACTGGGTAACTTATTTTATTTTCGACCTCATAAAAACTTTTATACTTCATAATTTATTGCATTTTTTTTTAAAATAAAAACCTTTTTTTCTCTTTAGGTATACGTTGTGGAACGCGGAGTATAGGGTTTCACTGATGAGGAATCTGGAAAGAGCAGCGCCGGGCGAGGAGGTGGCGGGGGAGACAGAGGAAGCTATTAGGCAGCGGCAGGGAGAGGTGTTTGAGGAGAAAAGGGAGGAGAGAGCGAGTCAAAGTGATGGCTTTCAAGAATTCGAGAAGATTAGGCCGAGGATTTCCGGGGAATTGTCGCCAGAGGCTTTGAAGTATATTGAAAAACTGGAAGCGGAGTTATCTGATGCGGTGGAGGTAAGGATTTTAGATTTTATATCAGTGAAATGAGGCTTGATATAATTATATGAAGTATTCTTAGGTAATGGTATCTTTGAGAAAATTAATTGTAGATTTTTCTGCTTCTAAAAATACTATTGGGTATTTAGATTCTGGTTTCTTCATTGCGTAGTGATTGAATTCCTTCATCCTGACTTTATCTCTGGTTTTTAGAGGGCTACAGCTACATTTATACCTAACAATTCATATATTTGTGCCATTTCTTGATTATGTCGTTGGTTACTTTTGCCTTGTGTTTGTATTTTGTTTGATATTGCCAAGTCTAGCCAAAATCATGTTTTCACAATCGATTTTATACTGCCCTTTTCTTTCCTTGTTATGTGCTAATAAGAATGTTTATATTGATGACTGTCATGCCGGTTTTCCGAAGTTAACATTGGCTAGCAGTTATTTTAGGGTGATCAATGTCGTGCTTGTCAATAGTTTGGCATTTAAGTATACATACATGTCTGTTTGTAGATAATGTGCTTTCTGTATATTCCCTCTGTATAAGCTAATTGTTTTATTTTGTTTCAGGAACTGAATGTGGAGAAGGAGAATGTGCAAATAGAATGTGAAAAGGAAAACAGGAATGATTTGTTGGAGTATTTAAGATCCTTGGATGCTGACATGGTAATGACTAAAATCATGTTTTTTATTACATTATCTTGTTCTGAAAATGAATTATCTTAGTTTGATCCTACATGGAACTCAAAAATCTTCTCATTACATAAAATTTTTGTCGCCAGGTCACTGAGTTATCCCAACCATCATCAGTACAAGTCCAGGAAACAATCCACCAGCTTGTTCAAAACATATTGCAAAGGCCCTTTAAGAATGAGCTTAAGAGGGACTCGGGGATAGTGAACAAAGGAAATAATCATCAAGATGTTGCCGATGAAACTTCTGGCACTGTTGGCACTTCCCGGGATTACCTAGCGAAGCTGCTTTTCTGGTACATTTTCTTACAAGTTAATTAGTTCTTAAATTTTGGTGCATTAGGCTTTTCTTGCACTCAAGACGTTGGTGAATGCATTAGGCTTTTCTTGTTTTCTTTTTGCTTTCTCCATCTATATTTGCCTTATGAACTGTAACATAGAGATCCATAAAACACTCCTCCTTTATAATATGTAATATTATTTGTTTATTCTTTCCTTTTTTATCATTTTCTTTGTGTTTTCTCCATCAATGTTTGCCTTACAAATTGTTTTATTCTGACAGGTGTATGCTATTAGGTCATCATTTGAGAGGCTTGGAGAACAGATTGCAACTAAGTTGTGTCGTCGGATTATTATAGAGTAAGGTTTGTGAAATTGTATAGCCTTTCTTTTTCTTGTCTTTGTGTTATTTTTGGTTTATCAGGTAATGTACATTCTTCTTCATGAAGCTATTAGTGAACTTATATTGTTCCAACTCTATTTTTTAAGTATCCGTATATTACATATATTCATGTTATGAATATGAGAATATGATCTTCAAAAAAATTAGGTTTAGAGAAAATTTGCTTGTTTTATTTGACTCTTTGCCTATATAGAACAGTAGGTGAAGGGGTGAGTCCTTTGAATTCCTAGTTGCAATATAACAATTCCGTTCAATACCTTTACCAAAAAGGAAGGTAGAAGTAATACTGGATACTATTGAATAGCCATTGAACTTGTGTAGGTTATATTACCAGGGCTGTTAGAAGTTGAGTGCAAAATTCAGAGCCAGGCAAGAATAAAGGTAGTAAATTATATCTATAAGCCTGTGGAATTGTAGACCTTTGTTGCTCCAATTGTTTAATTTTGTTTATAACCCATTTTGACACTTGTGCTTGAAGTATAGTCGGATATGGATGCGGAGATATGAACCTATCCTTCATCCAACGACTCCAAATTCATCAAAAACATATGAACCTTCATCCAAGGGCTCCAAATTCACTGTAGTCTTCAAACAATTGAATATAACCCCATACCCCAATGTGGGACACTTATTGAATGTACCTCATATGGGACACTTGTATGTTGAATATAACACCGGTTAATTGAATTCACAGTTTTGAGTTTTTTTCTAAATTCACGGTTTACTCAAAAATAGGCAAAATGATTTACACACAAAACATAACTCTCTTGTTACAATACAAGCTGAAAAAAAAAAATCCGCAGCTTCTTTGGTGTCTATTTACACAAAATAATAATAATAATAAAATGAATACAAAGTGACTGAAAAGAGGTGAAAGATGAAGAATCAAAATAAATCACAAAGAATCAAATCTAAATACATCCAATTGTCGATGCCGAGAATATCCATGAAATTTATACAAATCATAGGGTGCCCACAAGAAATCAACTGAGCAAGGTCTCTTTGCATCTAGTCTAACCCATGGTTTCCCTTTCCCACTCCAATGAAGCAAACTTATTGGACCAGGGTGCAATGTTCTGCAACTGTTAACCAAATTATCCCCACCAAGACCATGCTGATTCCACCTATGATCTATGGCTTCAATATCTCCACCAAAAACCAACAAAAATGGTGGCAGAGAACCCAATTCATAAATCCTTTTATCTTTCTGAACTCTCATCCATTTCTCAATCTCCCTTGTGTAATCACCTTGTCTCCATCTCCCCAAATCCATAACCATCACACCTGTGTTGAAATAACAAGCTCTTCTGCCTTCAAATACCTTTGAAAATCTTGGGTTTGACCAGAAATCACTTGTGAAATACTTGTCAAAGTTAGCATTGCAGTACTCGGGTGCCCCAATTGTTCTGGAACCAGTCAGATTTATGTTCCATAGCTTTTGGATGTCATCTACAACAATGGTGTCTGAATCTAAATAGATCACTTTTTGGATGCAGGTTTCAAGTAAGTCAGCTAAATAAATCCTTGCATAATTCAAAGGGTTGTCAAGAGCTTGACGGATTGAAGATGAAACAAGATCCCTTACAAGCTTTTTCTGGAAAACATAAACCTTGAAACTCAAAGATGGGAATACAGACTTCACGATCCGAGTTAGTTGGTCGGAGGCAATGAAGTGGAAGAACACGCTTTGTGGACATGAACCATGTTTCACAACTGAATGGATGGCTGCAATGGTGCCTCTCAAGTATTCAGGATCAATGGTCATTGCAATATGAACAATGGAAGAGTCACATATCAAAGTATCTTTACCCAAACCGGACAGTGAGGTCCATTTTGATACACTGGTGCCTCCATGAACAAATCTGGTTCATCCTCAGCTTTAAACAACCTGATTGAATTTGCAGGGAAAAGAAGCAGTGAAGAAAGGAAAATAAACGCAAGAACAGATCTTGATAGGAACATGATATTGATTGTTGAAATCCAAAAAAAAAAAAAAAAATTGTTTGTTTGATCAAGTTCCTTAAGAAGAAAGTATTGGAGAACAATGGCTCCAATCCAAATGAAACTGAAAGGAAAAGTGCAATTTACATATATATATATATATATATATATGAATAAATGAAGATGGAAAGAGTCCAATCAAGATTTAAACCAAAGTCCAAAAACGTCTGCTTTTTCTAGAGGGGACGCGGAGAAGGTTCAATGGTCTGATTGACTCGTTTAATTTTCTTTCGTTAATTTGTTTGTTAATTGTTGGTTCCTGGAAACTGCTTGGTAGCCTTTATGTCGGTTCGTTCACCATTGGAAAAACAAGGGACCATGTGCTTTGAATTAATCATTCTTTTTTTGGGGGGTGAGTGCAGGGCGGTTGACGAAAGACCACATTCCATGAACCAATTCAATTTATTTTTCAGTGATTCATGGTTAACCCCTTCAGTTTGTTTTGCATTTTTACCGATAGGTTTGAGTGGTGCCTCATGCTTAATTTCTACAAATTATTCTCGTTAATTTCAGTTATTTTTCTGTATCCACTAACAACCCATCAATCTTTCTTCTTTAAGATCCTTTTTTCAGAAAAAAGAAAAAGAAATCAATTTATTTATGTTACCTTTCAAAAATAATCGGACAAATCAAACAAATTCAATAAGAATAAAATATGTAGTTTTTATCCGATAAAAACACGGTTTGAGGCACAACATACCTAATTTACAATACACCCTTTTAATGGGTTGAACTATCCGTCTAAGCATAAAGGTTCATACGAAATTTGAAAATGTTTGAACAAGAATATTATAACCGAAAAATGAGCTCGAATAAAAAATTAAACCCATTTAAACTAAAGATTAGACTCAAGCTTGAACATTCAAAATCCAAGCCTAACCCAACTCGTTTTTAAGCTTATACTATTTTATATTATGTTATTTTTATATATTATGTAATTTATACCACAAAAAATAAATCTATACTAAATATACAATGGTACTCTAATGTAAACATTAAAATAATATTAAGATAACTATATAAAAATTCAATAAATAAAAATATATTTATTAAATATTAAATTAAAATAAAAAATATAAAAAAATTAAGAATAATATGAGTGGATTTAAGATAAACTTGAATTAATTTTATACAAATATGAGCAAATTTAAACAAAATTTTAAGTCCAAATTTCAGACTATACCAAACATAAACAAGTATAATACCATGCTTAAACTCAACTTACCCAGCCATAAACACCACAAATTTACAACTAAAACACGTTAAAACAGACATTTTCAATCAAATTAATAACCTAATCTATGTTTTTGATACCTTTTCGTTTCCAAGAGAATTATTTCAATGTTTAAACAGTCACGTGGACAGCCATGGATGGCTGCAGGTTTTATGTGTGATTATTTTTCCTTGTTGGAGTGTTCTATTTTGAGACTTTCTTTGACATCACAACAAAAATCACAGTGACCAAAAAGATATGCATTTTTCTATTTATTTTTTGATTATTCTAAACTCTACACCAACCTCAATCCTTCTGGAATCTTTCATTCAGCCGTTGAGGTCTTTTAATTTTTTATTTAATTTGTGTCAAATCAGACATAATTTGGTACAATATCACAAAACCCCTATATTATATCTTAGATTACATTTTAGTCTCTTTAGTGAAAAAATAAAGAACGAATTAATCTCTATACCATTCTGTAGATTAACATAACCTACCGTCGGAAGAGTCCAGAAAACATTGCTGACAACGAATAATCGGTACATTTGTACTGATCAGAGTAACATAAGCTGCATTGCAACAAGCCAAAGATGTAAGTTTTACAGGACCGGCTTTTAAAAAAGCAAAACAATGGAGAAGGAAATTTTGGCTTATGGGTCCAAAACACGCACATGACTATCAAATATGATGCTTTGAATAATAAAAAATGAAAGGAAAAAATTATACCTGTACTTAAAACTTCTAAATCTGAATAGCATAATCTAGGCTGGAAGAGTCTGAGAAAGCAAAGCAGACAAGGAGAAGTGTACAAAGAGAAGGCCAGTTCAAATTTAATGCATTTATTGTTGTTGTTCCCCCGTATTTTTTCCACAAAACACAGTTGTATCATCTGCAAGAGCAAGGGCCATGAATGACTCAGGATTCAATGGTTTTACAGCCCCCCCAATTACCTTGGGTTTATTTCCTACTCCTTGCTGTCATTGATGAAGGTGTTGACCGTGATCCTTGGGTCATCACGCTTTTGTTCTGGGGTTTGGATGTTTGATCTTTGGTCTCAATTGGCTTTCTTGTCAGCTGTCTTGACTTCGTTTTCGACTGGCTTTCGTGCCGTCGGTTGTGTGCTTTAGTGATCTATGATTGCTGTCATGCACTCTCTGTTACAGCTGGACTGTATTGTTATTATGTCTGCTGCAATGCTCTCTTGTTTAATGAAGGTTTCTTACAAAAAAAATTAATGCATTGGCTTCATTTGTGCAACTAGTAATGAATATATGCCTTCCAAGTAATACAAGCCAAAAAAGGAATTTTTGCAGGAAAGACTTTAATAAACTCTTAAGATTTGAGTTTACACACCCTAAAGCTGGATTTCAACAAGTAAAAGAAAGGAGATGGCTATCTTTATGAACATTATCACCTAAAGACTTGACTCATCGGTGTTATTTAGGCTTTGTTTAGCATTGATGTTAGCACAATAATACTAACCTAGCTTTTAGAAGTTTAAACGATCCAGCGTGTCACCCAATGTGATAATCAACTGAATGGTTTGGATTTGAGGCTTTCAGCTGGTGTGTCTAGCCTAATACAAAACCCACTTATGAGGTTATTGTGGCTGCATGTCTTAAGAACTACTAGGCCTTTATTTGTACCTCTCTTCTTAAAAAAAAAAAAAAAAAAGGAAGTAAAGACAAGCCAGAACTCATAATCAATTATTCAAGATTCAACTTTAGATTGTATCAATTTCATCGTAAGTAGTCAATGCAGGTAACAAAGGAGAAGGAGAAAGGTAAAAAGAGCAATGTGATGAAATATCTAAGAATCCTCTCAACAGTGAGTAGAAGGAGAAACTGATTTCATGAATAGAATTTGCAGAAAGCAACCTGATAGCAAGAGATTAGACAGCAAAGGCCAAAGCCAGGTAGATTCTCTTCCCTGGCTCCATTTTCCAGCCTCACCACAATTTTCTGGCTACAGAAAGAAAGAAACTTCAAATGGAAGGGAGAAAACTTGAAATGGTGAGATGTGTTACCTTTCATCATTGGTCACCAAGCCATTTAAAAGGTGCAACTGCAAGCACAGTTCAGTTTGCTAATCTGATGTCTTAACCTGCAAAGTTCTCAAAACCGTATCTACAAAATGCATGTGTATATGCAAAACAAATGCCAAAATGCTAGATTTGTGAAGGCTAGGCTGCATGATACAAATTAACTAAGTAGCACTATGGAAGATGCATGCAGTTACTCCATTTCAGGCAAAAAGAATCTAGGAAACAGTATATAACTGTGCATGATAACTCAAAAAGGAGAGAAAACACCAAAAGCATACTTTATAAGAAAGAGAGAAGCAGGTTGAAAACCAAGCAACAAAGAATGAGTGGATAAATTGCCAAAGTCCTTTTTGACATTACACTATGACTTTCCTGCCAAGAATCCGATATTCATATGAAATGCTTTAAAAAGATTTAATAAGAACATGCAAAAGAAAAACAATACAAATAGTTTGGACCAGAAAGAGAGCAATGGCAAGCAGTGAAAGCAAAAGATACCACTAAATTAAAATCGCCAACCACAGTACTTGGATTCAGATATTGACATCTATTTCTTAGAGTAAAGCGTGTAAAACATTATGCAAATAAATGAAACTAACCCTTGGCTTAATTCAGCATTAGGTCACTTCAGCAAACTGTTTCTAGACATTATTAATATACGGAGAGATATAAGACATGCATTTTATTAGGAGGAAAAACAAAGAAACTTTCCTCCTATGCTCTAGGACTCATTCTACAAGAACAAGCTAGTTGAAAAGCACAGCTCATCTATTGAAACATATATTTCTATTAATGCTATCATAATGTTTCCTACATCCAGGACACCGCCCATCCACTTCAAGAATCCTTTTGTGACAGAAGAGGCAAAGCAGAAATCCGCATGAACAGGGGAGAAAACTAGAATCTGTGGCATCCAAGTCCTCATAGCAGATAGGGCATGAAGAAGGGTGATACATAGTGCTCCTCTGTTTCCAGTTGATAGCCCCATGGCCACTATACCAATCCGAATTCAAAGAAATGTCATGCTGTTTAGAAAGGCTTGGCAGACTTTGAGGACGCAAAACATCATCAGGTCTCCATGCTCGACAATTCGTGTGGGAACCATAAACTGTTTGCCTACTCTCTGAATTCGACTGATCTATTCCTTTGTCCTTGAACTGTTCGTCAGCACTAGCACATTCAACCATTGTTTCAGATTTAGCAGGAGAATTCATGGGTGAGTTATGTTGACTGTCATCTGCACTCAAGGCATCTGCAACATCCTCCCAATTGTCTAGGCACCCATCCTTCTCTTCCTCACTGACACTTCCAGAACAAGAACCACTGCTACTGCCACTGCAGCTATGTGCACCAATAGATTCTTTTGTGTCATTATTTCCCAGATTGCTTTGAATGGGGCAGTTCATCAAGGACTCCAAATCACTTTCATGAATGCTCAGTGCATCTTCACTTTCCTCTTCCCTCAAATTTGTTTCCAAATTGCGCAATGATTTGTTCTGTTCATCAGCTCTCTTTGTGGAAAATGGAGGAGACCCAGCACACCCATTCAAATCCACTTTGCAGTCTTTGTTCTTTACTGCATTTGCAATCCGACTCCATTATGAGCACAACCAATTGAATTTACTAAAAATGCAGTAACTTGATAATTTTTGCCAATCCAAACCCAAAAGCCATCTTAATCATTCACCTCATAAATAAGATAAAAATTGCTTCTTTCATATTAGTTCCTAGATCCCACCAGTAAATTTACCTTGGGTCAAAAGCTTTTTGCTTTTATCACAACTCTCTCCCTATAGTTCTTCTATGTATTTGATACTCAGAATGTGCATCCACCAACTTTCAATACTATAAAAATATTAAAAATGGTCAAAAGAAAAAAAAAAAAAATAGAAGAAGGAACTCAACAAAACCATGTCGATAAAAATATGTAAGGCATTCATTTGGCTTAATAAAACGAAAAGAAAAACCCTAACGATAAGTACTCGAAATTCCCAATTTATTTTCCTATCACATGTCCAAAACCGCAACGTCCAATATAAGCGATTCATTCCTAACAATTAATTCTTTTTGTTCAAACAAATGCCCTTTCAATAATGCTCCATTCAGTTCTTTTAAAAAAAAATCAATCTTTCTAGTTTCTATTGAAAGAATCACATTCAAAATAAAAATAATATAATAATTTTAAAAAAAAAAAGATTACCTTGAGACAGCCATTGTTCACGCCTAACATCGAGCTTATACTGCTTCAATTTCGCCAATCTATTTGTCTAGATCACCAAAAAAAGAAAAAAAAAAAACTCTCAAAATATGAATCTAATCTTAATCTACATTTCCTCATGAAACAAACACAAATTATTTTTTTTAAAAATTACTCACTCTCTTCTTCTTAGAAGGGCAAGGCAGAGAAACATTGGAGGCGAAATCAGAAACCATGGTGAGAAACTGATACAATAAAAATTCTTTCGGGTGTTTGGCGAAGAGGAAAACAGTGTACGACGAAGAAGGAGATTAACGCCGGAGGAGAGAAATAACGGATTACCGGATAGAATGACGATCAAACGGCGGAAAATGGATAGAATGAGATACACACACAACTCTGCATAGCCCTCCTTAGAACTGATTTCTTTCTATTTATATAAAAGTCTACTTACTATAATGCCCTTGCCATTTGAATTTTTTACCAAATTGTTTTTATGTTTTAAGTAAAGAATTCCTTATTATTTACTCTACTTTAAATAATGGTAAACTATTTTTTTAATGAAATTTTATATTTCACTGCTTTGGCATCAGGTGAAAAATTAAATGAGAATATTTTTTTCTTATTATATTATTAAATAAAATTTTGTAAAATTTAGAATTAATATCTATTCATGGAAAATCTCTTTTTTATTACTATTTTCACTGAAAGCATTTTTTTTAAAACAATTCCCTTCTTTTTCACTCATAATTGTGTGACAAGTCCAATTTTCTTGAATATTAAGTCTCTTTCTTTATCTTAAAATTTTAAAATTTGACAAAATTCCTAAAAGAATAAATAAATAAGAGAACTTATAGAGTAACAAAAACTTTCAAAACATATTTGAAAATATATAAAAAAAATTACAGGCTAAATTTTTAGGCTATTAATCTCACATGTGAAAGTAAAAATTAAAGACAAAAACAAAGCCAAATTTTTTATATGAAAAGGTTGAGTAAGAAATTTTAGTAGGTTAGGAGGGTATTTTAGGAAAATAATAAGATTATTAATTATTTGAATTTGGTTGAATTGGCGTAAGAAAATAAGCATGTTCTTAAAAAGGCCACGTGGATAGTCCAGATTCGACAAATCTGTTAGCGCTAAATCATCATATGGGCCTATTTCCCAAATATCTTATCACACTTTATTTTTGGGCCAGACTACCAGAGTAGGAGCAAAACTAGCTGTCTTTTCCTATTACAGTCACTTGTTCCCATCCTTTTTCTGCTTCATTTTATAGGAATGCAGAAAACTTTGATCAAACTGTTGTACAGTGACTGCTACACTGGCAGCGTTAAAAACTAAACCATCGGAGAATTAATGGTTGATAATCGCATTTTAGCTTCAGTCAACGTGATGACAACGTTAAGAGCTCTCCACTTTTCTGCATTAGTCTTCATGGGAATGAAAACTAAAAGTAATAACAAATAAGAAAAAAAAACAAAGTGAATTACACGAGAAACAAGTATGAAGAGTAGTAGGGAAAGTAATTAAGGAAGAGATGTTTGGGATATTCATAAGGTGTTCCTTTATGTATTGCATGAATGAATCCTTTGCCAGCAAAGGTGTACACGGTGGAAGAATGTCCTTGGAAGGAAGTGAATAAATTGAGGAACCATAATGGCAAAGTATAGCACTAGCGGCTATTTCATAACTCCAGTCTTCCTTACGCTTTGCATTTCCCATATCAAGATTAGTCTGACCTCTATGACCCAATACATCCAATCCAATAAGTTATTAGTATTTTTTTTTTTTAAACAATAAAACGAAAAATCGACCTCAAATTCTTTTAAAATCAAATTACCATAAACAACTCTATATTGAAGTTGTTATATCCCAGATTAAATTAGTTTCTATTATTAAATAAATCAATATCATTTACCTTTAACAATGCACATTCCGTTAAGATTAGTATCCCTAGCACTTTATGCATTCTTGTATATCGTGTTTAACAATTCAAATTTCTTTTTTTATAAAATACGAGACATTAAAAACCCTGTTTTCTTTTTTTTTTTTTTTTGTTATTACAAAATATCATGCAAAACCCTATTTACACAGTAATGGCTCAAGAACTTTGAGCATATGATCTTACAGATATGCTACATTTTTCTAACAATTTCTTCCTTCTTCAGCACTACTAGTATGGCCAACTTGCATCTAGTCTCCGCTTTCGGTTCGGTTGCACCAATGGCATTTCTACAGGAAATGCACAAATAGTATAAAGCTTGCAATGTTGTTCGTGCCGGATATTATTGGGAAGCCGATAAAAATTTATGGAACCGTTGTAGTCTTGCCTGAGTATTATATGATCCGCATTTTGGTGGCGAATTTCTTCTCCTACGACAGAAGAAATCTTCGGTGTCCAACACATAAGAAATCTGAACATAAAACATAGATCATACTTAAAAACAAATTTAAATTTTTTTTTAAATAATACATGCATATGCATTTTATTATTAGTAAAGAAAGATTACCTTGTATGAATTGCAAGCTATCTTGTTCTCTAAGCCATTAACCAGTTCAACACCTTCCATAGCCATGCAAATGGCAGCAAATTCATCTAGGTTTGCATATTTTTTCTTGTTTCTGCAAAAATCTCAGCAGAGAAAAAGCCATATGAATGGCTGGTCATTGTATGGGGGTGTTCCAAATCTTTGCTACAACAAACTATAATAACACGAGGGGCTGGCAGAACCTAGGTTTACAGGCTACATTTTCATTTTAACAGCAGAAAAAAATTAATTGCAAGACTATGAAATGAATCCTAATGTTGTCGGCTATTACCTCTTTAGCGTAACACCATGTGGTTCCTTTTTCCCAGGAAAGACTGATAGAAAATCATTGTGCAAAAAAGCTGAAAAATTAGGTTCCATTGAAACAGCAAAAGCCTCAGGTTTTTCAATCACATTGTCCATCAGCTGAATAGATAATCGAGATGGAGAAGATGACTGTAACAAGGGAAACAAAATAAAACAATTATACATGCAAACATACACAAACGCAGTATAGCATTTCATGTGCCTTATTTTGTATTTCGGTTCGATTCTTTTTCCAAAAAAGTGGTCGTAGTAGAGGGGCATGCAAACTTACGCATTTCAATCGATAAATATTCTCCTCATGAAGGAGGACACGCGCATTTTCGTAATACACTGAATCCATTGTCCTTGCATGTTTCCGGGATTTTTCATACTCAAACAGTTGAAGAAGCTTATTATCCATCTCATCTGTTGCAACAGCTTGAAGCTGCAACGAAACTATCATTCAGTACAGTAGAAAAAAAGAGGAAGACACGAACGATCATCAAAGAAAGCAAACCTGCTTAACCAATTTATATATTAACTTGTCCAATGTGAATAATACGTATGACTGGTTTCCTATTATTGCTCGACATTCATCTTCAAACTTCATATTGTCAGAAGATCCATCAAGTAGACTGTACAGTGCACTCATAAATCTGTGTAGCAAAGAAATGAAGCTTTTGAATTAGAATAAACCAGGCAATATTGTTTGGCAAAACTATTGATTTGTAAATCACCTGGCATATAAATCTGAAGAACACAATTCTTTTGAGTTTTTCCGCTTTAACTCAGCACCTGTTGAGTTTGTTTTCGCAGATAGTATTCTTTCATATAGGATCTAAACAAAAAAATCCAAAGATTGAAGAATACTTGTTAAAATGTAGAAAGAAAAATTAGAATAAATAACTAAATGACTCAGGACGCTTACGCACTTGATGAAATCTGAAAAGAACATAGAAATCATCATTTGCATAAAAAACCCGAGAACTGTTTTGATCTTCTTCAGGAAAAACTGCAGGTACGTGTTTTGCAAGAGGCTTCACCGTAAAAAGAATCTGTTCGGAAGTTGACACGGACATGCCATCTCCTCCTGCATGCATATCATTCATCCCTTCGGCTTCACCTTCGCTCTCGGCCTTACCATCAACTTCATCACGCTCAACCTCTTCCTCTTCATGCTCTCCACGGGAGCATTCATCACCTGCAGACTCACTGCCTGATGCATCATCACCAGCCTCAGAGGCATTTTCACTATCCTCATCATCAGCGTCTGCACCATTTTCAACTCCAGCATCCTTACAATGTGACCCTTTTCCAGACTGATACTGTCCACTTTCAACACTATGCTTCGCCACTGGAACAGCCTTTAGGTCATTATCACCATGAGCAACAAAATTATCCTCCTCAAAATCACCATTAGGTGATAATTCACCTTCTTCTTTCTCAATTTTCAAGGGACCAGCAGGTTCTTCGAGATATCTACTAGCATTAGTCTCATCTGTAGGCACTCCATTAACTAATAGAGCATGTTTTGTTACATCACCACCCTGAAATACCAAGAAAATTCACACAAGCATTTTATGACTAAAATATTCAAAGCAATAAAAAGATGTCAATTATTACTTTATTTTACAAAAGGAATTTGTAATATCAGCTTCAGCCATGCTAAGTAGAATACAACCGTCGACAAAGCATAAACTCATACCTCTGATGTGTGCAGAAGATCTGCATTAGCTTCAGGTTCAAGATCCTCACCAGCTGCAACGCTACTAGGTCTAGATGCTGCTGCATGACATTATTGAAATTCTAAATCGCAGTATTGTAACAAAATTTTGGAGAGCAGGGAATAATAAGATGAAATTAATAGTAAAAACTTGTTCAATGAACAACAAAATCAGGGAAAATAGTTGTCGCAGATTCTTTCAGATATACACACCTGAAGCCCCTTCAGTATTGCTTTTGCTGTGATTATTTTTGGCTTCAAATGCAAGGGCTCCAATTGCCAGAATGTTTATTCCAGGTTGAGTGTTCTTCTTTAAATCATCTCTAGATAAATGACTTGAGTGTTCTTTGGCTGAAGTTTCCCCATTTGCCAAACCATTTCTGCAGGAATTAATTAATTCAGGTGAACCATTCTCATCTCTGTCAGTGGCAGCCTTTTGTTGTGTGGAATTAACAGTAGTATCAGCTCTGGGACTTCCACCACTTTCAGCAATGCTTGACGTAACGCAGTTTACAGCAGGATTCTGAGCTTTACCAGCATCATCAGTACCCTCTTTGCCATTAGGTCGAGGAGGAATGCCCGACATTGGCTCCACAAAAGTGGTCCAGAGCCTCATTACTTTACTTAACTGTTCTTTAGTCGAGCACATCTCTTCACATGAATATTCTATAAGTTTATATAGGTCTTCATGAATGTCAACATCCAAATATTCATAGTTGAGGTGTGGAGCTAAGGGTTGTCTGTGACCAGCAACACTAGCCACAAGAACGTCATCCTCTTTCTGGTTCTTCTCTTTCAACTCCTTGATTTCAGCCACTAAAGCTGTAATTGGAAATAAGGATCAATATGATGGGATTAGATAAGCAAAGTAATAAGAATATAGAAGATAGAAACACCCTCAAGAGACCATGGAATAGCATGCAACAATACTTTTAAAATCTATCAAACTTGCGGCTTTCGTACAAATGAAAATTTTCCCTCAACCCTTCAGCAGGATATCGCAACATTTGAAATCATATTATTAAAGACATAATTAATGGTTTCATCAATGGTAAATTTTGCAACATAGGAAAATGCAGCATTTTGCATCGTTGATATGGAAAGTCCTTTACATTTTACACTCAAGTTCTTTGAATCCTGCTGCTTGAAATAGAAGCTGCGATGATCAAGTGATTTATAATGGTTTTTTGAATAAATTTCAGCCCAAACTTTGTTAAAGTCAGAACGGCACTTTGTCCACTCTTCTTGCTTCTGCTTCAGGCGAGTTAAAATGACAGGCAATGCAAGAGCAGGGTTTTTATGTAATATTTCCATTACATCAAGACCATGGTCACCATATAAACGCTCAATGCACCTCAAATTTAGAACTGCAGTGATTCAGAAGGGATCAAAAATAAAAAAAGATGAACATCCAACTAGAAGATACTAGGGTATAATTCAATGATCAAGTAATAAATACAAACCAGTAAAGTATTCTTGTACACGAATTGGAGAATCCATATTGATTTTATTTTCATTAATGCTGTTCAGAAGGTCCTCGGCACGCTTGGCAGTTGAACTCACAGATTCTAGCAACATATCCAGTTCAAATCTACAAGCAGTAGACAAGAAATCTATTATGTCTAGAAGGATCCAGTACATTAAGTTGTGATCGGAATAACATAAGGACCAAATAACAAAGAGACACAAAAACAATTACTATATTTGTTGCATACATAGTACTGGGACATATAGAGGGCAGTCGGCATATTTTACCTATCATCCTCACATCTGAATAAGCTCTCTTCATACTGATTTCGGCGCATGTGCTTAAAAGAATAATCCTCACTTCCTGAAGTCACAGATACCCAGTGATCATTCAGCACTTGAGCGCCAAGCGCTGATCTTTGACTTGCCGAAGGTATTGGATACTGAAAGACAAACACCAAAAAGCATCAAAATCAGAATATCAAATCAAGCATAATTCGCATTTGAAAAAAATAATCAAGATTTTATACATCATCAGGCAGAAGCCGATAGCTTGGGGTACAACTTTGGCAGTTGGAAAGGTCAAGTTCCTGTATGGATTTTGCCAGATACTCCCTGTATCTCTCCTTTTCCTTAGGCCCCTCCATTTCACGCCTCTGTTCTCTATCTTTTTCCTCTATCTTCACTGGCCTGGTCGTATGTCCATTTCCACTAAGTGATTCTGCAATCAAAGGGGTAAACATCATTGCAACTTATATGTATGCAACTATAAGTTCTCAATAGAAGCTATTTTCACTTATCAACCAAAAAAAGGGACCCAATAAACACAAAGCTATTGCACAATCAAAGCCAATTTCATCTCCTATGAACGAATGTGAAAGATAACCTTTGATACACACCACTAGCTGTTTAACTACTTTACAGGGAACAATCAAATCACACAATTCATTGACTTCTCTTCTAAGGAAATAGAAAAACCCCACATGTTCTTTCTCATATCACCTATAGAAATCCTTGGCTAACCCCTGCACCTGATTCATCCCCTCAAATAACGGGTTTGCCGGAGAAACTTCCTTTGAATTGGTGTTGGGGAGATGGGAAATATGAAAACAATAGATGTGACACACCAAATAAGGCTTGTTGCCAAGACCCCATCCTCTTGCAATATAAATATACACACATAAGATTTTATTTGCATCTCATAACATTAAACTATGCAAATAAGAGAATAAGACAAATGAGACAATGGTTGAGAAAAATAAGAACATGTATAACAAAATGATACAAAGGGAAGATATCAATTACATACTTTTACTAATAACACCAGCAAGAAGCCCGTCTGCAGAAGACATTTGGGTTAGAAACAGCCATGAGGATAATCAAAATAAAACTTAAAAATGATACTTCAGCAATTACCAGTATTCTCACAACACTCCAAGAACTGATTGAACTCATTCATAAGATCTGGATGCTTGCCAAGTAAATCAGTCACCTGAAATAGGCAGAACCAGCAAAGGTAGAAAGTGAACATGAGCTTCTTGATAATTTTACAAAGATAAGTGTATTGAATGAAAAGTCAAATGTAACATACCAAATTTTGCAAATCATTTCTTTTTATTATTCCATAGCTATAAATATTAAGGCACTTTAAGAATGCCTGGTGGTCATCAGAACTGCATAGCCTCTCCTTAACTTTCTCACAGAATATGAACCCTTGGTTGCACATGCCTGAGATTTAAATAGGAAAAACCTAAAACTCATAAGGTTGATATATCAAGGACAAGAAGAATGTGATTAGCCCCAATCACATTACACAAGCACAGAAAAATATTTGAAAACATCGAAGGGAAGGCTGAAAAAGGTCATTAACAATCATGTGCGAATACAAAATTCAAAGGAATTCCCCTTGGGTTAAAACCTTGATAGTATTTCCCTACATTATGATAACACCTGATGCAACTTCACCCTTAAAGAGTTATCAATTTTTCCTATCATTTCCCCGAGTCTATCAACACCCCGGAAATATTAAGAGCTGAGTTTGCTAAAACATCAAGATGGACTACCTAACCTCTTAGTACTTTTCCCAGCCATAGATCGCTTCAAAATCACAGGAAACAAAAATAACATGCTTATACAGCTTCCTTCCAGTCAAAAGTCAAAAGATCATTGAAAATTGCAACTAACCTAATTTAACCATATCTCACATCTTCATCTAGGCAAAAATAAAACTACAAGCTCATTCTCACCAGTAAATCACATAAATGATTGATGGAGAGAAGCACCTTGAAGAATATATAATGACTACTTTATTAGCAATAGATGACAAAAGAACAACAAAACAGTCACCCTAATACATTAAAGAAAACTATATAACTATAGTATTTGAAAACAAAAACAACAATGATAGCTTGCATATTATAAACAAATACAAGCTGTCAAAAAAGTAGATAGACTCACTTTTAAAAGTCTGTCTCTCATCATTGGAAGCAAATCCTTCAATCTTCCTTCCCAATCTCTTTTTGTCAGGAAATCGCTGCAAGTTAAAATCCCTGTTGTTGTCATGCTCAGGATCATCATGTTCACGAGTTCTCCGATCCCTACTGTCCTTTTCCACATGCTTTCTCTGGTCCTTTTGCATTTTCAGGATATCTTTATCATCATCCAGTTCAGGACAATCAACACTGAGACCTCTGTCAGCATGGGATGTCATAATCCAATCCCTCTGACGTTGCTGTAAAAAAGATTCCATATCACAAATGCCTCAAAGTAGCAAGTACCAAAAATTGTATATTAAAAACAGTGACAGTTGCCTTGTCCATTTGTATATGCTGCAAGGTGGGTGTAGCAGAGCTTTGCTCATTATAGCGCTGAGTTGAAGTTCGACCATATGGAACTTGTTGAGTCAAAGGCGCTGCTGAAGAATCTGGTAAAAATCTTGTGAACTCATCTAGCAGATCAGGATGGTCCTCAAAAAGAGAAGAACCTAAAGAAAACAGAAAAAGAATCAAGTAACATTTTCTGGTAATAAAAGTTCAAAGAGATTAATATTCAGAAAGCACCACAGAGCCAATGAACACTGGTACAAACCAAAATAAGACATATTACCTCATTATAGACCTCATTTATGTCCTTGTGCTCCTTCCTGTACATATTCAAGATATCCAGGAATGATTTATAAACATACTCATCGTTTTGGAATCGTTTCTGCAAAATAAAATGTATAATTTAGATGGCTAGACAAGGAGTTGATAAGGAGAACGATTATGGAACAATGGATTCACCTTTATCTTGTTAACAAAACTGATTGCTTCTTCAAATTCAACCGTCTTTTTCGGAGGAGCCTCATCCTCATGAAGGGTTATTTCATATCCCTTAGGTAGGAAGGTATTAAATCCATAAATCAAGTTGTTGTGCCCTTTGAATAATTCCTTAACTCGGGCAATGACACCAACTGTATCAGTCCTGCAGACGGTGAAAGATGCATTGAACATTTAGCAGTTTAAAGCAAGTAACACATTTATTTCATTGACTAAACTCAATGTTTCAAAAGTTGATACCTCTGAGCCTTGAAATCCTTCATGACTTCAAGGAACATGTCGTATTTCTCTTTTTTATCCTGAAACATCTCCTTCACTTCCTTTAGATACGTTAAAGCATCATTTGTAGTCAGTTTCTGTGACATGCCTCCTCCTACCGTTCCTCCACCTTCACCTCCTCCGGCTGCTCCTCCCTTCCCACTCCCCCTCCACCCAGCATTTGGTTTTGCCCATAGCTTCATAAGTAAATAATCATCACAAAATTCAGAACCACAACCATTTGACTTACACAGATCAAGAACTTCAAAAGTTTTTCTTGTTTAATCTAATATGCTTTTAAAAGATAAAGTTTACAATAAATTAGAAGTAAATTTACTACTTACTACAAAATCCTACTAAGAGTAACGATCTCAGAATCACAAAAACCAACCTGCTTTTCAAGCAAAACATGACAAGACAAGCCAAAAGCATAAATATAACTCGATTCGGGTGGTCAACAGAACAAACCCATAAGCAAAAAGTTCAACAACATTTCCTGTCTAACCTCATTAAACAAAGCAATGAAAGCTCACAACAATATCCAACTAGTCATCAAACCAAAAACAACCCAGATTACCAATGAAACCAAACTTTCATATAAAAGCAAAACCAATGATACAAACCCTCGAAAAAGAAAAGCAAACTAGTTTAAACAGATTAAAGAAAATATAGCAACAAAAGAAGAAAAGAAAACAACTTACGATTCAGCCCTCGAAGAACCAAATGGGCGTTTAAATTGAGAACCGGAATATATATCCTCTCTTATTCGCTTCATCCCTGTAAACCAAAAAATGAAGAAAAAAAAAAATCAAACATGAGTAATTTTCGAAGAAGTTGAAGAATTGGGTTAAAGAAATCTACTTACCTCTGTAACAGATCTTACAGAAGGGAAAGACACAGAAACCAAACCGTTCTGATCCTTTGTTCTGGTTGGGTTGTGTAAAGAGGTAAAAGAATTGAACAAACACAGTATATGTAATATTTATATAAGCGAAAGAAGAGGTACAAGAGAGAAGCTCGGTACGTAGGGAAAGTCCAAATCCAAAAATCAAAAGAAAATTTCTTTTATATTCAGAAGACTGGTGAAGGTAAAAGAAAGAGATGGCTTATGTGCTCCTAAATTTGGAAAACACGCTTTTCTGTGCTATGTATTGTTCTTTCTTTATGTACTGTGGTTTCCTATTTACTTATTTTCTTTGGGTTAATTTCCATTCGATCTTATTGTATTTTATTTTTTTTAATTTCCTCCTAACATCAATTCCAATTTAAAATTTGGCATATCCTAATGTCTTGCTTCTGGATTGATTTTGGTGAATTAGGATTGATTTTTCATGAAAATTTGAGTATCATTAACATGTATTTCCCTTTTAGGTTTATTTTTTCCTTGTTTATCGAATAATTATTTTTGAAATTGACAATTTTGTATTTAAGTATAATCACTCCAATACATCTAATCGTTATAAGTACTGCACAGTATAACTAACTATAACTAATCAAAACAACTTACACATTTTACTGACTAATTTAACAAGGCCCATTTCCAAGTATATTTATAGAAATGGGCCAATTTTTGCATTATTTATCGAAAAGGGTCGATTTTGGCAAAACGCGCTCACGTAGGAGCATAGTAGAGTAAAATTTCCAGCAAATCGCGCCTCTGGGGAGCGTTTTTGTCATGTCAGCACAAAACATGATGACATGGACACGCTTTGCTGACGTGGCAAAAATGCTCCCTCAAGGGCGCGTTTTGCTCCGTTTTTTTAGGTTAGGGCTTTTTGCATGTTTAGTCCCTGGGGTTTTTTTATTTAGGGTTTTTAAGGTTAGGGTTTTGTTAAAATAATTTAGGGGTAGGTTTGTAGGGTTTATGGTTTCGTTAAAATAATTTAGAGTTCTGGGTTTTAGTAATTGTTAAAAATAAATCAGGATTTAGTGTTCTTTTTTAAAATTAATTAAATTAGGGTTTAGGAGGCTTTAATAAATAAATTAAATTTGGGTTTAGTTTTTTTAAAATAATATTGTGTTTAGGTTTAGGGTTTAGGGAAAATTATATTGACAATAATGATTTTGGTTTTTTTCTACAATAGTTTCTGAAAAAATAAATTTGGAAAGACTTTTCTGAACAAATAGTGTCAAAAACGCTTCAAGCAGGATGCACTGTCAGCAAAATTACTGAAAAAAGCTCCCACATGGACGCTCTTTTTCTATAATAGTTCCTAAAAAAATAATTTTGAGAAGACGGTTCTGAATAAATAGTGTCAAAAACACTTCAAGCAAGATGCACTGTCAGCAAAATTGATGAAAAAAGCTCCCACGTGGACGCTCTTTTTCTACAGTAGTTCCTGTTTGGCCTTAGGATATAAATGAGTCAAATTTCATTCTCAGGTTGCATAAATTACAGCAAAAAAAATTAGAGAGGCTAAGCAAAATAGAAATTGAAAATAAGTGAACATATTAGTGCTATTATTTACTATGATGGTGAGGTCCGTGACACCGAAAACAGCGTTGTTTTTTATCAGAGAATACAATGCGAATGGTTTTTAACCAGACTATAGATTTGACAGAATTTCGTAAAAGAATAAGGCGCAAAATCTTCGGAACAACGCCAATGAGGGTTTCTTCTATTAAGTATCGATTTTGTACTTCGATTGATCCCGTGACATATGACTCATTTGATATCAAAGGTGGTCGTAGCTTTGAGGCGATGGTGTAGACTCATCTCGCTAGTGGATCACCCTATCTTGAGTTATATGTACAATTTTCATCGGCAAATGAAACATTTACGACTTCAACATCTACTGCTATTCGAGAGGAAGACACGACCCCTGCCCGACACTTCATTAGTGAGAGGCAGAACACGGAAGCACCCGTGTTTGGTGGCAGTATGAAATATACAACTCTTGTACGACACTCAGTTAGTGGATGAGACATGCACATCGGTAGGTCAATGTTCGATGTTGGAAATACGTATTGAAGAATGACATCAACTTCTAGTGGTTGGCAATCCACATCTGATTGGGGACGTTACGAAACGTCCACAGGAAGGGATGATGTACTCCATACGATGTCCACCGGCGAGGGGACCTCGTACATTGTAGATGATGAGTCCGATATGGATCCACCTTAAGATCCCGATCCTAATAGTGCAGAAGTTACATTATTTTCTAAATCGGAGTCTGTTCCATCAGAACCTGAAGACGTTAAAGGGGGTTCAGATGAAGAAGAAGAAGATCTACGATTCAGGGCGTACTCGCCTCCAGCCCACATGCATAATATCGATATATTGGCGGATGATGTGTTGGAGTTTCCAGATCTACCACACAGAAGGTGTGACCATACAAGTTCGTCATTGGATTCGGGTGAATTGGAAGTTGGTAAGGAGTTTTCCAATTGTAACACCCCTAACCCGTATCCTTCTCCAGAATAGGGTTATAGAGCATTACCGGAGTTTACAAATTAATTTTCAGACATTTCATTTCATCAAGCATTCATATTTATAACCAATCAAAATCAAAACATTTATGAGCTATCATTAACCAATTTAACTTATACAAGTCATTATAACCAGAATCAAATCATCTAAAATTACCAATAGAACCAATGGATAATGTGATATATCTCCAACAAGCTTCCAACCCAATCGAGCTTCCGATAATCATTTCAAAACATATAATAATTATACCTATTACCAATAATAATTCAATTCCAAAAATAAAACACACATATATATAATATTCATTACCAAATAGCATTCACTTCTATTAAAATTATACAAAATATAGTTCATACGAATTTACTAGGCTAAATTGCAGAAATAGCAAAATTCAGGGACATTTTGGAAAATTTCTATTTTTCTCGAATTTCCACCCAATCTTGATCTAAATTAATATTTCATTCAAATTTTCACCCAATCTTAATCTAAATTAATATTTCATTCAATTTACTAATTTAAATAATAAAAAAATTCATTTCATGCAATTTGGTCACTTTTTGACATTTTTGCAAATTTACCCTTAAAGTTTCACATTTGTTCAATTTAGTCTCTGAACCTAAAACAGGTAAATTGGCCATTTTTAATGAAAACTCATGCTAGTTGAATAATCATATATTTTCCTCCTCCTCCTCTCCATTCCACATCCTTAATGTATATAACATGCTTATATGTAACATTATCTATAATTTCACCATTTATTTATATATTCATTCAAAGCAGTCCACTTGAGTAATAATCACCAAATTATTCATATCTTGAGCTATGGAACTCCAAATTAAGATCTGCTAATTTTTCTCGAAACTAGACTCACATATATTCTTACGATAAAATTTTTAGAATTTTTAGTTTAGCTAATAAGTACATTTTATTCTTTAAAGTCATCCCTGTTTGCTGTCTGACAGTTTCGACCCTTCTTCACTAAAAATTAATTATCTCATCTTATGGGATTCGGATGATGTTCCCGTTTGTTTCTATTAAAAATAGACTCATTAAGAATTTTAATCATATAATTTTTAACCCTAATTATTTTTCTTCAATTTTTGATGATTTTCCAAAGTCAAAACAGGGGAACCCGAATTCATTCTGACCTTGTCTCACAAAATTCATTATATCTCATGATTTACAATTCCATTACTTACACCGTTTCTTCTATGAGAAACTAGACTCAATAAGCTTTAATTTCATATTATTCTCATCCTCTAGTTCAGTTTCCATGATTTATAGTGATTTTTCAAATTTAACCTACTGCTGTCCAAAACTGTTTTTAGTGCAAAATGTTGATTACTAAATTTGTAACACCCTTATTCCCTTTCTTTATAGTATTTCCCATCATTTTCTCTTATTTTTCTTCACTAACATATCAAGAACATAGAACCTTATATAATAAAATCCGACATTAACATCAATTTCATACATTTTCAATAATATCAAACTCAAAAATATATTGAAATCTTGATGTTCTTACGTTGCTCTATTGATTTCAATCTTTAGCTTGATTTTCTCTCTCCTCCAGCCTCTATTTCTTGAATCTAACTTGATATTCTAGCTCCCCATAGTCTCCTTATCAATTTTCTTCTTGGTGGCTATGGAAATTTCTTTGAATTCTAAGTGAAAATGGTGGATTTTTGGTAAAAAGGACCAAATTGTAAAGAAAAGAAAACTTTCTTTCTTTCTTCTTCTTCTCACGTTGTTGCATGGGAAAGATGATGAATTCTCTTCATCTTTCCTCCCTTTTATATTAATCATTTAATAATAAAATAATACTAAAAATCTTAATAAAATATTAATTAAATAACATTTATCTAATTAATTAATTAAAAATATCACCAACATCATCATTACCTTCTAGAATTCTCTCTTTAATTGACCATTTTGCCCTTTATAATCTTTTAAAATTCCATCCTTAAGTCGTCATTTAATTTGGTAAAATTTTAATTTAGTCCCTCAAAATTCTTCACCTATTTCAATTTGGTCCTAATCCATCCATTTTACTTAGTTTCTAGATCATTCCACTCTTAAAATATTTACACCATTGGTTCTTTAACTTTTTCATATTTACACTTTAACCCTCAAATTTTGAGTATTTACTCTTGGGCAACAAAACTTTTCTCACTTTTGCGATTTAATGAACTAATATGTCATAATATACTTCCCAATGTTGACATAGCTCCAAAATTTCCCCTTTTTTTCACTTTATTTCCTTATTTATTATATTAAAGATAATATCTTACTGTAAAAATTTTTGGGGTATTACACCTATAATGATAGTTTTCTTGGTGCATTGAAACAACATAGCATCAATCACGGGGTTAATAACAACGTGGTTAAATCTAAATCTGAGAAGTTCGAGGCCAAGTGTGCAGTGCAAGACAGTACATGTTCATGGAAAATCATGGCTTCTTTTAAGAAAAAGACAGGCTTGTGGGAGATAAAAAAGTATAAAGGTCCATATACATGTGTTATCGGTATAGTATTACTGGGTGTTTAGGGTTTTTGAATAATAATGTTATTACTTAATGTTGCATTATTTAATGTACTTTGTTGACATGTGTTTCATAAGATCATCCTAAGATGGATTCAGGTATGATAGCTAGCTTAATACTACCGATGTTGAAGGTGGATCCTAAGACTTCTGTGGCAATGCATTCCAACCTGGCATAGGACTGGGAAAAGGAAACATATAAGGGTTAGGGTACATATAAGGGCTAGGATACGATCTGGCATAATCTGAAGGTGTTGTGTTGTGGGTGTCATCGGTTGAGGCGTTGGGCCCGGTGATTGTGTGGGCATTGTTGATGAGCCCATGCCGTCATCTCTTCTCTTTGGATTTAAAGGGCCCTATTGTTCCCTTTTGACACGGATTTGCCAACGCCTCTACTCTTCCGACAGCAAATATGGCTTGCCATGGATCCTAAACCATCGCATGTAATCCAGCGCGCACTCTAACTCTAGAACGATGATCGGTTCGTGAGTAGGTATATGATCATACCGATTTTCCCAAATTTTGATATATTCTGAGAAGAATATCGGCCAAATTGTATTCATTTATCGTAAGTCAATTTTGTGCTCTTTATCGAGCACCTCAGGTGCCTCAAGAATCGATTATCAGAATCTAAATTGCCGTAACACTTTATTCGTCTGGTGCATCTTGACAGTAGCATAGTTGACCAATAGGACCTTAACATGCCAAATGTTCGAATTTTGAAAGAATTCATCCGGAATTACTACCCGAATTGTCGGAAACTCGTATGGTGTCCATTGAAACTATATGAAAGTGATAAAAATATTAGTTATATACATAATACTAAATACTAAATATGAAACGATTATTTTATGTATATATATTATTTAATACTTACTTGCGCTTCTGACCATTGGTCTAATAGAAGCCGTATATCTTCAAGAGCAGTAGGTATTCCAACATAACTCGTCGGATGGTTCCACCTAATTAAATAAATTTTTAGCATACAATTTTATTTTAAATCTATGTAATACTTGTAAAATCAAATAAAAATTTTACCTCGTTATGAGTGGGAATAAATATGGGTGGTTCACTTGAGGACGTAAAAATGGAAAACGAAACTAAGCCCATGATTGTAGTAGTGATAGGCAACCTCCGATTTTGGCTTTATTTAGTGGCATCGCCCTGCACATCTCTCGATACAATGTTGCCAACACGGTAGACCCCCAACTAAATTCGCCAGCTGCTCTAAAATCAACGAGTTTCAGCAACCACCTCAAATGTACGAGGTTTCGTAACAAGTCCAACATTAAATAACCTTCAATCATCTCAAGGATGTATGTCCGAGCATATCGTATTCTTTCTACTTCAGTAGAATAATTCCCCAGCTCCGAGAATGTGTCTATAAATAGCCTATCTCGATCCGACCTCCGTAAATATTATCCAAAATTACACCCAAAAGATCATAGCATACGGCTCCCCAATCAGCAGATTGAACGGACTCAGTGAGTGCGGACCCATCCACTAGCAATCCTAATTGTAACTGGAAGTCTTCCAAAGTGATGGTACACTCTCCGCATGGAAGATGGAATGTGTGTATCTTGGGTCTCCACCTCTCTATTAACGCGCTGATGAGTTTCGGATCCAATTTTCATCCTCGGCCTATAGTGGCCACATGCCAAAAACCAGCTTCTTTCAAGTAATTTTCTATCAACGGTGATGGAGAACTAGACATATTACAAATATAACATTGTAACACCCGATCTACAGACTGTTATAAAAAATTATAAAATACAAATTAATTAAAATTACATAAATGAAAAAATATTAAATAATATTCAAAAATTAAAATTAACCCTTACCATTTTCATTTGTTCGACGGAGATATATTTATGATCGAGACGAATTAATTCCCCGGTCATTGTTAACACGATCAAATATTTTTGAAATTATAAAAAAATACTAATTTTGAAAGAAAATTAAAGGAAATAATTAATTAAAGAGAACTTTGAGAAATTTAAGGAGAAATTTGAGAGCTTTAAGAAATTTAGGGAGAAATTTGATAGTTTTTTTTTTGCTAAATTTTGAAGAAATTTTGTGTGAAATAATAGGAGGGGGTTTATACTCTCTTTTTTTTAAGAGGAGTGTTTTTAGCGATTTGCTGGAAATTTCATCCTAAAATGCTCCTACGTGGACGCGTTTTGCCAAAATCAGTCCTTTCTGATAAATAATGCAGAAATTGGCACATTTTCGTAAATATACTTGGAAATGGGCCTTTATAGTTAATTAGTCCATTTTACCTAACATAAGCCTCCAACCTATACCTCTATTTATAGGGCAAAATACCAATAAAAGCCCTATTTTTTAAAAAATTACTGAAATGGGCCCATTAAAAATTTAATTACCGGAATGACTTTATTTCCCCGAAAACGCATCCACGTTAGCGCGTTGTCAGGTGACGAAGCAGGAAAACGCTTCCTCAAGGAAGCGCTTTGTCCACGCGTGAACAGTAGCAACGACTACTTTTTTAACCATTGGTAACCTCCCAAATGGTAAAAAAAAAAAAAAAAAACTATAAAAACTCCCCTTTCATTTTTTTCACACCTAAATACTTTCTCTCAATTTTTCTCCAATATTCTCTCAAATTCCTCTCAAATTCCTCTCAAACTCCTTTTAAAAAAGCTTTAATTTTTTAATTATTTTAAAAAAGCTTTAATTTTATTGTTTTGAATTTTTTTAAATCATAAAATTTGATCATGTTAGCAATGGCCAGAGAATTAATTCGTCTCGATAACAAGCACATATCCGTCGAACAAATGAAAATGGTAAGTGTTAAATTTAATTTTTAAATATTATTTAAGATTTTTTGATTTATGCAATTTTAAATATTTTTTATTAGAAATTTCTTATAATTTTTAAATAATTTTTATTTTATTATTTCTTATAAAAGTCTGTAGATCGGATATTGCAATGCTATATCAGTAATATGCATGGTCCTCCATCACCGTTGGTAGAGAATTTAGTTGGGGGTCTGCCATGTAGGCAACATTGTACCGGGATATGTGCGAGGCGACGCGACTGAATAAATCAAAAATCGGAGGTTTCCTATCACTACTGCAGTCATGGGCACGGTTTTACTTTCCATTTTTACGTCCTCGAGTGGACCACCCGTATACATTCTCACTCATAACGAGGTAAATTTTATATTAGATTTTACAATTATTACATAGACTTAAAATATAATCGAATGCTAAAAATTTATTTAATTAGGTGGAACCATTTGGCAAGTAATGCTCGATTACCTACCTCTCTTGAAGATATACGGCTTCTATTAGACCAACGGTTGGAAGCACAAGTAAGTATTAAATAAAATAGATATTTCCATCATGAGATAGTCGATTGGTATTTAGTATTTAGTATTATGTATTATGTATATAACTAATATTTCCATCATGTTCATATAGTTTCAATGGACACCATACGAGGATCAGAAAATTCGGGCAGTAATTCCGGATGAGTACTTCCAAAATCCAAATGCTTGGAATGTGAAAGTCTCATTGGTCAACTTTACGACCGTGGAAATGCACCAGTTTGACAGAGTATTACGGTAATTTAAATTTGACAACCGATTCTCGTAGCACCTGAGGTGTTGGATGATCATCACAAAATCGACCTACGATAATTGCATACGGATTGGTCGAGATTCTGGTCACACTATATCCAAATGTGGAAAGATCGGTATGATTATATACCTACTCGAAAACCGATCATCGTTCCAGAGTTAGCGTGCGTGCCAGAATACATGCCATGGTTTAGGATCCATGGTAAGCCGTATTTACTGTCAGTAGAGAAGAGGCAGCAACAATTGTATATCCAAAGGAAACGATGTGGCCCTTTAAATCCAAGAAGAAGGGACAACGAAGCAGGCCCATCATAATCACCCAGCCCATCATCAGGCCCAGCAACAACACCTACACAGTCACCGGGCCCAACAATTCAACCGACGACACCCACAGCACAGCCTTTTCAGATGATGCCAGGTGCGTATCCTAGCCCTTTTATATATCCTAACCCTTATATGTTTCCTTTTTCTAGTCCTATGACAGGTTAGAGTCAATGGTTCGGTTCATCTCCATTTTCAATTACACTGAGTGGACCGCCAATGTATAGGCCACCGTCGCACGAGGGATCGCATGAGGGGCCGTCGGGGAGCTCTTCTTTTGACCAATCCCAATCACCGTATGGGTTTCAAACAGCTTCGCCGTTGGTGATGCAAACACCTCCACAATCATTATTCTATCAAGGTGGCTCATCGTCCCAACATCGACAACCAGATCCCCTACCGGAGGAATTAGAAACCCCGCCGAAGAAACTATAACCCCCGTTAGAAGCTGGACAAAGAAGGAATCCAGTGCATAATTGTCGACGGCCGCCATATGGCACTGAATCCAGCGGGCACGGAGATTGATTTTTACTTTAATATATTTGTACAAACATTTTGAATATTTTGATATTATTTGATGTAATAAAATTGAAATTCTTCTATATTATTTGATGTAATAAAATAGATTTTCTTTTAATTAAGTCAATATTCTGAATATTTCCATATTATTTGATTTAAAAAAATATAAATAATACAAAGTTTTTTACAACAACATTCAATTATTACGATTTGGGCATGATCGGCTTGTATGGCCTGGGTTCCTACACCATTCGCACAACTTCTGTTGACTGGCTGTTTCTCGGATATCCATATTGTTATGTATTTTAGTCGAGCAAGGTCGACCGTTTAGTTTGCTACACAATTCTCTACCCGGTAACAGCTTAAAGGGAGCAAGCGATACAGACGACCACTTATGTTCATCTGGGACCGGTAGGAATACGTGTCTCTAGACGTTGTACATATTTTCTAATTTGTACACTTCGTCGACATAGCTCATCGGATCCAGACGAAGATTCTGACAAGCTGCAATTACATGAGCTCATGGATAACAAAGTGCGTCAAACATCCCACAGTCGCAAGTCCTATTTCGTAAGTGTACACGATATTTCCCGCCAATAACACCTTGGTGCGGTCTGTCAAACTCTGTCATGCGAAACCATAAGTTGTCTCGATCGTGACACACTGTGTGCATGGTGTTCGCCGGCGTCTTGGCCTTATTAATTTCTTGCACTACCTTACTGTACTATACATAGCCTCCCTACATCTGACCTATATAACTCGTTGCTCGCTTTGGAAATAACGCTGCCAAACAAAAATATGTCTCTCGCACAACCGATGTTATCGGTAGATGGCGCATTCTTTTTAGAACAGAATTTATACATTCAGCCAGGTTTGAGGTCATATGACCATATCATAGGCTACCGTCGTATGCTTGTGCCCACTGTTCGAAAGGTATGTTACAAAGGTAGTCCGCACCTTTGCCGTTAATTGAATGCAAAACTGCCAACATCTCGTGAAAATGGTCTTTATTTATTTCATACCCTGCCAATATAAGTTCATAGCGAATATTACATACCACTATTTCATTTAGAATAAATTCAAAATGACAAACGAAATTATATTAATAGAGACTAAATACCCATGGTGGTCACTTGTCGTCATTCACTATTAGATGGATATTACCTATAGTAGTTGGAAGCAACGTGCCTTAGGCAATACCGATAGTGTGTGCGTTGCCATAAGCTTCCCTGTCAATCAATTATAGCTATTATTCTGGTGCCCAGATCCAAAATAACACAGATATCAGGTTGGGGCACACATGCTTCCTTAACTTAGATAGAAAGAAATCTTAGTCATCAGCTGACTCCCTCGGTGTTATTGCAAACGCAATTGGAAGAATTCTCTCACTGCCATCTTGTGCCACTGTTAGCAATAGCCGATGGGTATATCTACCAAACATAAAGGTACGTTAATTTGTACCAAGGGCTTGCAGTATGGAAATGCATCTCGGCATTGCTTAAAGGTCCAAAATAGGTGTTTGAACACTTGACATCCACGTAACAATCGACCGTTGTAGTACGCATGTTCCGTTTCAAGGTCTGTTATGCAACTTGGGACGTATCTCTCTAGCACTTTACACCACTGTCATATTTCATTATATGAAGCGTCTCACCCACTATGCATCTTCTCCAATGCCTTCTACTTAGCTATCCAAGCCTTGCGATAAGAGGGCGTGTACCCCATTTGGCTACGAATATTGGCAATTAAGATCGGCACTGAAGTCGTAGGATCTATCTTCATCGTGGGTAGTATCAAGCTAGCTAACATAGCTGAATCCATCTTGGGATAATCTTGTGAAATACCTATCAACGGAGTACATTAAATAATGCAACATTAATAGTATTATTCAGAAACGCTAAATACTATACCTGCAGCACATGTATGTGGACATTTGTACTTTTTTATCTCCCACAATCCTGTCTTTTCCTCAACGATGCGTAAATTTTCCATGAACATGTACCGTCTTGCACTGCACACTTCGCCTCAAACTTATCAGCTTTGGATTTAACCACGTGGTAGTTAACGTTATTATTGATGCTTTGTTGTTTTAATGCACCAATAAAACTATCCTTGTTGGAAAACTCATTACCAACTTCAAATTCACCCAAATCCAGCATAACTTATGCGATCACGCAACCTGTGTGGTAAATCTAAAAACTCCAATGCATCATCTGCAGATAGATCGACATTATGCATGTGGGCTGGAGGTGAGTATGCCCTAAATCGTGGATCTTCTTCTTCATCTAAACCCTGTTCAACATTTTCAGGTTCAGTTAGAATAGGCTTGAAATAAGAGAGCCTTGTCCATAAAATTTAATTTAGATAGCACTATTTTCTCGAATAACATCGTGCAAAAAGGGGATCGCATTTTAAATTCTCTTCTAAATCTTAATTCTGACACTAAGACGTCAAGTAATCATCTAGATACCAATTTTGGGCGTTATGAGGGTGCTAATCCTTCCTCATACGTAACCAACTCCTGAACCCACTTCTTGGATTTTGTAGACAAAAAATTATCGTTTTAATAATTTTAACATTTTATTAAAATTATTAAAATTTGAAGTGATCCAATCACACCTAATAAAAAGAATTGGTAGAGACTCTATCTTATCTTTAAGTCTGAGTTAGAAAAAGGTTTCAACACTATCAATTTTCACTTTATTTGTGATGAAGTACTATTTAAACAAATTTAGGTCCTTCATCTCCATTCCGCTGATCAAGTGGTTGATTTACTCACCAAAACTAATGTCATGAGGAGTCTTTGATCGGTCATTTCCCAAATTGTCTATTGTTGATACTTGAGGGGATGTCAAAAAAATATGTTGATAGTACCTTAGAAGGACGATTAGTTTTATCTGTTTGCCAGTATTTAGTTGTTTAGTTTCTTTTATAAGTTGTCTTTTTCGATATTTCTTCATTGGTTATTTTATTGATACTTTTGTGGATATAGTAGAGATGTCTTTCTTTATATATCTCACTATTGTATGAATGAAGAAAATTTAAGTCATCATTTTACATGTTTTATTAGCTAATTACTAGTGGTTCCAAATTTCATATTTTGAAACTTATTCTAAATAAATATAGATTACGCCTACCTATATTTGGCACCCACAATAACTATAAGTTCACATATTGTATGAAAGTGGAAAATACAGTTGGATATGATTTTGTTTTCTTCTTCTATTAAAAATGACTATATAATGAGATTGAAATATCGAATTGCTTATCTTCATTGATTTTACTTTATATTTGGTTATCTTGCATCAATCATCATATACAAAATACAAAATTAACAAGGGAATGAATGTATATAGATACAACTTACCTTTGTGGATGGTATTGCCTTATACATAAAAAAGTAAGAATTTATTATCAGATTTGAAAAATCAAAAGCTCATATTACAGCAACTGCCATCTCCCTTTCAACATCTCTACTGAAGGTGGACAATAAAAAGGAAGAAAAAAAAGTTGGAAGAAAATATATTTTGTGAATTAAGCTAGGCCTTTCACCATCTAAGTTTGGATGGCAACTATAATAAAAAGCCTAATCTAACCTTCAAATAGTTTCAGTTGATCATTTGAGTTGTATTGTGGGGTTGTAGAAGGTTGATTAATATTTGGAGAAATAAAACAAAGAAAGTGATAAAGAATATAATGGAGAAGAGAAATAAATTTTGTATGGAAGAAAAAAAAATTCTTTCTAATAAACTTTTTATTTCACTCACACACAATTAATTCTTCATCACATACAACTCTTTATATAGGAGTTGTAAGTGACTATTCATATATATCACTAAATGCTAGGAGTTGTGATTATTCATTTACATAACTTAAATACTATAGGAGTTGTGACTATTCATGCATGTGCGTAACTTTTCATCTTCAAGTCTCTTCGCATTATTAACTCTTCATATTCAAGTCTTTTCACATTCGTAACTTTTCATAATTTATTTTATGCAAGGTTAATTTAATTATGTGCCAACAAGGCCTTCCTTAAATTAAACTTGCTTCGAACTCCCAACCTTTCAACATTTTTCTTGAAGACTTGTCCACTAAGCGGCTTTGTGAAGATATCAGCCATCTGATCTTCCGTCTTGCAATATTCAACTTGAACATCACCATTATTCACTAGTTCCCTCAAGAAGTGATACCGAATGCGAATGTGTTTTGTCCTTCTATGAAGAACTGGATCTTTTGTGACTGAAATAATAGAACTATTGTCACAAAATAAAATCGTTGACTTGCTCTGCTTCTGCTTAAGACTCTCCAAAATTCCACGTAACCAAATCAATTGACATCCTGCATAATATGCAGCGATATATTCAGCTTCTGTAGTCGAAAGTGCCACAACTGATTGTTTCTTTGAGCTCCATGAAACTGCACCACTACCAAGGTGGAAAACATAACCAGAAGTGCTTCTACTATCATCAATGTTTCCTGCTAAATCACTATCCGTATAACCAATGAGATCAACTAATGTATTAGCTTTATAGAAAATTCCATAATCAATGGTTCCCTTCACATATCTCAATATTCTCTTGGCATCCTCCTAGTGATTGGAGTAAGGTTTCTCCATGAATCTACTTACCAAGCTAACAGCATACACGATGTCAGGCCTTGTCGAAGTCAGATACATCAACTGTCCAACCAAACTTCTAAATATGGGGGAATTGACAAGCTTTCCTTCACCTTCTTTAGATAACTTCAGACCTGTAATGCATGGAGTAGAGACTGGATTCGTATTTTCCATCTTGAACCTTTTTAGAACTTCCTTTGCGTAGCTCTCTTGTGAAATAAAAATTCCTTTCTCGGATTGATGAACTTCAATGCCAAGAAAATGATGAAGTTCTCCCAAATCTGTCATCTTAAATTCTACCATCATTGAGTGCTGAAATTCTTTCAACATTTTCACATATTTCCTGTTAAAATAAGATCATCAACGTAGAGACTTACAACCATGAATCTTCCTTGAGAATTGCCTTTGATGTAGAGAGTATGCTCATATGGACATTTCTAGAATCCACACTTCTGAAAATAAGAATTGATGCGGCTGTACCAAGCTCGGGGTGATTGCTTCAACCCGTACAAAGCTTTCTTCAACTTGTAAACTTTTTCTTCTTCTCCTTTTTTGACAAACCCTGGTGGTTGATCAACATTGACTTCTTTTTTGAGAACGCCATTCAAAAACACATATTTTACGTCCATTTGGAACATTTTCCAATTGTTTTGGGCAGCAAGAGAAATAAGTAACCGAACTGTCTCAAGTCTTGAAACTGGAGCAAATACCTTTGTAAAATCTTCTCATTCCTTTTGCTTGTATCCTTTTGCAACCAGTCTTGCCTTGTACTTTTTGATAGAGCCATTCGGATTCATCTTTGTCTTGTACACCCATTTGACTCCAATTGAATTCTTGTGCGTCTGCAAATCTATAAGCTCTCATGTATCATTGTTTTCAATTGAGCAAATCTCTTCTTTCATGGCTTTCCTCCATATTTCTTCTTGATATGCATCATCAAAAGAAATTGGATCTTCTCCTGCTAAGGAGGCAAAGAATACAGCATCATTTTGCACAACTTCATCAGTTACATCATAAAACTCTTAGATGCTTCTCGTTTTTAGGATCGGGCTAGATGAAGAAGAATTTGATGAAGAACTTAGAGAAGCAGGAGGATTTCCTGCTTGAGCATCATCTTCAGCATTCTCAATTACTGCCTCTTCTTCTTCTTCAAGTTCAAAAGGAAAAATTGGCAAATTTTCCTTTTCAACTTCCATATCTTCAAACATGGAATTTTAATCAAACCGAACATCTCGCTTATCACAATCTTCTTTGTCACTGGATTGTACAACTTGTATGCCTTACTTCTTTCACTATAGCCAATGAAAATGCATTTCTCTGAATTGTCATCCAACTTGCTTCTCAGTGCATCTGGAATATGAGAGGAAGCAACACTCCCAAATACTCTAAATGACGAACACTAGGCTTTGTACCATACCATGCCTCATGTGGTGTACAATTCTCCAAGCTTATTGTCAGTGATCTGTTGATAAGATAAACTGCACAAAAAACAGCTTCAGCCCAAAATCTTCTTGATAACCTCTTCTTCTTAAGAAGACATCTAGCCATTTCCATAATTGTTCTATTCTTTCTTTCACATACACCATTTTGCTGAGGTGTATGGCGGACTGTCATTTCATGCCGGATGCCACTATCTCGGCAATATTTCTCAAATTCTTTTGAAAAATATTCACCTCCATGATCTGTCCGCAAAGTGTTAATTTTCAGCCCAATAAAGTTCTCCACTTCTGCCTTGAAATCTTTGAATCTCTGAAAAGCCTCTGATTTTTCTTTGACACAATATGCCCATAAATTTCTTGAGTAATCATCAATGAAAAGTAACGATTACCTCCCAAAGATGAAACTGTCGTAAGACCACAAAGATCCGACTGAATAAGTTGCAATGGTCTTCTTGTTTTCACAAGGATTGAGAAGGAAAAGCAATTTTGTGTTGCTTTCCAAGCTGACATGCTTCACAAACATCATCAAGCCGATCGATTTTTGGTAAACCTCTGACCATCATCTTCCTTGAAAGCATCTCTAAATTTCCATAGTTCAAATGTCCATATCTATCATGCCATAACATTGAAACTCCTTTATGAACACCAATAAAGCAAAACATATTCTGATTTTGAAGGGTGAGAGAGAAAAGATTATTTGATGCCAATCCAACTCTAGCAACAACCTGATTTTTCCTTGACAAATAGCAAGCCATGTCACGGAAATGAATATCATACCCCTTGTTCAAAAGATGCCCAACGCTAAGAAGATTATTTTTAAGACCAGGAACAAAATAAACTTCAGACATTTTCTCTACCCTTCCTTGCTTTGTTTTGAACTCCAACTCACCAACACCGCTAACTTTGTAAGCTTTGCCATCTCCTACTTTTACTTCTCCACAATCAGATTCAAAGAACTTCAAAAATAAATTTTTGTTACCCGTCATATGCTTGCTAGCACCACTGTCTATGTACCAGACATCATCAATCTCTCCACCATGAGACACGATGTAACACCCCTTACCCGTATTCCTTGATGGAATAGAGCACGAGGTATTACTATTTATTATTTTTTTTATAAAATTTCAGCAGCATTTCTGCTTATTTTTACATAAAACCTCCTGCAAATTTTCAAAGAACAATTTTAAAAGATCTTAATATTTCAACCAATTACAGTATTATATGTGCATACACAATTTATTCAATAATAAACACCAACATTTTTAACCGAACAATATTTTACGAACATATTTATATCATATTACATTAAGTCATCTATACATGCCATGTTTCAAAAGTATTGATTACAAAATACCCCGAGAGATGACGATAGTGTGGATGATATTCTGACTTCGTCCAACTTCAGGCAGATTATTATCACTATAATCAAGAGAAAAATAAAAAAGAGTAAGCATATAGCTTAGTAAGTAACCACATGACAAATTAATAAATTTCTCATAATATTACAAAGTGATATAATTTTAATCATTCATAAATTTCATTGTTTGCTCAATTTCCAGCAAGCTATTTTTCTGCGTCACAGTCACTAATTTATTTTTATCTGGAGCTACAGAGTCCAAATTGAGTCCCGTAAATTTTCTCCAAAACTAGACTCATATACCTTTCTACCATAAAATTTTCAGAATTTTTGGTTTTCCAATTAGTACAGTTTATTCTTCAAACCTTCCCCTGTTTCACTGCTCAACAACTCTAACCACCCTTTACTAAAATCTATTTAACTCTCTGTACAAAATTCATATAAGGTTCTTGTTTATTCATACAGAAGATATACTTAATTAGGAATTTAAGCATATAAATTTCAACCCACAATTATTTTTGTACAATTTTTGGTGATTTTCCAAAGTTGGAACAGGGGATCTCAAAATCAATTCAGCCCTGTCTCACTAAAATTTAAATATCTCAATATATATAACTCTTTTGCTTGGTATGCTTCTTTCATATGAAAATAGACTCATTCAGCTTCAATTTAATATGTTACCCAACCTCTAATTCAAATTCCACCATTTATGGTGAATTTTCCAAGTTACCCAACAACTGTTGTTTTAAGCTATTTGTAACCAACTTGCTCTTTTGTAGTTTTGATACTTCCATTCATCTTACACATGGGTTGATTAAATATCAAACCCAATATTCCCCACACAATCATATTTAATTTACATGTTCAATCACCCTTCCAAATTTTCCTATTGAGCACTCAGAATATTAACCGTTATTTGGTGGATTCAGCACTTAGCAACCACCAGTGAGTCGGGGAATCAGCACTTAGCAACCCCCTTTTGCACATTCAAAAATATGGTGGAATCAGCACTTAGCAACCACCGATGATTCGGGGAATCAGCACTTAGCAACCCCTTATACAATCCGTTACGGTGGAATCAGCACTTAGCAACCACCGATGATTTGGGGAATCAGCACTTAGCAACCCCTTGGGGGAATCAGCACTTGGCAACTCCCTTTTATGTTCAATGTATCCCGGCTTATTCCGAGTGTTCAACCGGAAACTTTGATTTTCAACGCTTTACTACCTTCCAATTTAACCACATTTTAGAGTTTATATTGAGTATTCGTTCCGTTTTCAATCAAATCCCAGCAATATATATAAAATAAAATTAAAATAATACATTAAATCACATGCATACTTACCTCGGAACAAAATATTGTGATTTTGCGATTTACTCCTCGACCTTTTCTTTTCCCCGTTTAAGGTGGTCTTCACGTCTTTCTTGATCTATAATAGCAAATTTAGCTTATTTAACATTCACATTTAATAAAACAATCCTTGACTCAACTTTTGCAAAAATTACGATTTTGTCCCTAAACTTTTGCATATTTTTATTTTCGTCCCTAAGCTCGAAAATTAAATTTCACACCTTATTCTTATGTTTTACAACATGCTGAACATTTTTCCCTTCTATGGCAACATCAAATTCTCACTCTAACATACACTTATGAATAATAAATATTTTTACCGATTATATCGATTTACCCGTTTTTACTTAAAACCGCTTAGCAAAATTGTTTAACATAATTTCTAGCTTCATATTCTATCATCAAACAGCAAAATAAACACATTTCACCTATGGGTATTTTTCCAAATATAAACCCTAACAGAATTAATGGTAGAATAAGCTAAACCAAGTTACCGGGACTCCAAAAACGTAAAGAACATTAAAAACGGGGCTTGGAATCACTTACTATGGAGCTTGGAAGCTTAAAAACCCTAAATATGGCTTCCCCCCTTGCTAATTTCGTTCACCATGAAGAAGATGAGCATATTTTGCCATCTTTTTCCCATTTAATTCTATTTAATTAACAAATGACTAAAATGCCCTTACTTAAAAAAATTTATTTCACTAATTCTATGCCCATTTTTGTCCATCAACTAACTAATGGTCTAATTATCACATAAAGACCTCCAATTTAAAATTTCATAGCAATTAGACACCTCTAAGATGTAGAACTCAACTTTTGCACTTTTTACAATTTTGTCCTTTTGACTAAATTGAGTGCCCAAACGTCGAAATTTTCAAACGAAATTTTTACAAAAATTTTTCGTGAAATTGTAGACCATAAAAATATAATAATAATAATAATATTTTCCCTCGTCTGGTTTTTGGTCTTGAAACCACTGTTTCGACTAGGCCCAGAATCGGACTGTTACAATTCTCCCCCTTGATTTTCGTCCTCGAAAATCTTACCAGAAAAGAGGTTTGGGTACTGTTTCCTCATAACTTCCTCCAGTTCCCACGTAGCTTCTTCCACTCCATGTTTTTGCCACAACACTTTTACTAAGGCCACACTTTTATTCCTTAACTGTTTGACCTCTCGAGCCAGAATTTTTTATCGGTTCCTCCTCATAAGTCATATCCGGTCGAATTTCAATCTCTATAGGTGAAACTATATGTGAAGGATCCGAACGATAGCGTCGCAACATCGATACATGAAATACATTATGTATTCTTTCCAACTCTGCTGGCAAGGCTAACCGATAAGCTATTAGCCCAATCCTTTCAATAACTTCATACTGTCCAATAAAACGTGGACTCAATTTGCCTTTACGGCCAAACCTCAAAATCTTCTTCCATGGAGATACCTTCAGAAATACTCTATCACCCACCTGAAACTCAATTTCTTTTCTCTTTAAATCTGCATATGACTTTTATCGATCTGAGGCAGCCTTTAAGCAGTCACGAATTATCTTTACTTTTTCTTCAGTTTCCTTCACTAAATCAACTCCGTGAATCCGTTTTCACTGAGCTCAGTCTAATATAAAGGGATTCTACACTCGCGTCCATATAATGCTTCATATAGTGCCATTCGGATACTCGATTGATAACTATTATTATAAGCAAATTCAACCAATGGTAGGTATTTCTCCCAACTACCTTCAAATTCTAAAATACAACATCTGAGCATGTCTTCAAGAACTTGAATCACTCTTTCAGACTGTCCGTCAGTTTGCGGATGGAATGCAGTGCTAAAGTTCAACTTTGTACCCAAAGCTTCTTGCAACTTTATCCAAAACCTCGAAGTGAATCTCGGATCTCTATCCGATATAATGGACTTAGGCACCCCATGCAATCTCACTATTTCAGCAACATATAACTCTGCCAACTTGTCAAGTGAATAATCCATACGTACCGGTATAAAATGGGCTGACTTTGTCAATCTATCAACGATCACCTAGATAGCATCCTTCTTCCTTGGAGTCAGAGGCAATCCCGTCACCAAATCCATCGTAATGCTGTCCCATTTCCATTCTGGAATCATTACTGGCTGAAGTGAACCCGATGGTACTTGATGCTCAGCTTTCACTTGTTGGCAAATTAAACATTTTGATACAAGCTCTGAAATATCCTTTTTCATGCCCGTCCACCAATACAATTTCTTCAGATCATTATACATTTTCACACTGCCTGGATGAACTGACAAATCACCACTGTGTGCCTCACATAAAATGGTCCGAATCAATTCATCATTTTTGGTACACATATCCTGTCCCGGAACATCAAACAATCATCTAATCCAATTCGAAAATCTGGATTAACACCTGATTCACACTGAGCTCTCTTGGCTTGCAATATACTGTCATTCTTCTGGGCTTCCCAAATTTGCTGAAGGAATAATGGTCTAGCCCTCAATTCAGCCATAATTGAACCATCATCAGATAAAGTTAATCTCGTACTCATAGTTCTCAAAGCAAATAAAGATTTTCTGCTCAAGGCATCAGTAACCACATTAGCTTTCCCGGGGTGATAGTCAATCACTAGCTCATAATCTTTTATTAGTTCGAGCCACATTCGTTGTCGTAAATTCAGGTCTTTTTGATTCATTAAGTACTTCAAACTTTTATGATTAGTGAAAATTCGGTATTTCTCACCATATAGATAATGACGCCAAATCTTTAAAGCAAAAACAATAGTAGCCAATTCCAAATCATACGTCAGATAATTCTTCTCATGCGGTTTAAACTGTCTCGATGCATAAGCTATTACTTTTCCTTCTTGCATTAACACACATCCAAGACCATTCAGCAATGCATCACTGTAAATTATAAACTCCTTCCCTGATTCAGGTTGTACCAACACTGGTGCCTCAGTCAATAATACCTTCAATTTCTCGAAACTTTGTTGACATTTATCTGTCCATTCAAACTTGACATTCTTTTGCAATAACTTAGACATGGGAGAAGCAATCATCGAGAACCCTTGACAAAACGTCTGTAATACCCGGCTAAGCCCATAAAGCTTCTAACTTCTGATACATTCTTTGGTGGTTCCCAATCAACAATTGCTAAGATTTTGCTTGGATCAACCCGAATACCCTCACTTGAAACTATATGTCCCAAGAATCCGACCTCACGAAGCCAAAACTCACTTTTGCTGAATTTAGCATACAATTTCTTCTCCCTCAGAATCTGCAACACAGTCCTCAAATGTTCGATGTGCTCGGATTCATTCCAAGAATAAATTAAAATATCATCTATGAAGACCACCACGAACTTATCTAGATACGGCCAAAAAATTCGATTCATCAAATCCATAAAAATAGCCGGAGCATTAGTTAAACCAAAAGGCATCACTAAAAATTCATAGTGTCCATACCTCATTCTGAAAGCGGTCTTTGGCACATCTGACTCCCTAACTCTCAACTGATAGTAACCAGATCTCAGATCAATCTTTGAAAATACTGTTGCTCCTTTTAGTTGGTCAAGCAAATCATCAATTCTCGGCAAAGGATACTTGTTCTTTATAGTCACCTTGTTGAGCTGACGATAGTCAATACAAAGTCTCATAGAACCATCTTTCTTTTTCACAAATAATACAGGAGCACCCCAGGGAGAAAAACTCGGTCTCACAAATCCTTTATCGGTCAACTCTTGTAACTGAGCTTTTAATTCTTTCAATTCAGTTGGAGCCATCCGATACGGAGCAATAGAAATTGGTGCAGTACCAGGTAACAAGTCAATAACAAACTCAACTTCTCTGATAGGAGGTAACCCAAGCAATTCCTCTGGAAATACATCCGAAAATTCACAGACTATCGGCACTGATTCAAGCTTCGACCCAGTTATACCAGTATTCAACACGTAAGCAAGATAAGCTTCACACCCTTTTCTCATGCATTTCTGAGCAGACATGTACAAAATCACTATAGGCAATTTATTCGGCTCCTCAGCTTCAACCCGAAGAATTTCACTATTTTCACACTTCAATTCAAGGATTTTCTGTCTACAATTTACCTTGGCATCATGCAATATCAACCAATCCATCCCCAGAATAACATCGAACTCATCAAATGGTAACAACATCAAGTTAGCCAGGAAACAGTGACCTCGAACCATCAAAGGACAATTCTTGCAAACCTTATCAACTAAAACATATTTGCCTAGAGGGTTTGATACTTTAACCACAAATTCAGTATTTTCTATAGGCAAATTCTTATTAGATACTAAACTTGCACATACCTATGAATGAGTAGACCCAGGGTCAATCAAAGCAACAACATCAATATCATGAAAAGAAAATGTACCAGTAATCACATCAGGGGATGATGCATCCTCACAAGCACGTATGGCATAAGCTCTAGCAGGCGCTCTGATTTCTGATCTTCTAACTATATCTTTCACTACACTTTTACCGCTAACTTTACTCCCAACATTTCTTGGTGGTCTGTCTCTACTAACAGTATCACTTGATCCAACTCTTTGTAATCGTTCTTCTTCTATCCTCTCAGGACAATCCTTTATGTAGTTTTCTTGGGAGCCACATCTGAATAGGCTCGTTTAAATCCCTAACACTCGCCTACATGTTGCCTGCCACACTATTGACACTCGGGTCTAGTATTCCCCACATTGCCCACACTTGCCACTGAGGTAGCTTGAGTTTTAGCTCCAGAATATGTCTTCCCTCGATCCTGCGTGGATACCCAGCTGAACCAGTTGATCGTGGATTCATCTCTTTAAGCTTCTTTGGTTGAGGTTGAAATGTCTTACTCATTGACCTTTTTCTTACATCTCGAGCCTCAATCTCTGCCTTTCTCTTTTCTTTACTCAATTCTTCAGCCTTGCAAGCTCGGTCAACCAGTACTACAAATTCTTTTAACTCTAAAAGCCCAACGTACAATCTGATGTCTTTGTTTAGCCCTTCCTCAAATCTTTTACACATGATGGCCTCCATGGACACACATTCCTAAGCATTTTTGCTGAGCCTGACAAACTCCCTTTCATACTCTGCCACAGACATCCAGCCCTATTTTAATTCGAGAAACTCCTTGCGTTTTTGATCAATGAACCGTTGACTTATGTACTTCTTTCTGAATTCTTCCTGAAAGAAATCCCATGTAACCCTTTCTTTCGGAACCACAGATATTAATGTTTTCCACCAACGGTAAGCTGAATCCTTCAGTAGAGACACAACACATTTCAAGCATTCCTCAAGAGTACAAGATAGTTCATCAAATACCCGAATAGAATTTTGAAGGCAAAACTTTGCTTTTTCTGGATCATCATCTACATTAGCCCTGAAATCCTCAGCCCCATGCTTTCGAATTTTATCAACTGGAGGTTTACTCAACCTTACCAATTTAGCACCTTGTGGAGCTACGGGAACCGGTTGAGGAATAGGAGGGGGTAGAGGAGGTTGAATATTCGGGTTTGCTCGAACAAATTCTATATACCAGTTATTCATCATATGAAAAAAGGCTTCTCGAGCCTCATCCTGACTTTCCTGTCTACTTTCTTCAGGCGCGGTCCCTGGCGCGGGAGCCGGCGCGTTACTCTCAACATCATCTGCTACACTTCGGTCAGGATCCATTTACTATATAAAAGAATAAACACAATTTAAAATGTCAGAAACCATCACACTATCACAATATTATCATTGCATGTATAGATAACTTTCACGCCTAATTTATTGGTCCGAGAACCGACTAAACCGTAACTCTGATACCACCAAATGTAACACCCCTTACCCGTATTCCTTGATGGAATAGAGCACGAGGTATTACTATTTATTATTTTTTTTGTAAAATTTCGGTAGCATTTCTACTTATTTTTACATAAAACCTCCTGCAAATTTTCAAAGAACAATTTTAAACGATCTTAATATTTCAACCAATTACAGTATTATATATGCATACACAATTTATTCAATAATAAACACCAACATTTTTAACCGAACAATATTTTACGAACATATTTATATCATATTACATTAAGTCATCTATACATGCCATGTTTCAAAAGTATTGATTACAAAATACCCCGAGAGATGACGATAGTGTGGATGATATTCTAACTTCGTCCAACTTCAGGCAGATTGTTATCACTATAATCAAGAGAAAAATAAAGAAGAGTAAGCATATAGCTTAGTAAGTAACCACATGACAAATTAATAAATTTCTCATAATATTACAAAGTGATATAATTTTAATCATTCATAAATTTCATTGTTTGCTCAATTTTTAGCAAGCTGTTTTTCTGCGTCACAGTCACTAATTTATTTTTATCTGGAGCTACAGAGCTCCAAATTGAGTCCCGTAAATTTTTTCCCAATCTAGACTCATATACCTTTCTACCATAACATTTTCAGAATTTTTGGTTTTTCCAATCAGTACAGTTTATTCTTCAAACCTTCCCCTGTTTCACTGCTCAACAACTCTGACCACCCTTTACTAAAATCTATTTAACTCTCTGTAAAAAATTCATATAAGGTTCTTGTTTATTTATACAGAAAATATACTTAATGAGGAATTTAAGCATATAAATTTCAACCCACAATTATTTTTGTACAATTTTTGGTGATTTTCCAAATTTGGAACAGGGGATCTCAAAATCAATTCAGCCCTTCTCACTAAAATTTAAATATCTCAAAATATATAACTCTTTTGCTTGGTATGCTTCTTTCATATGAAAATAGACTCATTCAGATTAAATTTCATATATTACCCAACCTCTAATTCAAATTCCACCATTTATGTTGAATTTTCCAAGTTACCCAACTGCTGTTGTTTTAAGCTGTTTGTAACCAACTTGCTCTTTTGTAGTTTTGATACTTCCATTCATCTTACACATGGGTTGATTAAATATCAAACCCAATATTCCCCACACAATCATATTTAATTTACATGTTCAATCACCCTTCCAAATTTTCCTATTGAGCACTCAGAATATTAACCGTTATTTGGTGGATTCAGCACTTAGCAACCACCAGTGAGTCGGGGAATCAGCACTTAGTAACCCCTTGGGGCAATCAGCACTTAGCAACCCCTTATACAATCCATTACGGTGGAATCAGCACTTAGCAACCACCGATGATTTGGGGAATCAGCACTTAGCAACCCCTTGGGGGAATCAGCACTTAGCAACCCCCTTTTATATTCAATGTATCCCGGCTTATTCCAAGTGTTCAACCGGAAACTTTGATTTTCAACGCTTTACTACCTTCCAATTTAACCACATTTTAGAGTCTATATCGAGTATTCGTTCCATTTTCAATCAAATCCCAGCAATATATATAAAATAAAATTAAAATAATACATTAAATCACATGCATACTTACCTCAGAACAAAATATTGTGATTTTGCGATTTACTCCTCGACCTTTCTTTTCCCCATTTAAGGTTGTCTTCACGTCTTTCTTGATCTATAATAGAAAATTTAGCTTATTTAACATTCACATTTAATAAAACAATCCTTGACTCAACTTTTGCAAAAATTACGTTTTATCCCTAAACTTTTGCATATTTCTATTTTCATCCCTAAGCTCGAAAATTAAATTTCACACCTTATTATTATGTTTTACAACATGCTGAACATTTTTCCCTCCTATGGCAACATCAAATTCTCACTCTAACATACACTTATGAACAATAAATATTTTTACCGATTATATCGATTTACCCGTTTTTACTTAAAACCGCTTAACAAAAATTGTTTAACATAATTTCTAGCTTCATATTCTATCATTAAACAGCAAAATAAGCACATTTCACCTATGGGTATTTTTCCAAATATAAACCCTAACAGGAATTAATGGTAGAATAAGCTAAACCAAGTTACCGGGACTCCGAAAACGTAAAGAACATTAAAAACTGGGCCTGGAATCACTTATTATGGAGCTTGGAAGCTTAAAAACCCTAAATATGGCTTACCCCCTTGCTGATTTCGTTCACCATGAAGAAGATGAGCATATTTTGCCATCTTTTTCCCATTTAATTCTATTTAATTAACAAATGACTAAAATGCCCTTACTTAAAAAAATCTATTTCACTAATTCTATGCCCATTTTTGTCCATCAACTAACTAATGGTCTAATTACCATATAAAGACCTCCAATTTAAAATTTCATAACAATTAGACACCTCTAAGATGTAGAACTCAACTTTTGCACTTTTTACAATTTAGTCCTTTTGACTAAATTGAGTGCCCAAACGTCAAAATTTTCGAACGAAATTTTTACAAAAATTTTCCATGAAATTGTAGACCATAAAAATATAATAATAATAATATTTTCCCTCGTCGAATTTGTGGTCTCGAAACCACTGTTCCGACTAGGCCCAGAATCGGGCTGTTGTTACACACGAGCAACAAAGTTTCTTGCTTTTGCTCTAGATTATTTTGTACTATATTAGCTTTATTTTTCTCTTCTTTCTTGTACCAGCATTCACTTGCCAAATGACTAGGTTTGCGACAATGATAACATTCAAAATAGCCACGACCTCTTCCTCTTTGATTTCCACGTCCACGTCCTCTTTGTGATCCTCTAAAATTTTGACTTTGGTTGGCTTCTTTCCGTCCATTCTCCATGCTTGCATCTTCACCTCTTTCACGAGCATTTGAGCCTCTTCCTTATAATTTCTTCCTCTTCCACGACCACGATCTCTCCCTCTTTGATTTTTAAAATCTCCCTTTTCTCATTTAGAGACAACTTTGACTGGAGTGCTTGATCTAGTTCTACTTCCTTTTTTTCTTGTTTAATCTTTCTTCATGGGCTTGCAACGAACCTGTGAGTTCATCAATAGTCATGGTACTCAAGTCCTTTGATTCTTCAGTGGCTACCACAATGTAGTCAAATCTAGAATCCAAAGAACGAAGGATTTTCTCAACACCACGAATATCATCCATAGTTTCACCATTTCTTTTTAATTGGTTGACTATGGACAAAACCCGTGAACAGTAATCAGAAACTGATTCCAACTCTATTTTTTGCAATCTTTCAAACTCTCATTGAAGAGTTTGCAACCGAACTCTTTTCACCTTTTCATCTCCTTTGAATGAATTTTGTAAAAACTCCCATGCTTGTTTTGCTGTGGTGGCACAAGTTATTTTTTCCTAAGCTGCTTCATATGATTGAACTCCTTGATATATCCAAAATAAGGCTTGCTAATTTTTCTTCCTTGATTTTCTTAGACTCTCTTTTTGAACTTGTATTAATCCTTCCTCTTCTTCAGCCTCGACTTCATTATAACCTTTTTCAACAATCTCCCAAACTTCTAGAGATCCAAGAGGAGCCTTTATTTGGATACTCCATTTGCCATAATTTTTTTGGTTAATTGGGGAACGGAAGAAAGAGGAATAGAAGTTGATTCATTTCGATCGAACAAGGCTTTGATACCAATTTGTAGAAGGTTGATTAATATTTGGAGAAATAAAACAAAGAAAGTGATAAAGAATATAATGGAGAAGAGAAATAAATGTATGGAGGAAAAAAATTCTTTCTAATAAACTTTTTATTTCACTCACACACAATTAATTCTTCATCACATACAACTCTTTATATAGGAGTTGTAGGTGACTATTCATCTATATCACTAAATGCTAGGAGTTGTGACTATTCATTTACATAACTTAAATACTATAGGAGTTTTGACTATTTATGCACGTGTGTAACTTTTTATCTTCAAGTCTTTTCGCATTATTAACTCTTCATATTCAAGTCTTTTCACATTCGTAACTTTTCATAATTTATTTTATGCAAGGTTAATTTAATTATGTGCCAACACGGGTCTCCTTTGGAGGCTAACCAATGAGAAGTAAGCTCCAGTAGGACCTTTAGCCAACAAAGATTGATGGGTCCCTTTCTCCACTATCTTCCCTTTATGCAACACAGCAATTTGGTCACAGTTTTGAATGGTTCTTAGCTTATGAGCCACTACCACACTGGTTCTCCCAATCATAACCCTTTCAAGTGCATCTTGTACTGCTTTCTCTGATTGACTATCAAGTGCATTGGTGGCCTCATCTAAGAGCAAAATTGCAGGGTTTTTCAGTATGGCCCTTGCTATTGCAATGCGCTGCTTTTGCCCCCCAGAGAGCTGTATTCCCCTATCACCACACCATGTATTGTAACCATCTTTTAACCCTGAAATAAATTCATGAGCATTGGCTGCCACGGCTGCCTCTATGATCTGTGATTCATCCATCGTATCAGATGCTCCATATGCAATGTTTTCTCTTATGGTGCTTGCAAATAATGTAGGCTCTTGGCTAACTACTGCTATGTGTTTCCTTAGTGACCTAAGCTGGTATGACCTTATATCTCTACCATCAATTTCCACTACACCATCAAGTGGATCGTAAAATCTCTCGATTAATCCGATGATTGTTGATTTACCCGACCCACTTTGTCCAACCAGTGCAGTTGATTTACCTGCATCTATGTTGAGGGAGAAGGCTCTAAAGATCATAATGTTGGGCCGAGCCGGGTATGCAAAGTCTATGTCATGAAGTTCCACATGGCCTGTTATCTTTTCGGGATTATGTCCGTCAGAATCTTCAGGCTCAATCGTTGTGAATCGGTCCAATATAGCAAAGACTGGTCCAATTGCTTCTAAGCCCTTGACAAGGTCAGAAGTCATGCTTCCAGCATCGGCTATCACCCGGCCGGTGCTTACCAAGATCATGAAGTCTCAAACAAAGCTTTTGCAGTGATGTAGCCTTGAGAGATGAGTTTACCACCATACCAAAAGTTTAAGGCCCAAGTGCAAGTTGTTAGGCTTTGAGACGTGCCGAGTCCAATACCAGCAAACCACGATTGACGGATGCTCTCTCTTCGAGGACCTTCTTGAGCTTGTTCGAGCATTTTCAAGATTCTGTCTTGGGACGAGAAGGCGGTGATGGTTCGGAGGTTGGAAACTGCCTCAGCAGCCAACTTGCTGCTTTCACCTTGGGCTTTAATAGCCTTCTGTGACATGCTTTTAAGCAAGACACGTTTGGTGTAGAAACAAATAATGATGATGGGTTGAACTGCAATCATAACAATTGCAAGCCGCCAAGCTATGACCATGCCCATGGTGCAAGCTATAGTTACTGCTGACATTGTTTGCACAATCAATGCCATCCTGTCACCTACCAAGGATCTCAACTGCCAGAACGAAGATAACAATTAGAACCAAAATATGGTTTGGCTTAGATTATAGGTATATAATCATAAAATATTTACACTAGTTGGAAAACTCAACCTACTCAATGTTTAGCAGATATGAAAATGCCAATTTCTAACACTCAAAAGATTTATTGGATATACAAGAGTATATGATGCAGGTTAAGAAAATATATACCGCATTAGCATCCTTGGCAAGTCTAGAGCAGACAGCACCACTTGAATTCTCATCTTGATCGAACCAGCCTATTTCAAATGTGAGTATCTTTGAAAGCATCCTCTCTCGAATCCTCTTTGTCAAGTACTCTCCCATGTATGCGAAATTATAATGCTGACCAACATTAATCAGCAATGTAAACACCGATAACCCGAGAAAGCATAAGGCATAGATCTTAGTCTTCTCCTTGATCTCATTGTGATCAGTTAGAAAATACACTGATACCGTAGATCCTAGTGAAAATGCATAAACAGGTTGAACTGCACCAAATAGGATAGCACTTAAACACCCCATTATTGCTTGTCTCCATTCTGGTAAGTTCAATGCTAACAATCTTCTAAAAGATGGCACTGGCAATTTTTTCTCTTCCACTATGGACTCTCCAGCCAATAAAGTATGGTTCTGAGTAAATGAATTGGCGGAACTGGACCGACTAACAAAAGAAAGTCTATGACTACTTGTGCTGTAAATGTCTATATTTGATATTGAAGATGATGCACAGGTAGATAAATTTGAGTTAGCTTCATCAAGAGTCTTTTCTTTCTCTATTTGCTGAAGGTGGACTAATGAAGCATAGTGACCGATATCATTTTCCATCAATTGATCATGCGATCCTATTTCGATAACCTGGCCCTTTTGAACAACTGCTATGAGGTCAGCATTGCGAATGGTGGAAAGGCGGTGGGCGATTATTATGGAGCTGCGGCCAATGGCAACTTGGTCTATTGCTTGTTGCACAACTTGTTCGGATTCTGAATCTAGTGCACTTGTTGCTTCATCTAGAAGAAGGATTCGAGGTGCTTTTATTAGTGCTCTTGCTATAGCAATCCTTTGCTTTTGTCCACCAGACATTTGAACCCCTCTTTCACCAACCTGTTGAAAAGATATTTTACTTTTTCAGATTCATTCAGAACAAGGATTTAAAGATTTGATCACCAACAAAAATCTGTTTATTTCTTTAATGAATGTAATCATCAGCTTCAACTAGTTTCTCAAAAGTGATATGAAGTATGTAAACAAAGATACATAAATGAGAAATGTTATCATGTTCCTGAAGTATGGTCTGCAACAAATGCAAAGAATTCATTGGCAAATTATATTTTAAAGAATAAAGTAACATGGGTGCTCATTTTGAAGGAGTGGGTGTTAAAAGGAATTGTTAGGGAACCAGTTTACTATTAACTAAAATGAAAATGAAGAATATGGTTAGATATATAAGATGATAAAACTCAGGTCAAGAAACAATGGCCTGATTAGACACTTCCCTATATGATTACTTGGGAAGAAATTACATCCTTTCACTATAATTTTGTGTTTTTGCGGATGTTAAAAGGGCTAACCTGAGTTTCATAACCTTGAGGCAATTGGGATATGAAATTGTGGGCATTTGAGGCTTTGGCCGCATCAATAACCTCGTCCATGCTAGCATCTTCCTTGCCAAAAAGTATGTTCTCCTTAATGGTTGTAGCAAAAAGTGCTGGCTCTTGACTCACCAAACCCATTTGTGATCTTAACCACTTGACCTGCAGCTTATCTATGGAAATTCCGTCAAGCAGTATCTCTCCCCCAAGTGGGTCATAAAACCTTTGTAGTAGTGCTATGACTGTGGATTTCCCTGAGCCACTACCACCCACTAAAGCCACAGTCTTTCCAGCTGGAATGTTGAGGCATAAATCTTTGAAAACCATGGTGTCAGGCCTTGATGGATATGCAAAGTCAACATGCCTAAATTCAACTGCTCCTGTAACTTTTTCCAAAATTTCTCCTTCCAAATTGTCAGAATCAATATTGGGGACTCTTTTCATCACTTCCATAATCCGTTCCCCAGCTGCACATGCTTCAGAGAAATACTTGAGGTTTGATAGACTGGCTCCTAATGATCTGATCATCACCAAAAACCAAAAAAATTACGTGTTTGAATTTTTTATTTCTTTTGTATATATATATAAATATACATATAGATACATGTACACATTCAATGTGGAAAAGTTTGAAGGAAATTACAGGCCCCCCTTGGCAATGGCGGCAGCAACAATGAAAACAGTCCCTCCTGGAGCGTTATGGTACATAACCATCCTACTGCCATAATACGACATGAAAGACCAAGTGGCAAAAACAACCCCATTGCTTCCAATTGCAAGACCTTTAGCCAAGCCTTGTCTTAATCCCAACTTCACGGACACTTGTAAAGCTGCTGAGAATTCTGCAATGGTTTTACTCTCACCAACAAAGGAATAAACTGTTCTTATAGAAGATATTGCCTGTTCTGCTATAGTTCCAGCCTTATTGTATTCCTCACTTATCTTTCTAGCTATTCCTATCAACCCTCTTCCATACATTAAGCCAGGAATCACCAAAACAACAGCAAAAGGAAACCCCACTATTGCTAGTCTCCATAGCATTATGAATGCTACCATGTAACACCCAACAAACATTGCAACATTCATCAGAAAATTTGGCACCTGCATGACATGATCACCCATTAGTAGTAATTAAATTACTCGTTTTTAGTCAAGAGATTACATCCGATTTGCAAAAAGGAACCTTTTCACTGAGAACATCTTGGATTACTAGACTATCATTTGAAACACTGGTGATAACTTCAGCTGTGCTTGTAACGTGCAAATCAAAGTATCCCACATCTTGTCTTAAGATAGCTTTCAAATACCCGGCTCTCATTCTTGTCGCTTGTCTCTCGCCTGTTCTTGACCAACAAAATCCTTCTGAAAAATGACAAAAGAAAAGCAAATATAAAAAAAATCGTCAACTATGCCTCCATTAACCATTCCTTCAAGCCATTGAATGCTATGAATTTAAACTTACCTAGAAAACAAGCAACCCAAGACCCGCAAGCCAAATACAATAAAGCCATTGAATTCTGTCACCCATAAAACCAAATCATGTTAGATAGAAACATAGGCGAAGTCAAATATTTTGTTTACGGAGGGCGGAATTAAAAACAATTGTACAACTATTATATATACACATTATCCATTATATCTAAATTTAAATCAAAACTAAGTTTTTATGTTATATTATTTGCCTAATTTGATGGCTCAAGTTTAATATATATATATATATATTAAAAATTTTAGATTTATTTTTTAATTTAAAAATCTCTTTTATTTTTTAATTAAAATTTTTTGACATCATCCCAACTATATTAATTAAAAAAAAAACTTTCACTATCTACATATGTTCTATAGCTCGTTTTAAATATGTTCTAGCTCATTTTATAGAAAGCACTAAGGACGAAGCTAGAAATTTATTGTTAGGAGGTCAAAATAAAGTTGTAATAGTTTGGGGGCCAAAGATAAAAAAAATTGCTTTAACAAGGCTTCAATTTAATATTTTATAAATGCAAGGAACTAAAATAGCATTATACCAATTATCTAGGGGCCAAGGCTGCTTCCCTGATGAAAAGCACCATATTTAAATATTATATAGTATTTCAATTACTAATATTACATAAAATCTTAGAATAATTTTTTTCGATTTTCAAATATTATAAATTATGCTTCTCGTTACTATCTAAATTTTTTTTTATAACTATTGAAGTCTCAACATTTAGGAAATTATAATAAAATTATTCAATATTATGATATAAAAACATGAAATGATATTAATTTAGAAGAAGTGAAATAAGGAATCTTCAATTTATATTAAGAATAAGCATAATTTAAGTTTATTATTTTTGAATAAAAAATATTACTAACAAAATAACAAAAGTAAATATATATTAATTTGATTAATAAAAATGTAAAAAAAATAAAACTAAAAAAAGTAATAAGTGATATATATTAAAAGTGTTATGAAAATGAAATTTTATTAGAATTAAATTGAAAAGGGGTAAAATATAAATTATAATTGTGAGGGACGAAATCTAAATTTAGATGATATAAGAAAAATAGCCTAAACAATAAGAATCGTCTTAACATTTTGAGGGGGGTTGGGGCCCATGCCTGGCTACGCCCTTCTTTTTGCTGATTTGCATGTATGTTTTGGAAAAAAACCAAGAAAAAAACCGAAGAAAGACCTTGTTGATGTTATGAATGAACATGTCTGCAGTGAAAGCTGAAGAAGCACCAAGATTGTTCATCAACTTGCTAGTAACAAGCAATACAAGAGGTGTAGAAAAACCATCACCAACGGCTCCGATGAAGCCAAGAGTCATCAACCACATATCTACATCATCCGCATGCATGAAAATTGACCTTATGGATCCGTTTATCTTCTTCAGTTTCTCCTTCTCATTACCCATTTTTTTTTTCTTTTGAGAAGAAAATAAAAACAGCACCTAAAGAATCTCTAAACCACTTAGGATAGTACCGGGTGTTTCGTGCCTTTGCTTGCCTCCAAAACTAGTTAAGACAAGTGAGAAGAGAAACAAGTGACAGGGTGATGCTTTCGGCCAAGTATTAAGAAAGAAACATGAGAAATGTCTTGTATATATAGCTATTCTTAGTGTTGTGTGGCTTTGAGTTGGTAGTGAAGAGTAAACCACTGAAAGGAAAAATAATCAAAAGTAAAAAAAGAAAGTAAATAGACCATGGATGTTGAAAAAGCAAACCGTCCACCGATTTTTACATAATTGGACCAGATTAACTTGGATCGGACCAAAAAAGCCCACTTTTAAAAACTCTAAGCTAGCCCAGCCCAAATTAGTTAAAGCAAATGAAACAAAAAAGCCCTACCCTCTGTTCGCCTCTCCCCTGCTCGCCCTCGCCTACTTCAGATCAGTGGTTCGTGGCTTGCCCCTGCCATCATCCACTGTCATTGTTTTCTAAACCTTTGAGCTTTAAAACAAAGGGAAACTAAACACTAAACAGAACATGGAGAATTGACCAGGAAATGTGAAAGGAAAACTATCAGTAGTATAAAACTTGAAAAGTGGGTGCTGCATTTATGGGGAGAAAATAATAATGTTAAAAACTCCGTGGAAGATAGCTGTCAACTATTTAACCACTATCCTATTTTTAAAAAGAATATCATTTAATCAATTTTAAATAGTAGTATAATAATTTATTTGACTCTCTATTTTTATGAAAAAAATTATTTTAATCATTTATTTAATTTTAATCTGTCAACTATTTTTTTGTCAAAACATCTTTAAATGGATAAAAAAGTTAACATACATAAACTATACTAACGTGAAATTCACGTAACAGTCTACATGCATGTAGAGGTGTCCATGGGCCGGGCCGGGTCCAAAAAAATTTTGGCCCGCAAAAAAATTCCTAAGCCCGGACCTGGCCTGGCTCGGCCTATTTTTTAATATACACCAAAAATTTATTTTAAAAATAAAAAATAACAAAAAAGTATTTTAAAAATATTTTAAAATTAAAAAAATAAAAAATATAAATTTATTATATTCGGGCCTGGTCGAGCCAAAAAAGTGGTGCCTTAGGCCCGGCCCATTTTCTAAACGGGTCTATTTTTTTGCCCAAACCTATATTTCGGGCCTATATTTTTACCCGAACCCTTCAATATTTCAGGCGGGCCGTCGGGCCGGGCCGGACCGGGTCACCCGGCCCATGGACACCTCTACATGCATGTCATGCAAGCAATTATTTAAAAATTTAAAAAAATGCTAAAATCTATTTAAAATTTAGGAAAATAATAGAAAATTGTTAACATTATTTTGAGAATTCAAAAAATTGTTAAAAATGCAAAAAGAATAAAAATTATTTAAAATTTATAGAAAATTATAAAATTTATTTAAAAATTAAAAATTATTTAAAAAACAAGGCAGAAAAATTCCAAAACATATGAGAATAAGATGTCACTGATGACATTTTGCAATATTTCGAATAATTCAATAATCATTTTGTAATCTTTTGAAATTGAATGATTAAAATGTAAATGTACTTATTTTAATGATCTTAGGTGCAATTTATCAGATTTAATTTTAGATATTATTTTTATTAAATTTTAATAAGTTGTATATTTAAATTATAATCAAAGTTTAATGGCGGATATCCAAATTCGCAGCGATCCGAATCCCATATGGTAGCATCGAAACCATAATCTAAAACCTCTTTCCCCGTAACACTTAGAGGACCAAATCGGTGGCAGGAAGTTGAATAGGGATGACATTTGTTGCAGTTGAGGCGTGGAGACCCTTGTGCCGACATTGCAGAGAGTTGAAAGAGTTGCATGCCATTGTATTTAGGGACTCGAATCGAATTATTATTAATCGAATTATTTGAAATATAAAAGTTTTTAATTGTTAATCAAACTGAGACTTCTTGAAAATACATTAACTAAATTAAAATATTTCGATTAATTCAGTCGGTTAATTAAATTAACCAAAATTTGTATGTTTTTATCTTTTGATTAAAACAAATATAAAACATAAAAAATACATTGCTAAATGTTCATTTTCTTTGTTTAATAGTTTAAAAAACTTTAAATAGAGGTAAAAACAACAAATAAAACTTTAAAAACACTACATAAATCTTGAAATTCGGTTAATTATCCATTGAAAATGACAAATAAGACATTAGAAATAACTTTAAATAATATATATTATTTATTTTGATTAATTTGGTTAATTACTCGGTTTCGAACCAAATTAATCGATAATTAAAATTTCAAAAAATTATTAATCGACTTCCAACCGGATTAAATTCGACCATCCATCGATTAACAAGAACACCATTAATTGTATCTGTGGAAGAGAACAAGCGTTTAACGAGATTTCCACCTAACACCAAAAGCAATAACAATGGTAATCATAAGCTTTTGCTTGATCAAATTGATCTAACCAAAGCTTTGACTAACCAAGAGTGACTAACAAAGTTTAGTTTAAGATTTAAGTATTTAATATTACTAACAAAAAGTGGTTTTGAAAAGTTAAAATGACTATTTTAAAAAAGATGTAAAATAGAAAAAATATACATTTAAATGATATTCAAAATTGTTAATATTATAATATATGAAATGTATCAACTTAACTTATAAAAAAACATTGCAATTCATTATTAATATTTTTATATATAAAATATGAATTTGAAATACTTTTAAGCAAATAATATAATTTTTTTTGTAAAATTTAATTTGAATATAAATTATATTTCAAGTATTAAAATCACATATAATTATTACCAATTCAAATATATAATGATATATATTTGAAATATATTTCGCAACGAAAATAATTATCTAATATAATTATTACAATAAATTACAATAAATGATAAATCAAAGTATTATATATTATATATTATATATTATATATATTTAATGTTTCTAATTTTTTAAAGGCGAGTAAATATTTCAACATAATTCTTCAAAAAAATTTAATAACAAGATATATGGTTTTTTTTTATAACATATTTTAATATTTTTACCCTTTTAATTTATATAAAAAGATAAAATAGTAATTTAATATAATGAACAGAACAAACAATTATCATAATCACTCTATACCCATAATACAAAAAAAAAAAAACACCCTACCATACATTCACTTTTCAAAAAATAAAATATCCACATTCGAAGCGAATTGGATAGATTCTCATATCCACTAATAATAATAATAATAATAATAATAATAATAATCCACCTCACCCTACATTCACTTTTCAAAAAATAAAACCCTCCACCATTCGTAGCGAATTGGTTCGAAATCTATCGGGTTCGAAATATATCGGGTGGTTTAGGTTTTTCCATTATTAATCTTAGAAAAATTATTGGTAAAAATAGGAAATTGTTAGTATTAACTAGTTAGAAGTTTTTAAAAAAGAATTAAGCATTAAAGTAATAGTTTTTCAAAGAAGAAACAACAAATCTTATTTGAATGACAATAACACTGAAAAAAGATGAAAAGATAAATTTAATTGATGATGAAGTAATATAATATTATGATTTTTTTAATTTTTTTTAAAAGTTAGTTATATTGTGTGAAGCCTTATTTCAAACAAAGTTGAATTTCATCAACAAATTTTTTTTAATATCATTAAATGTGTTTTATTAATTTAGTGTAAATGTCTTTTGTTATTTTTAAATTATTATAATTGCAAAATTCACCCTCAATGTTTTAGAGTTTTTTTCCACTTCAGCTCGTAACATTTTTTTGTTTCAATCTCATCTTAATATTGTAAAAAATTTCAGAAAAAATCAGAATTAATAAAAATAGTTAGTCAATTAATGGTCAATAATTTTATTCAAAGTCATCTGACGTCTTAATTCGTGACATTATTGATGTGACATGCTAAATTAAGATATGTGATAATAGTTGATCATGTAAATATTTGTTTTAATAGTTTTTTTTTTGAATAATTTGACTGGATTTATTTCATGTACTAAGAAAAAAAATAGGAAAATTGGGCTAAGAGCCACTACAAGAAGGAATGGAAACAGAAAGCAAAACGGGCTTAAACTAGCCCATCTTGACCAAAATAAACTAAATTTGAAAATAAAACTAATCCTATACCAGTCAAATCTAGATAGCTGGGCACCACTAATTTTCATCTTTTCAAATCTACCGTCCAGTCATAATGATAGCAGGTTTCCAATTTAATGCTTTGTCTCTGCTATCTTTTGATGAAAACTCTTCACTTTCTTCAATTCGGAGGATTTGGCCAGAGATTTTCTAACGCTCTCCGAACCATTTCTAGGGCTCCCTTCTCCAGGTAAAAGCTTTCCCTTCTTCTAAGAGCCTCCTTTGCTATAGTATGAGCATAAATATTCTTTGCTTTAGGGACGAAAGTAAACTCAATCTCCTGGAATCTGTTTATTAGGCTTTGGATATCTGTGATTATTGCTCCAATGACTGATTTATCCGTGAAGTAGCTTTGGCATTTCTTGATAATAGTTTTGGAATCTCCTATAACTATTAATTTATTGACCCCAGTCTAATCCCTAGTTTTATTGCCTGTAATCCTGCATATGCCTCTACTGTGAATGGATCTGCAACGTTGGAGTGAATAACTGCTTGTGTTGCAAGAATCTCTTTTTTCTCATTCCATACTATTAGTCCCGAAGCCGAACTGAAATCCAGACGATCGTAAGCTGCGTCAAAATAAATTAAGATCCTTCATCTTTTGTGTATCTGTTGAAGATTGTCAGAAGAACGGAGAGTAAGTTTTCTTTCTTTTGTTGCTGCAAGTTCTATAATATAGACTCTGATTTTCCTTGCGATTTCGGGTCCTGACATGATTCTTCTTTCATAAATGAGCTGATTTCTGCTGAACCAAATGAACCATAGGATACAACTGAAAAGTTGAAGCTGCTCTTCATTACCTTGATCAAAAACCCAAGTAAGCCATCCCCACATATTATTTATACTCTGATTCAGTACCCATGAGAAATTTAACTGATTCTGAACTTCAATCGATCTAGGGCACTGTATAAAAATATGGCAGCTATTTTCTTCATCACAACCGCATCTGGGACAATGAGTATTCATCACGACCCTCTTTATTTTGAGGTTGATAAAGGATGGGACAAAATCCCAAGAAATCCTCCAAATCGTTATCTGAATCTTTGAAGGGATATGTAACTTCCATAATTTGTTGTAGAAATTTTTTGTCTCGGTATGTAATAATAAATCATTAGGATCCCGATTAGAACCATGTAATAGTTTATAGGCACTCCTCACCGAGAACTCCCCTATCGATTCTCCTCTCCATACTTGAAGATCTTTTTGTTCTGTCTCCGTAAGAGGGATCTGTAATATTTTCTCTGCAACATCTGGTTGAAAGGTATTTCTTACTAGCTCTTTTTTCCAGCTCCTGCTATTCGATTCAATTAAATCCGAGACAAATTTAACATTTTCATTGTCTTCTTGAATCGTAATTCTGTCAGCTTCAATCCCCGGTATCCACAAATCTCCTCATATGGAAATTTGATCACCTCTCCCCACCCTCCAGCAGCGTCCTTTATCAAGTAGCCCTCTCGCTGCCCATATACTTTTCCAGGTCCAAACGAGCTTTGTAGAAATCTGAATTGGGAAAATATTTTGCTTTCAAAACACGGGCCAATAATGAATTCGGGTAATTAATAAGACGCCATCCCTGCTTCGCTAATAATGCAATGTTAAACTTTGCAAAATCATGGAAATCGAGACCACCATTTTCTTTTAATAAACATATATTCTTCCAAGAGCCAATGGATACCTTTTTTATTAAATCTCTTTTGCCACCAGAAGTTGCCTACTATTTTATCCAAATCTATACAAAGAGTCTTAGGGAGTAGAAAACAAGCCATCGAGTATGTTAGGATAGCTTGGAGAACTGCCTTAATAATCACTTCCTTTCCTCCTTGTGAGAGATACATGATACTTTAACTATCAATTTTTTGCTTGAGTCTGTCCTTCAAATTTTGGAAAGATAATCTCTTTCTTTTCCCCACCATACTAGGAAACCCTAGATATCGCTCAAAATCATTAGCTCTTCTGACTCCAAGGATTTGTGAAACAACACACCTTTCACTCTCTATTGTATTAGTACTGAAGAAAACAGTCGATTTTTCAAAATTCACACATTGCCCTAAACTTGACTCGTATTCTTGCAGTATCTATTTTAATGAATGTGCTCCCCTTTCAGTAGCTTCTGCAAATGAAATACAATCATCTGCAAATAGTAAATGGGAGATAGCTGGCCCTCTTCGACTTGCTTTAACACTTTTAAGAACATTATCACCTTTTGCTAGCCTCATTAGACTTGAGAGTCTTTCTCTACAAATAAGAAATAGAAATGGACTTAGAGGATCCCCTTGTCTAAGACCTCTCGATGGGAGAAACATTTGACCAATGTTTCCCTTAAAACTCACAGAGTATGAGACTGAAGAGACGCAATTTAGTACTCAATCAACCCATCCTGATCAAAACCCATTTTTTTTCATTACTCCTTCCACAAAACCCCATTCAACCCTATCATATGCCTTACTCATGTCCAGTTTAACAGCCATAAATCCTTTTTTCCCTACCCTCTTCAGTTTCAAGGTGTGTAGAATTTCATAAGCAAGTAGCACATTATTAGAAATCAGCCTTCCTTGAACAAAAGCACTCTGTGCTAAATCAATACATTTATGAATCATCCCCCGTAGCCTATTCGCAATGACTTTAGCAATCAATTTGTAAATCACATTACATAAACTAATAGGCCTAAATTGGGTAACGCTTGAGGGATTCTGGATTTTTGGGATGAGCACAATATTTGTTTTATTAATTGAACGTAACTCCATACCTTCGTTTAATCTTTGGAGACAAAAATTGGAGACGTCATCCCTAATAATTGACCAATATTTTGATAGAATAAGGCTAGGAAACCATCCTCTCCTGGTGCTTTTGTAGGTCCCATTTCTGAAAGAGCTTCCCGAGTTTCCTCCTTTGTGAACCTTGCCTTCAGTTTAATGTTATCTTCCTCAGAGATGCGCCTTCTAATTCCTGTCAAGATATTCTCAAAGCTATTTTGCCCTCCTGTTGAAAACAAACGTAAAAAGTACGATCTAGCGATTTCCTCCTTATCCTTCCACTTCTCTGTCGTTCTGCCATCTTCACATTGCAGCTTGTGGATTCTATTTTGCTTCCTTCGTTGCGATGCTTGTTTATGAAAGAATGTTGTATTTCTGTCTCCAAGTTTCAACCAATTAATTCTAGCCCTCTGCTCCCAATAGCTTTCATCATTCTCAATTTCTAAATTCAGATGGATTTTTGTGTCAATAATCTCTGCCAAGTTCTCCTCACTTCTATCCGTTTCAAGCAACATTTCCAATTTTGACGACAAGACCTCTTTTTTCATCCTTTTATTCTGTTAGATCTGGACACCCCACCTTTCTAACTCTCTTTTTAAGTTTTTCAGCCTTTTCACAAGGTCTCCTGTTGAGTTTTCCCAAATACTTTTAGTTTCATCCAAGAATGTCTCTTCCAAAATCCACCATGCTTCAAACTTGAACCTCTTTTCTGCTATTCTTTTAACTCTATAATCCGTATCAATAAGAAGTGGACAATGGTCTGAGAATGAATGTGGGAGGTATTGAATTAGAAAATTTAGAAATAAATCGCTCCATTATTCTGTTGCCACTCTTCTGTCTAATCTTTCCTGGATATTAGTTTCTGGCAAATTTCCCCTTTCCCACGTAAACCTCTTACCTGAATAACCCAAATCCACTAAACTACAATCTTCTGAAGCCTTACGAAAGGCTTTCATCCTTCTCTCCTCTCTTGGCAAACCACCTTTCTTCTCAAAACCATATAAGATTTCATTAAAATCCTCACAAACCAGCCATGGGTTATCTCCCTGGTTTCGTAATTGTCGTAACAAGTTCCATGATTCCTCCCTATCATATGAATAAGCAGAACCATAAAAACATGTAAATCTCTATTTTTCTCCATCTCCTTCTTCCCCGATGATCACATCAATATGTCTATTTGAAAAACTCTGTAGTGCTATACTAACATTCCCTCTCCATGCTAAACTAAGTCCTCCTCCAGATTCAATCAAATCAACATCAATTCCAAAGTGAAAACCACAACTTCTTTGAATTTTCTCCATCCGTTTTTTGTTTATTTTGGTCTCTATTAAGAAGATCACTTAGGGATAGTGTTTCTTCAGCGAGTGCCAAAGTCGATGAACTGTCCGAGGACTCCCCAAACCTCAGACATTCTTACTTAATATTTTCATTGTGACCGGTAGGCTTGCCTCTTGGCAGCCGCCAATAACAAATGGTTGATTCCATGCAATCTCCTATTTCTCCATTCCATCTCACTACCATCCTCAATATCCTCTCTCGCCCTCTTTTTCCCCTCTTCCCCTACAATCATCTCATTCTCCAAATCATGTTCCATAGCCATTTGACTATTAACAGTTAAAGATCTAACCCTTTCTAGTCGTGAGGAGAATCTTTTACCTTCCAGATTAAATCCTAAAATAGGATCAACACTTTCCTCAAAATTTCCTACGCTTCCCCATTCATTATTTCCCTTGAATTCACCCCTTTTACCCATTCCTCCCCCGGAACCTCCTTCCTCCCTTAACCAGACACTCCTCATTGCTTGGGCTCTTCTTGATTGTGCACGCAAAGATAAATCCCATCCCATCATATCAACTTCAACCCCTGCCTCCATTTTTGCTTCACAAAAGGAGTCATTATGTCCAAGACGGCCACAGTAGAAGTAAAAAAGGGGTTAATCTTTCATACTTAAATCTAACGTAAGAGCACTTGTTCTTAAACATAACTTGCTTTTTCCTTTTGAGAGGGCGCCGAATGTCAATTTGAACTCTTATCCGCATGAAATTCATATTTTCTTTCCCCAAACTAGATCCATCGTATTCTTGAAAGATTCCAATAAATTTCCCTAACTGCATCGCTAAGTTATAAGAATAAATCCCAATGGGCACATCATGTATTTGAACCCAGAACGGTGATGAGATTAATGGAACTTTTAGTGGATTTTCCCCCCTTGCAACTTGTTAAAATCAGTAGATGATTATTGAATGTCCAAGGAGCCCCTTTAATAACTCTTTCCATATCTATAATATGAAAAAACTTAAACAGATACCTTTTTTCCCCCAGATCCCTAATTTGAACACCCTTGGCCGAGTGCCATAGATTAGCCATGGTGCTTTTCATTGTTAGATAATGGATGATGCTGGCTGTAAGAAAACAACCAACCAGACTAAGAAATTCTTCATTATTTACTGAATCTGAGTCACCTTGTGCTTGCAGGATCTCTTCTTCTTCATCATCGAGAGATAAACCCGCAAATTCTGATTCCATGGATGCTGTACGCGAACACTCAGATAAAGAAATCTCTTCAAATCTATGGAGACGATAGCCGCCAAAACAAGAAAAACACAAGAAAAAAACCAAATACTAGCCAGAGAAGCAGACAGAGACGTGCTAGGGTAGCAGACCACAATCCTTTCGTGTATTGTTTTAATAGTTTATAGAAAGCATAAAGACCCCTCGGAGATTTTTAAGTTATCGGTGTTAAACGTCATAAATTGGCATTCGTATAATTTTATTTTTACAAAATTTCTCACTCATTAAATAATATTTTAATTTTGATTAAAATTATATCAATTAATTTTTATGGAAAAAAACATTTTAAAATAAAAAATTATTAATTATAAAATTATTGTATTTATTTTACAAAAACTGCATCGAATATTACCAAAATGATCAAATATGAAGCTAAAGATTTGAAATACCACCATGATGAATTAGTACGCAATTCGTTATCTGAATTATTGACTAACTATATCACAATTATGAAATTTGATTTTGTGTAATTTTATACATGAAATTTTAATTTGATTTAATTTTTATAAATCATTAACAAAAGTATCGAGTTAGCACTATTTTATGTTGATATATTGCATACACAAACAATTATATTAAATCTAATATAAAAATAAATGCATGTATTCATTTATTTGAATGTGTACAATTAAATCAAAATCAAAGTTTGGTGTATACATATGAACCACAATTCTAATTTTAAATGTATAATTATACTCAATCAAAATTCATATATCAAGTTATATATTGGACTAAAATTTATGTATAAATTTAATATTTATCCCTATTTATTATATTAAAAACTATGAGGATTTTAAAAACAAAGCACTTACTTTATTTTATTTTATTTTCTCAATCACAATATTTTACCACCTTACTAATTTGTAACAAATAAATATAATATTTTTTAATATATAGAATGAAATCCGTGCATCATACAAAATATACAAATTAGTTAATTTATATATTTTTTCAATACGATAATATTTTTTTTTTGTTAAAACTCAATTTGATAATAAAAACGTTAAATTGATTATCTTTTAATAATGAATTAAATTATTATTATTATAAGTAATTAATTATATTATTTAAAGTAAAAGAAATTACATATTAACAAGGTTAACTATTAAAAACTCAAACGTTTATATAATTAATAATTAATTAATTAATTAAATACTATTAAAACTTAAATACTATTAATTATGTAATTATTTTATAAATAATTTTGCTTTCTATAATAACTCTATTCATTCCTTCAAAAAATATCACTATTCATATTTTGTGTATAATTTCACTTTCTAAAACCATTCTATTCATTTTTCGGAAAAAAAAGCAATTGAAATAGTATACACCTAAATTTATGTTAATTAGCTTTAGGTTAATTAGCACTAAAACAATTATTTACTTTCTTAATTATTTTTAGGATAAATTACATTGGTAGTCACCCAACTATTAGTAAGTTTCTTTTTTAACCACTCAACTATAAAAAGTTACAAAATAGTCATCCAACTATTCAACATCGTCGTTTTTGATCACCAACCATTAAATAGCTAATGGAAAGATATCGTGACAACTTTTAAAATTAGATAATAACAAATTTATCCATCAACATTTAAGTATTGTTTCAATTTAATCTTAACCTGTTGAGAATGATTGGAGCAAGTATTGACATGTTTTGAGATAATTTTAGGCTTGATTTTGGCTTCCTCACACCTAAGTTCCAATACAAGTGGGATATGTAATGACACAACTCAAACTGAATGCAAAAAATAAACAACATTAATGTAGTGGTACCGATACACTTGCCCTGTTTTGCCTAATTCATTTTATTTTTACACTAGAAGGACCCCAAATGACCTTTGATTGCAATTGGATCATAAAATAAGCTTAGAAATGGTTCAAGAAGTATTAAATGACCTCAAATAAGTCTAAAGGATGAATGGAACATGAGTGATTGTTTGGTTTTAAATGTTGCATTCTTTGCTCGGGTCTAGATTTGGGCTTGTGTAAGGAGTGTTACACTTAAATTATCTTTCATTGTCCAAATTGGCCTATGGTGTTAAAAAAAAATATATTGACATGTTGCGTTATTAGAATGCATCAAGCAATCTTATTTTATTTTTTTTAATATTATGTATATTATATTGATTAAAAATGTAAAAAAAATTATATATGATATATAAATAATTCAAAATTCAAAAAAATCACGACATCATTTAAAAAATAAAATTCTAAAATATATAAATTTAAAATTTAAAAAGTAAAATAATAAATAAAAATCTATAAAAATGAAAAAAGTATTAAATTCTAGAAATTGCAAAAAAAAAAACTTAAAACTTTTAAAAATATATAATTTAGAAATTTTATAATAAATTTTATTTTCTTTCAAAAATACTAAATTTAAAATTCGAAAAATGAATAAAACATTCAAAAAATACAAAAAAAATTTAACTAAAAAAATATAAAGTCTAGAAATTAAAAAATTGAAAACTTTTAACTTAAATTTTTAAAAAATTAGAAAAATATAAAATATAAAATTTCAATTCTAATAATTTTCAAAAATTGCAAAGATGTATATATATTTAAAAAAAATAAAAATTTGAAAATATTTAATTTTTTAAAAAAAAAAACACCAATTAACAGTAGTTAATGGTTGCTCAACACTGGTCAATCGATCAAAGTCAAATGTATACTTTAAAAATATTTGATTTCTTAACATTCTCTATTTTATTTTTTTTAAAATTTTAATAAATCTGAATGCCATGTGACATAATATGATTGGTTGGATATGCTACGTGACACATTCTGATTAGCGTCACATGTCAACCGATTTTGAAAATGTTGTTACAAAAATTAGGCAGAATCAGATAATCAAATGATATCTTGAGCACGAAAATGAGATGAAAAAAAAAAATTTAAACACCAAAATAATTAAAAAATGGCGAAAGCATTAAACCTATAACTTTGTTTTTTCTTAGTAGAAATTAACACAATGTATTTATCTCTACAAACATGTATTTCTCTCTATAAATATTTGTGGGGTGCATCTCGTATTTATTGGGCATTTTGTAGGCACTTAATAAAGAAAGAGGCAAAATAAGCACAATGTAAATGACACTGATGTCGTGATGAGGGGTGATGTCACGATGAGAGACATTGGGACGTCATGACGACAAGACGAGTTCTCCAATTGACGAAGAGGGCAATGTCATTACGAACATACATGGGACGTTGTGGCGATGTGACGTATTCCTCAAATAATGCAGTCGCATTTTGAAAACCAAGTAAGACTTCTTCTTCGAGTAAAACTTTGATTACTTTAGGCATATTTTAGTCATTTTAGCCCTTTAAACTTAGTATATTTAAAAATGCCTTGTATCCCTATTTTGATAAGGCAAAAAAGGATGTAGTGCTACAAGGCTTTTCTTTTGGGGGCGACAAGATGTAGTCGTAGATGAGTTTTGGCGAGAGTTTTCATGGTAACTATGGAGAGAATTTTGTACCCCTTTTAGATAACTCTATTAGAGTTAGGGCTTTATTTTCGGGGTCTGAGTTTATACGTTTAGTACATTTAAGTTTATTTTCTCCATATTGTAATATTGTTTGTTTACTCACTTGGTAAAAAGTCGAAGTCTCCTTGCCCGTGATATTTATCCTCTTCGGAGGAGTTTTTACATAAAATTTATGTTCGATCTTTTTTATTTTTTCTATTTTGTTATTTATACGAGTCTATCCCAACAATATTCTTATATCGCAATAGCTTCACTATGGTTTTTCTTAGTAGAAATTTTCTAATTTTCTTTTTTTAATTTTTGCCACATTCTTTTCTTTCTCAATCCTTACTTCTCTCTTTATCTGTTTTGAGTTTAGCCCTTAGAAAATCTGTTTCTTTCTTTTTCTTCATTAACTTTTATGGAGGAGAACAGGAAGAGAGAGACCTGTAAATGAGATTTGTTTATGGAATTTAGTTGTATTGACAATTATAGGATTTGAATTTCAACGTATTTCTTCTGCAATTTTATGTATTCTTTTGATTTTGTAAAGCTATAGATTTTCCTTTAAATTTATCTTATTTAGTTAAATTAAATTAAATATTTAATTTCCTATTTATAATGATTAATTTTATTAGAATAATTATAACTTTATTTTTTGAAAAATAATTAGAAAATGAATGTAATTTCAATAAATAGTAGAAGAAAATTAAAAAAAATGGATGAACATGAAAGTGACGCAGAAGATATTATTATGTTTGACTTTAATTGATTCACCTAATAATATATCGTCATTAATGACGATATAATAAAAATTTGATTACAAAATTGATATTTCAGGGTTTTGATAGCTTTATTGTTTCGTGAATCTAACCTAAATTTTATAATTAATTTATATTTATTGTATTTAATTTCTCTTAATACAAATGGGATTCATGATTTTGAGTACGAAAAAAGGGAATGTATGTTCTTTTATGAAGTTACATAATCATATTATAAGAATATTTTATCTTTCAATAATTTTATATTTTTAAATTAAATAGTTTAAACTATAATTTTAAGAAAAATCTTAAAAATGATGAGTGGTTAAATTGAAAATTTTAAATTTTTTTGGGTGTGGGTTAACCCTTAGTGTTGCTTTTACATGTTTTTAAATAATATTTTTCTTCAATCGCAATGTGGGTTCACATAATCTAGTTTTGTTATACACCTACCTAATAGTGATATGCAGTAGTACGAAGGATGGCTTGTCAAGAACCTAAGCAAGCATCTCCAGCTAAGTGTGACCCATAGGTGGCCCTTCATTTCGTACCCTTTATGGTGGCCCTTCATTCAAAGTCATTTATAATTAACCATTCATGAATCTCACTCAAGCCACCTGAGAGGCCATCCACTATGGCTCCTTAGCAGGGATCACTAATGTGTAACAACCTTAAACAATCTCACTAAAAGGAATTTCAAAATAGGACCACATAGTATTATATATGGCGACAACTGACATGCAACAGACCTGTCACCTAGCAGACCGCATAGACAGGCTTACCATCTATATTGTCAATGACATGGCACTACCAAACAAGGATACCCCCTATATATATCCTAGAGCATGAAGGGCAAAGGATCCCTTCTTCTTCTCCAAGAAAACCCTAGTGTTCCATAGCCTTCTCCCTCCTTCCTCTCTTCCTCCCTCAATTTTGTATTCCGACTCTCCACCTATCATAGTGAACAGACACCAGTCACCATCACCATTACCTCCTGTTGTATTTAATATATAATAATATATATTTTATTATATACTATATATATATTATATAAAGTATTTTTCAAATAAAAGATATATTACTAAAGTTTTATATTATTTATAATATTTATACAACAATCATATATACATATGCATATACAATATGTATATATCATGGAAAAAGAAAGAAATATTGTAATATAAAATTAAAGAGATGTCTATATTTCAAAGGACACAACTATTCATAAATCTTTCTAAAGGAAATGTTGTATCCTTTTAAAGAGGTACATAGGTATTTTTTGGTACTCTATATATAGATATCAATAATTAGAATTGAGAACTTAAATTTTGAGTTCATCAATTCTCAGTGAAAATGATTATTACAAATATTCTTTCTTTCTTAAGCGTTTCTCTGGGTTCATTTTGGTTTAAAACAATTTATAGTGTAGTACGAATTTTTCTGTTCGAGTAAATGCATTGTATCATAGGAATAATATTTCCTGATCGTTCTGCAAATGGAGGGGAAATAACTATTCTTAAGATAGTTTATTGAAAACACTTTGCCTTTACAAAATATCAATTTTGATCCAACCAATTTTTTTATACAACACCTTCTCATTCTAATCTCGTCATTTTTTATTTTTTGCATCAACAAGTTTATATAAACCTCTTGACTGAGTTTGGTGCCACTGTGTCAAGTGATACCAATTAAGTTGAGAGTTCACTCAGTAAAAATATACTTAAAAGTACATTTTGTACAACAACCTTTCCCATCTGACAAAAAAGATCTCATGATCCTAAACTCATCTTAGTTGGGATCGCAAATCTCAAATTTGTCTATGGAGAACAATTCTAATTATGTCAGTGTTTATAACTGCTTTTTGTGATAAAAAGGATCGTGTGATCCTAAACCGGTCTTACTTAAGATTGCAAATCCGGTGTTTTAGTGTTTATAATTGATTTATTCTAGATACTAATTGATAAGACCTCATTGGTAAGTGTAGCAATATGTTATGTAGCAGAACTAACGGTTATAGATCAAATCTATTAGTATAAAACGAATTCTTGGAAGTTTTTAAGTGAAATCTCCTAGCAACATGTGAAATTTAAAAACTCTACAAAATTAAGAAAACAAAATTAAGAAAGTAACACGTGAAATTAAAAAAAGTGCATTATTAATGTATCAAATATCCAAAAAAAAACTAACCTTTTACTCAAACCACAGCAGGTGGAAAATTTTAAGTCTGCTGCATGTTCTATTATTTATTTTTTAACAATTTAACTACCCGTATAAAATTTTACACTTTAGCGATGGTTAAGTCGTTCATTCAAATAGCACCCTAGTACGAATCCCCTTACTCCGCTTCAGGAGAAAAAGTAATTATCTAAAATTTCTATATATTTAAAACAAATAAAAAAGAAACTGAGAAGTTTTAGCCATTATCATACTTGTTCTCCATTACAGGGAAAATATTTTAAGGAATTTAGATTCGATTATTACCATTGTTAAAATTCTATAATTATGTGATATTTTAAAATTAAAAGAATTCGCTTACTCTTGATGTAATAAAAAATTACTTTGAAAATACTTATGTAATTAAAAAAAAAAAACCTATTCGAACTTGCCATGATAGAATAATTTATTTTATTGAAATAGTGTTGTTAAAAAAATGGCTACAATATTGTAATTGAAGTAGTTAACAATATTAACTATTTAGACTAGTTAATAACATTATAAAAGTAGAAGGATCAAATTATGTCAAAAACTAAAGTATATGGATTTAGTCCAAGTTTTAGCCTAATAGGGGCTAAAATTGAAATTTGATTAGTCTTATAACATAAAAAAGAAAAGAAAAGAAAGACAAATCCAAAAGATGTGATCGTCTCTAAGACTCTTAAAGTACTCAAATTATATATAATCATGTAATATTTTAATAAATAATCATGTAACATTTAATAAAAAATTTAATTATATTAACTATTTGGACTAACTAATAGCATTATGAAAACATAGTACCGAATTATGCTAGGAATTAAAGTATAAAGCTTAAATTTCAAATTTAAGTATAATTGAAGGACTTAAATTAAAATTATGGTGGGTGTCCATGTGTCAATAGGATCTTCCATTTATATATAGGTATATATAATAGAAGGACTAAAATTGAAATTAAACCATTTTAATAAAAAAAAAAAAAAGAGAAAGAGCATGAGTGAATATCCTAGTGTAAATAGGAGGAAGATCCTTTGGACATTCCTTTTATATATATAGGTATATAGATTACTCTCTTAAAAATAACTACCCTTATTTTTCTAAAAAAAATAAATATACTTTCTAATTTTTTTCTTTCCTTGACTTTGTGAGTGATATAAATTAGTTTATTATAAGTAAATGCTACAAATTACAATAAAATATTAATTTTTATATTGCATTAAATAAAAAATTAATTAAATTAAATATTGGTTAAAATCCATTTTTTATTAGCAATGCAATTTCTAAAATTCAAGACTTAAATTAAGATTAACATTTGGTACATTTCTAGTAAAAAACAATTGATTCTGCGAGTGAAGTTGATTTTCTTAAAACATTTTATTCCTTTATTATTTTATTACACCAAATTATTTTCTTTAACTTAATTTATTTATAGCATATTTGTTAAATCGATTACATTAAAATAACACAAAAACGGTTACAATTTTCTAAATTTAGTTATTTCAAAACTAAAGTTAATTATTTTACAACTCCTTATACCTAACTTATTTAAAGAATGTGAAATTGATTATTCACATATATATGTAATTCACAATTCATTTAAAGAATATCGACAATTAAAGACTAATAATATTAGCGTGTAGAAATGTTCAAATATTTGGTTTTCTTATTAGGTAGATATATCCGTACAAATCAAATTTTATCGGTGCTTTTAGTTGGTTAAATATTTTTGGGCAAGATACGTTAGCGAACAAATATAACTATAAATAAGTATTTATATAAAATAAAATAAATAATTTATACTTAAAATATCATATACGTAAAACTAATAAATAAGATTATGAAAATTAGAAATCGAATAAAAGAATCGAGTTTTACTAGATGTTGAGACCTGTTTTACACAATTTCCTTAAAACAGACTCGACCACTCCTATGGTATTTGGAGAAACGTTGGTCGACTGTCTCCCAGGATACAACAACAAGATGATCGAAGCAGTAGCACCTCTGCAAGGATCAACGAACAAACGTTGCCTTCTTCTATCACCGAAACATTAGAAAATATGGAGAGGAAAAAGAGAAGAATTTTGGAGAGCAAAATAAACTCAGTGTGAGAGAGTGTTAAAAATTTCTAAAGAATTCTTTAGGTTTTTATAGACATTCAATATGGAGGAATTTTAGAAATATCCATGAATAAAGATATAAAAAAATCTGTATTAAAGGAGCAATTAAATCAATTTGTATAAAATCAAACCAAATTGATTGAAATCAAATAAAATCAAGATAAATGTCCATCCGTAGGCCCATTTTGGGCCCGACTAGTCCTATTAAGTTCCATCCAATAAAGCAAATGTCAGTAAAGTTCATGACAACCAAAGCTATGAGTACCTTGAAAGAAACCATCTTTGTAATTGGAAAAAAAGGTTTTAATAAAATTAACACATTCTTCTTGATTAAAACCCTTACCCACCTTGCCTTGAACCATTCTACACTACCATCAACATTTTCTTAATTTCATAAACCTATTTGCAGCTAATGGGTTGCTTACTAGGTAGAAATGGTACAATTGACCAAGTACGTTAAGCTTCTAAAGCCTAGATCTCTGCATCCATTGCTCCCTCCAAACAAGCTATTCATAGCTTGATTAAAAAAATCTGGATCTTTACGAGAATCAACATTAGAGAGCTGATTGTAGAAAAGAGGAAACAACTTCTTGGAAATATGTTATTGAATAAGATATTTGTAAGTAAAGTTCGTATTACAATGTTAGTTTTGTAAATATGAATTTTGTTGTGCCAATAGGATAAAAAAGATTAAATTATTGTACTAGAAAGTCACACTAAGTTTAATTCCCAAGAAAGATTAGAGGGGTCAGAAACGGTCTCACTTAAAACCCAACCTCCTAGATAGAATCTCCCTACAATTTAACTTAATGGAACAATATATCACTACAATTATAACATACAAAATACTGAAAGATAAATAAAAAGTGATAAAGAGCACTGAAAATTTAATGAGGTTTGACAAATTACACCTACGTCTTCGAACACTACCAAATATTTTTCACTGCAAAAGATAAATATTACAAATAAGGAGAGGGAAAAAGTTACATTATGAAGAATATGGAAAGTTTGGGATGATTCAAAGATGGAGAAACAACCCCTATTTATAGTAGTACAAAATCTTCACAACTTTGTATTTTTAGATGCGGGATTGTGCTAGTTCAACAAATCTTCACCTTAGCAAATTTCCACAATTTTAATTTCCTTGTAAAACAACATTGATAATGTTTTCAAATTTTAACCTTCAAGTTTTGACATTGATCAAGTCCAAACATAGTTGGAACTTGATCGCAGTCACAACCTTAGTCATTATAATAGTAGGATTCTCAGTGATTGGAATTTTCTGGATCTTTACTCCACCTTTTTCTAGAATCTCTCATACAAAATGATAACAAACATCAATATGCTTTGTCTTTACATGATAAACTTGATTGTTTGTTAATAGAATAGCACTATGACTATTGCAATGTACTTTGACATATTTTTGCTTAATTTTGAGTTCACCAAGCAACCCTTGAAGACAAATTGCCTCTTTTACAGCCTCTGTGATTACCATATACTCTACTTCTATAGTAGATAAAACAACTGTTGATTGTAAAGTAGACTTTCAACTAACTGGTGCCTTTGCAAGAGTAAACACATAACCAGTAGTTGGTCGTTGTTTCCCTAGATCACCAGCATAGTCTGAATCATAATATCTAACTACACATTGACTATCTTTTATAACCCGAAAGAGCAAACATATTATAGTGTCAACTCATGTTACTTTCATTGAAGAAAGTTACATGAATGAATTCAAACCTTAGAGTAAAGAGGTACTCGAGGAGTTTTCAGGAAATATAAAAAACCTTACGGAAACGGTTCAAGGACCAACTTCTAATAGTAGACCTGCAAACGTTCAGTAGCATAGGGTCTCTAGGCCTGAGTTCTTCCAATCTGGCAGAAGTGTTTTTAACACTGAGTCTGCCAAACAGGAAGATGATGACCTACTAACATATGATGAAGCGATGCTGAGTGTTGATTCCAAGTGTTATGGGCCAATTTTGCCCAGGCAAAAACAAACACAAAAAATAATAACCGAATATAGATTAAGACCCAATAACCCAAACTAACCCTAGCCCAATTAGCCCAACACCTAAACATTTCACAAAAAATCCTAGTGTACCCACCCTAGCACTGCCGCCTCTGTTACCTCTGCTTCCGTCAGCCTCCATCGCACGCCATCACCACGCGTCTGACACCTCTATCACCTACAACACGCAAGTTAGAAGACAACAAAAGAAGAAACCAAACAAAAGCAGACAAAAGAAACAAACAAAACCATAGAAATAGAAAGTTGTTCAAATCGGCTATAAAAGCCTAAATCTAATGCTTGTAGTTTTCTCTTTTTTCTTTCGAACATTGAAAAATAATAAAACAGAAAAAAACTTTAAGGCCACTACTATTTATATTTTTAATTTCAATCCGTTATTTTGTTTTTTTATTTTACTTTATTTTTATCTACGAAAATAAATAAAAAACGAAAGGAGAAACGTACCTGATTCGCCCCGTGGCTTCGTCGACAGAAGTCCCTTCGCCGTCGTCAGAATCGGGCTTAAAAGGGGAAGGTTTTTATTTTTCTTTGCTTTTTTGGATTTTTCATCTCAAGAAACGGACTAAGGGAGGAAAAATGGCCAAAATGGCCTTTCTCCGATGAACTCCGGGAACCGCATGCGGCGGTCGACGGCACCAGCGCTCGGTGGCTGCAGTGGAGCCATGGTGGCGCCCTCTGACCGGATGGGGGAAGCATTTGAGAGAGTTCTCTCTGTTTTTTAAGGAAAGGGTTTGAAAATGAGGTTTTAGAAAAAAAATTTGGTATTTAAGGAAACAGGAAACAGCGCCGTTTTGCAACTGGAGGTCAGGTGCCAAAACGACGTCGTTTTGGCCCTGACCCGCGCATGCGACCCGACCCAGTGGCAGACCCGCATGTTTTTTTGCTTGGAGGGGATAATTGCATGTTCAGCCCCTCCGATTTTGCACCTTAATGTAGTTTGGTCCCTACTGTTTATTTTTATTTTGGCCCCATAAATTTTACATTTGTTTCATTTCGGCCCGCGTTGAAACGCTGCACTGCGGGGCCGGGAAAATTTCTCAGTTACTCCCTCATGCCTTAAGCGCGTCTTATTTCAGTCCCCTTGCGACCTGTTTATGATTTTGCAATTAAAGCCTCGAATTTTAATTCAATTTGAACCTCATCCTCGGTCTATTTAATTTATTTATTTATAGAAAATATTCTTTTATCATTACTTATTTTAAGTTTTTATATTTATTATTTATTTGAAATTTTTTACATAAAATTTATTTTTATTCTTATATATATATATATATATATATATATTATTTCTTATAAACTTATGTATGAATATCTTTCAAAATTTTTTATGTATGTATATATATTTTCAAAACTGTTTTATATGTTCTCTTTTAAATATATTATTTATTTTCTTATTGTTTTCATTGTTATTTATTTTTAGTTTCATTTTTATATATATAGTCTATTTATTTGAATTGTTGTTTTTATTTTGAAATGCCTTCACAAATCATTCATTTTGAGCTATTATTTTCTTTAAATTGACTTATATATTGTTCGTTTTGTTTGCTTTGATTATTAGTATTTGTATTCGATGTGTTGTGTAATTATTGCCAGTATGCGTATTATTTCGTTTACTCATATTTCCATGCTATGATAATTCATTCGTATATCATGTTGTTCGAAAATTATTTCACCATTTTGTAAATTGTCACCCCATCAACGCAACCCTTTTGTTCACGCATTATTTCAAACATTACATTTTTTTACCCAAACATGCAAAAAATGAAAATTTCAAATATGACAATATTTTGTGTATTGGCGATTCGAGAAAATTGTATCCTAACTTACTGGGTTTCGATTTCCTCGTTAAAACTAAAATAGCAAAATATCTTTTAAAATTATGACTTTTAAAGAAGCAAAATTTCGTGTTTAGATTCGAGAAGGTCGTACCCTAACTTACAGGGTTTTGATTTTTGCAATAAACCTAATACACGAATCTTTGCAAACATAAATTTTTTAAAAATAATCTCGGGAATTAATAAAAGATCGTGTTCTAACTTACGGAATATGGTCTTTTCTAAAATCGAGATAATCGAATGTCTTTCAAATAAGCAAATTTTTGGCATGTATTCTCATATCGGGAACTCGATACGTTGTGTCCTAACGCATTGGATATGACATGTTGTTTTCTCGATATGAGGATTTCTCTAAAAAAATAATAAAGGCAATATTTTGCATTTGGAAATTCGAGAAAGCGTTCCCTAACGTGCTGGGTTTCGGTTTCTCGTTTGACCAAATAGCCAAATATCCTCTTAAAACTTCAAAGTGTTTTTTTTTTTTGAAATCATAAAGTGATCTTGGTTTTGACGGTTTAAAGTATCGTGTCCTAATGTGCTGGATGTGACATTCCTTCAGAATAAGAGAATCTTAAATTTCAATCCATGCTATTCGAGTTTTTTTTTAAGGATCGTATTTTTAAAAAAAAAGTCTTCAAAATTTTCAATCTTCGATACTAAGACACTAATTAATCAACTAGGTAACCAATTTTTGGGCGTTAAAAGGGTGCTAATCCTTCCTCGTACGTAACCGACTCTCGAACCTGTTTTTCTGAATTTTGCAGACCAAAAGCATTGTTTTAATAAATCTAAATTGTTTATTAAAAACAACCGTTTTTCGAGGTGACCGATCACACCTCATCAAAAAAGATTGGTGGCGACTCCCATGTTCGTTCATGTTTTCAAAATACAAGTCAACCCCGTTTTCACAAAAAAAATGGTGTCAACAGCTTGGCGACTCCACTGGGGACCTTAAAAAGAGAGTCAAGCCACGTGTTGATTATTTTTTATCTTTTTATCGAAAATAAAAAATTTTGTTTAAATTTAAAATCCTTACGTTGCATTTCATTCGTGTTTATTTCGGTCTCTATCATTTTGGATTATAATTGCTGTGTTAGTTTAAGTTTGGATATATTTCTGCACATTGTAATGCATGATTGGTCGATCTTACCATTCTAAGTGGGAGTGAGAAACTACGCCTTCGTGAAGTTTTCACCTCAGCATGGGATAGTGAATCACTTTCGGGATACATCCGTACCTATGTCTTCGTGAGATTTTCATCTCCGCATGGCCATAGGGAAATGTATTCCCCTGAACTGAACTCGGTCCATATGAGCCTATAATGGGTGAGAATCGAGGAATCTGCAAGTTCGGGTACCCTTTCTTTAGAATCGAACCACATGTAATAAGCTTTAAGAGCCTACCCTAGGTAGAACCACACCGAATGCCTAGAGGTAACCCTAAAATTTGATTTAAATTTACGATTATTTTGTTGTATTTTTTCTATTTTTGTTACGATTATCATTACTTCAGTTTATAATCACTCTATTGGTTTTAATTTTTGATATGTTTCTGCATATTGCATTACATAATCGTTCGATTATATCTTTTTAGGTGGGAGTGAGAAGCTATTTCCTTCGTGAGGTTTTTACCTCCGTGCAGGATAGTGGATCACTTTCAGGATACATCCGTACCTATATCTTCGTGAGATTTTCATCCCCGTGCAGCCATAGAGAAATATATTCCCCTGAACTGAACTCAGTCCGTATGAGCCTATAATGGGTGAGAATTGAGGAATCTGCCGGTTCGGGTACCCTTACTTTAGAGCTGAACTGCATATAGTAAGCCTTAGTTGCCCGCCTTAGGAATAATTACTCCAAACCCTAGTGGTCTCCCGAGTAGGTACTCAATTTGTTTCATTCTTGCTTGCTTTTGTTTTGTACTAACCTGTTTCATTTTGTTTTGGATATAAATGCATTGCATTTTCATCATAGAAAAGATGTGTTGATTCACGTTCAGTTGCTAAATAGAGAGCTTGTCATAAGAAAATGGATTTCTTGATAAAGTGGAAGACAATGCGGTTGTCCGAATATGGTCCAAGAAAATGTGACCAGAGAAAGATGATGGTCTAATGGAAGACTACTCAACTTTGCTCGTTGCTCGAGGATTCAAGTTGACAAAGATTGTTCGAGAGTCATTAATGCCCCGACCTTTTTAAAGAAGCTAACGAGCGTCACGAGGATAGACGAAAAATGAGTTGCGGCTCGGATCAAACAAAAAAGGAGCTAGTAGAGGCATTCGTTGATAAATTCGCTAGATTCATTTTAACATCCAGATGAAGAAAATGATCATTGTATTTGCTTAGAATATGAGGGCAAAGCCGTATATATATATCCTCTTTATGTAAAGAGATTTGTTTTCTAGTAAAGTTGTTCTAATAGAATTGAACCAAGAATCAACGTCTCTTTTTGCATTCATTTGCATTACATTACATCATATACATTAAAGTCTACCAAAAGATCCTAAAATCATTTCTCAGTCAATCTGAAAACCAATCTATCAACCAAACACCCTTACGGTACCCGAGCAAAGTCAAGAAACATGGACCAAAGATTGGAAAGACTTGAACAATTTCAAAGGGAGATGCAAGATCAATTACAGCTGCAAATGCAAGAGTGGTTAGCCAAGATTCAACTAAATATGATAGACAATAAAGAGATGATGCTCTGTGAAGAAGTTTCAAAAAAAAGAGAGAAAAAAAGGGAAGAAGAAGGAAACGTTCACATCAATGCCATACATGAAGACAGCTGAAAATGGACCTTGTTAGATATCCACCCTTATAAACTTGGGAGTGTTCTATATAATCGGACTGTAGAAGAAATCCCTGTAGTATTTAGAGCCTACTTAGAGTAATGTTCAGAACACACTTGTTGCTTCCAGCCTAGAGGCAATAAGAACTCCTTTGTTGAATAGGCTCATGTCTAAATGTCATTATTTTAATGAAATGCATCTTTGCGATCATTTTTGAGCCAATATTCTTTCATTCTTCATGAATAATTATTTTTGATTCTTTCATTCTTTTGGATTTTCTTCCAAATCAATCTTTCATTCATAATCATTCTGTATGGATAATTATTCTTAAATTCATACATTCTTTTTATATTCTTTTGTACCTACAATAGGTCCCTGGATATCAACGACATGAATGATGCTGCTACAGACTCAGAATCTCCTTTGAGTGAGACATGTGTTTAGATAGATCTCATGACTTTGAAGATGACATAGATCGTAGCCTATCTCCGGACTTGTTGAGGATGGTAGAACAAGTCGAGAAACAAATCCTGCCTTACAAGGAATCTATGGAAATTGTGAGTTTAGGAGAAGAGAAAGAGGTGAAGATTAGAGCCTGTATCACCGCAGAGACAAAGCGAGACGTCATTGAGTTACTCTAAGAATTCAAAAATGTTTTCGCATGATCATACGAAGATATGCCTAAGCTACTAAGATGAATGGATGCTGTTGAGACTAAGAAAATTTGGAAAGAGGTCTATAAGAGTGTCTGCAAAACACATGCTAATGGTTTTACAATGGCCAAGAAAATCATGAGATTCGGGTACAGCTGGTCCACCATGGAAGGGGATTGCATCAGTTGTACCAAGAAATGTCATAAGTGCCAAATTTATGGAGACAAGATTCATGTACCTCTTTCATCTCTTCATGTTATGACTTTTCCATAGACTTTCTCTATGAGGGGCATGGATGTCTGGGCCGACCAAAAGCTTTTGGCAATCATCAATTCATCTTTATGGTCATCGATTATCTCACTAAGTGGGCAGAAGCTGCTTCATATGCCAATGTCACAAAGCTGACAGTCTGCAAATTCTTGAGAAAGAAATCATATGTTGGTATGGAATGCCAAAAAGGATCATGTCTGACTATGCACTAAATTTGAACAACGACACGACGTTAGAAGCTTGCAGTCTATTCAAGATTAATACCATGTCACCCCAAAATAAACGGTACAGTGGAGGCAAAAAAATAAAAAAATAAAAAAATAAAAAACAAAAAAACTTTACTAGGGCAACTCATTTCTCATTGGTATATGGAATAGAGGCAGTTTTACCTATCGAAGTTGATATTCCTTCTCTTTGAGTCTTGTCAGAGCTGAAGTTAGATGAAACAGAATGGATCTAGGCCCAATATAATCAGTTAAATTTGATTGAAGAGAAAAGGTTGAAAGCTATTCGTCATGGTCAAATGCACCAAAAGCGAATGATGCGAGCTTACCAAAAAGTTTGCCCCAGAGAATTTCATGAGGGGGACCTGATATCGAAGAAGATCCTTCCCATACAAAAGGACTTCAGAAGAAAGTGGATGCCAAACTGGAAAGGACCTTATGTGGAAGGCCTTATCTGAAAAAGCGTCGATATTGACCAAGATTGATGGTAAGAACCTGCCTAATCTTGAGAATTCTGATTCAAGCAATAAATACTTCATTTGAAAAAAAATAAAGAAACGAAAAAAGAAAAAGGAGAGGCCAAGGTGAAAACCTGCAAAAGGCGCCTTGAGACTAAAGGGGTTTTGATTTAAAACCTAGGAATGGGCAGTTCAAATTTTGATCGAAGGTGGGGCATGCGGTAGTCTTGTCCTCTCCGAATTAATAAGAAGGAGAGATGCTACATCTTGGGGCATCAACAAAGTCTTCTAGGACTTCTAAACACATATCAAGTTCAAAAGGGTCATTAGGATGTTTGGGGCAGAGAAGCTCATGCTGCGATATCTGGGGCACCTATTTCCATTTTTGTATTTTGGCAAAATACACCATCTTGATTAATTTATTCTCATTTTGTATTCTAGCAAAATTTGCTATATTGATTAATTCATTCATTTCGAGCTTTACTCTCAACAAAACTTCATCTTGTCCATTTTGATAATCTTTTTCAAGTATTTATCGTTGAAGTAACGATTAATGTAATGATAATATTCAAGCAGAAGGAGTTCTGCATTTTACTCCGAAAGTTTCTAAATAGTACGAGGACTTGAAATAGGGCTATTGTTTAGAACTAACCAACTTAAGGGTTAAAAGCATTTGAGGAAGAATAGTCTAATTTGTGACTATTTCTTTGGTTTTTCAGTTGAAGATACCAGCTGAATAAGAAGGCATCAGTGATAAAACCTTGATGAACAACAAGGAATGACAACCCAAACATTAAAAAGGGATCATTCTCGAAAAATGACCTTTTGCATTCATGCAAATATCATACATACAAATCTAATTAGGAGCATTTGATTCATTCTAATCATGACATCCTAAACACTAAGCATAAATAGGTCCATGAAATGGACTTTACAGGTCATGTTCCCCAGAGAGCAGAGCAATGGAGTTACTCATACCCCTGAGGTTGTAATTAAAAAGATTGATGCCACAACGGCGAATCTTACTTCCCTGGCAGTGTAGTGGAACATATTAAAGCTACAACGGCAAATCTTATTTCCCCGACATTGCAATTAAAAAGATTGAAGCCATAACGGTGAATCTTACTTCCCTGGCGGTGCAGTGGACCAGATTAAAGCTACGACGGTGAATCTTGTTTCCCTAACATTGTTGTTAAAGATTGAAGCCACAACAGCGAATCTTACTTCATATGCGGTGTAGTGGAACATATTAAAGCTACGACGGCAAATCTTGTTTCCCTGACATTGCAGTTAAATAGATTGAAGCTACAACAGCTAATCTCACTTCCCTAGTGGTGTAGGGAAACAGATTGAAGCTACAACAGCGAATCTTACTTCCCTGACATTGCAGTTAAATGGATTGAAGTCATCATGGCGACGGCGAATCTTGCTTCCCCGACATTGCAATTAAAAAGATTGAAGCCATAACGGCAAATCTTACTTCCCTGGTGGTGCAGTGGACCAGATTAAAGCTACGACGGTGAATCTTGTTTCCCTAACATTATAGTTAAAGATTGAAGCCACAACAGCGAATCTTACTTCCTATGCGGTGTAGTGGAACATATTAAAGCTACGACGGCAAATCTTGTTTCCCTGACATTGCAGTTAAATAGATTGAAGCTACAACAGCGAATCTTACTTCCCTGGCAGTGTAGGGAAATAGATTCAAGCTACAACAGTGAATCTTGCTTCCCCGACATTGCAGTTAAATGGATTGAAGTCATCATGGTAAATCTTATCTCCCTGAAGTTGCAGTGGAGCAGATTGAAGCTACTAATCCTATCTCCCTGAAGTTCCATTGGAGCGGATTAAAACGAAAAACCTTATCCCCCTGAAGTTGTAGTGGGGCAGGTTAAAGATACTAATCTTATCTCCCTGAAGTTGCAGTGGAGTAGACAGAAAGAGCCAATCCTATCTCCCTGAAGTTGCAGTGGAGCGGATTAAAACCACAAATCTTATCTCCTTGAAGTTACGGTGGAGCAGATAGAAGCCAATCCTATCTCCCTAAAGTTGCAGTGAAGCGAATTAAAATCACAGATCTTATCTCTCTGAAGTTACAGTAGAGCAGATCGTATCCAGTCTTATCTCCCTGAAGTTGCAGTGGAGCAGACAAAAGCCAATCCTATCTCCCTGAAGTTGCAGTGAAGTAGATTAAAATCACAGATCTTATCTCTCTGAAGTTGCAGTAGAGCAGATCGCATCCAGTCTTATCTCCCTGAAGTTGCAGTGGAGCAGACTGAAGCTACTAATCCTATCTCCCTGAAGTTACAGTGGAGCGGATTAAAAACTCAGATCTTATCTCTCTGAAGTTGCAGTAGAGCAGATCGCATCCAGTCTTATCTCCCTGAAGTTGCAGTGGAGCAGACTGAAGCTACTAATCCTATCTCCCTAAAGTTTTAGTGGAGCGGATTAAAAACTCAGATCTTATATCTCTGAAGTTACAGTAGAGCAGATTGCATCCAATCTTATCTCCTTGAAGTTGCAGTGGAGCAGACAGAAGAAACCAATCCTATCTCCTTGAAGTTGCAGTGGAGCGGATTAAAAATTCAGATCTTATCTCTCTGAAGTTGCAGTAGAGCAGATCGCATCCAATCTTATCTCCCTGAAGTTGCAGTGGAGCAGACTGAAGCTACTAATCCTACCTCCCTAAAGTTGCAGTGGAGCGGATTAAAAACTCAGATCTTATCTCTCTGAAGTTACAGTAGAGCAGATCGCATCCATTCTTATCTCCCTTAAGTTGCAATGGAGCAGACAGAAAAAACCAATCCTATGTCCCTGAAGTTGCAGTGGAGCGGATTAAAAACCACAGATCTTATCTTTTTGAAGTTGCAGTAGAGCAGGTCACATCCAGTTTTATCTCCCTGAAGTTGCAGTGTAGTAGAACCACAAACCTTATCCCTTGGAGTTACGGCAGAGTGGATTGAAGCTACAAGTCATATCTCTCTGAAATGCAGAGGAGTGGATCGAAACAACAAGACACGATGAATTGGAATGAGGCTACTTGAAGAGGAGAAACAACTAAAGAAGTCAAGACCCGACAAGACCAGGAATTGGCCCTTTAAAAGTCTTTGCTCTATTCCTGTTACACGACAATGACTAAAGAAGGGCGGTTGTTATGGGTCAATTTTGCCCAGGCAAAAACAAACACAAAAAATAATAACCCAATACAAATTAAGACCTAATAACCCAAGCTAACCCTAGCCCAATTAGCCCAACACCTAAACACTTCACAAAATACCCTAGTGTGCCACCCCCAGCCACTGCCGCCTCTGTTATGTTTGCTTCCGTCAGCCTCCATCGCACGCCATCACCACGTGTCTGACACCTCTATCACCTGCAACACGCAAGCAAGAAGACAACAAAAGAAGAAGCCAAACAAAAGCAGACAAAAGAAACAAACAAAGCCATAGAAATAGAAAGTTGTTCAAATCGGCTATAAAAGCCTAAATCTAATGCTTGTAGTTTTCTCTTTTTTCTTTCGAACATTGAAAAATAATAAAACAGGAAAAAACTTTAAGGCCACTACTGTTTATATTTTTAATTTCAATCCGTTATTTTTTTTTTTATTTTACTTTATTTTATCTACGAAAATAAAAAAAGAAAAGAGAAACGTACTTGATTCGCTCCATGGCTCCGTTGACGGAAGTCCCTTCGCCATCGTCAGAATCGGGATTAAAAGGGGAAGGTTTTTATTTTTCTTTGCTTTTTTGGATTTTTTTATCTCAAGAAACGGACTAAGGGAGGAAAAATGGCCAAACTGGCCTTTCTCCGATGAACTCCGGCAACCGCATATGGCGGTCGACGGCTCCGGTGCTCGGTGGCTGCGGTGGAGCCATGGTGGTGCCTTCTGACTGGATGGGGGGAAGCATTTGAGAGAGTTCTCTCTGTTTTTTAAGGAAAGAGTTTGAAAATGAGGTTTTAGAAAAAAAATTGGTATTTAAGGAAGCAGAAAACGGCGCCGTTTTGTAACTGGAGGTCAGGTGCCAAAATGACGTCGTTTTGGCCCTGACCCATGCATACGACCTGACCCAGTGGCAGACCCGCGTGTTTTTTTGCTTGGAGGGGATAATTGCATGTTCGGCCCCTCCGATTTTGCACCTTAATGCAGTCTGGTCCCTACTGTTTATTTTTATTTTGGCCCCATAAATTTTACATTTGTTTCATTTCGACCCGCGTTGAAACGCTGCACTGCGGGGCCAAGAAAATTTCCCAGTTACTCCCTCATGTCTTAAGCGCGTCTTATTTCAGTCTCCTTGCGACCTGTTTATGATTTTGCAATTAAAGCCTCGAATTTTAATTCCATTTCAACCTCATCCTCGGTCTATTTAATTTATTTATTTATAGAAAATATTCTTTTATCATTACTTATTTTAAGTTTTTATATTTATTATTTATTTGAAATTATTTTATATTAAATTTATTTTTATTCTTATTTTTTATATTATATATATTATTTCTTATAAACTTATGTATGAATATCTTTCAAAAATTTTTATGTACGTATATATATATTTTCAAAACTATTTTATATGTTCTCTTTTAAATATATTATTTATTATTTATTGTTTTCATTGTTATTTATTTCTAGTTTCATTTTTTATATATATATTCTATTTATTTGAATTGTTGTTTTTTATTTTGAAATGCCTTCACAAATCATTCATTTTGAGCTATTATTTTCTTTAAATTGACTTATATATTGTTCGTTTTGTTTACTTTGATTATTAGTATTTGTGTTCGATGTGTTGTGTAATTATTGCCAATATGCGTATTATTTCGTTTACTCGTATTTCCATGCTATGATAATTCATTTGCATATCATGTTGTTCGAAAATTATTTCACCATTTTGTAAATGGTCGCCCCATCAACGCAACCCTTTTGTTCACGCATTAATTCAAACATTACATTTTTTTACCCAAACATGCAAAAAATGAAAATTTTAAATAAGGCAATATTTTGTGTATTGGCGATTCGAGAAAATTGTATCCTAACTTACTGGGTTTCGATTTCCTCGTTAAACCTAAAATAGCAAAATATCCTTTTAAAATTATGGCTTTTAAATAAGTAAAATTTCGTGTTTAGATTCGAGAAGGTCGTACCCTAACTTACGGGGTTTTGATTTTCGCGATAAACCTAAATACACGAATCTTTGAAACATAAATTTTTTAAAAATAATCTCGGGAATTAATAAAAGATCGTGTTCTAACTTACGGAATATGGTCTTTTCTAAAATCGAGATAATTGAATTTTTCAAATAAGCAAATTTTTGGCATGTATTCTCGTATCGAGAACTCGATACGTTGTGTCCTAACGCATTAGATATGACATGTTGTTTTCTCGATATGAGGATTTCTCTAAAAAAATAATAAAGGTAGTATTTTGCATTTGGAAATTCGAGAAAGTGTACCCTAACGTGTTGAGTTTCGATTTCTCGTTTGACCAAATAGCCAAATATCCTCTTAAAACTTCAAAGTGTTTTTTTTTTTTGAAATCATAAAGTGATCTTGGTTTTGACGGTTTAAAGTATTGTGTCCTAATGTGCTGGATGTGACATTCCTTCAGAATAAGAGAATCTTAAATTTCAATCCATGTTATTCGAGTTTTTTTTAAGGATCGTATTTTAAAAAGAAAACTATTCAAAATTTTCAATCTTCGACACTAAGACACTAATTAATCAACTAGGTACCAATTTTTGGGTGTTACAAGGGTGCTAATCCTTCCTCGTACGTAACCGACTCTCGAACCTATTTTTTGAATTTCGCAGACTAAAAGCATTATTTTAATAAATCTAAATTGTTTATTAAAAACAACCATTTTTCGAGGTGACCCGATCACACCTCATTAAAAAGGATTGGTGGCGACTCCCATGTTCGTTCATGTTTTCAAAATCCAAGTCGACCCCATTTTCACAAAAAAAATGGTGTCAACACCAAGCTCTAGGAAATAACTATGAAAGCTGAGATGGACTTTATGTATTTCAACTCAGTATGAGAACTTGTAGAGTTGCCAAAAAGGATAAAACCTATAAGATATAAGTGGATCTACAAAAGGAAAAGAAATGCAATTGGAAAAGTGGAAACTTATAAGGCCAGACTTGTAGAAAAAGGTTATACATAGAAAGAATGTATTGATTACGAAGAAAACTTTTCTCCGGTTGCCATGCTCAAGTCAATCCACATATTACTATCCATTTTGATGGCTCTCGATTATGAGATACGACAAATGGATGTCAAGACAGCATTTTTGAACGACTATATTAAAAAGAGCATCTACATAATGCAACCCATCAGATATATAACTAAATGAAACAAGTATAAAGTTTGCAAACTGCTTAGATCCATTTATGGACTTAAGCAAGCATCCCGCTCATAAAATCAAAGATTTTATTAAAAAATTAAAACTTTTGGATTTAATAAAAACGTAGATGAACTTGGTGTTTACAAATGTTTAGGGGATAAAATGTGGTCTTTCTCGTTCTAGATGTTGATGGCATTCTACTCATTAGAAATGATGTATGGACATTATCATAAGTTAAACTATGGTTAACCTAATAGTTTAGCATGAAAGACTTGAGATAAGCTAATTTTGTTCTAGGTATTCGAATCCTAAGAGATTGAAAGAACAAAGTGATAACATTATCTCAAGCTTCATACGTAGACAAGATATTAGAGCATTATGTAATGACTGATTTGAAGAAGGAAAATCAACCCTCTGTATTGGGATTTCATCTCTCTTTAGAGAACTGTCCGAAGATAGTGGAAGAAAGAGTGAACATGAGAAAGGTTCCTTATGCTTTGGTAATAGGTAGTCTCATGTATACTATGTTATGCACACGCCCAAATATCTGTTTTGCAGTGGGGTTGGTAAGTCTATATCAGGCGAATCTAGGACTAAGGCACTGACAAGTAGTTAAGCATATACTTAAGTATTTACGGAGAACGAGGGATTATATGCTTGTGTACTTTGAAGGAGGTCTTACTCTTATCGAATATATTGATTTTGACATCTAAATTTGTCAAGATTTGAGGAAATCAATATTAGATTATGTTTTATCCTAAACGGTGGGTCCATAGTGTGAATAAGTGTTAAGCAGGGTTACACTACTAACTTCACTATGGATGGTCGAATGTGAGGTACAAAAAAGCTATGACACTATAATAGTGTGGATATAACTAAACCTAAAAGAAACCACATAAGGACATAACACATTAAGGGAGACAGTAGTGTTTGACAGAATAGTGGATGTAGTGAAAGAACGTATCTGATGACATACCTTGGGATTTGTTTTACCAAGACTCCACTAGCTAGAGAGTTTTCTGGGAAACATGTGGAGGGGTATAATAATGTAAAATATGACGCATCTACTTCAGTAGGGTAAGTGGGAAACTGTTGGATCTAGTGCCTTGAGTGTAGTATTTTCATCTAAGTACACTTGTAATTTTTTCGAATAGAATGGTTAATAAAATTATTCATGAATTACATTAATACTTTGTATATTCTCCTCACATGGTTTTTGCATGAAAAGTAAAATGAAAGAAAATGTTGCTCATTGGTTGTCTAATGGTTAACTAATACTAAGCGGTATTAGGTGGTCAGACCGTAGTACAAAAAGACAACTTGTATTAGTAAACAAACCTAAACATGTCATTATTCTACTAAAAAAAATGAGCAGGTCAATTGAAAGACTAATATGTTGTCTATCAAGTCCAATTGGAGATATTCCTTTTCGTGGGTATCGGAGTGGATGACTCCCAGAAGATAAAGATGTAACTGACTAGACTTACATTACATTAGACATGATCCAAGCAAAATAGGTTTTAAATTTTTTTGTGGATTTATTCACTTGTGATGTTCATAGTGTGACATACCTAAATCCTGAGCGGATGGTATACTATGTATGCGTGAATCATACACTTTGATGTAAGTAAAAGCTTGAGTTCAAATAGATAAAGAACTAAAAGCTAGTGTGTTGGGTGTATGACTTCTGTAGTATGTAGTGTCATTCACTACAATAGAATTCATAGCCCAACACATGGGTAAATAATATCCTCTCGTTGGCATTACATGGTTGATGAAAAGTAAACGTGGTCACGGGTCGTCTGTCTTTGTGATTAACTTTTAATGAAAGAAGATGTAATGATCACTATGAGATAAAATAAAATCACATTGGGACAACGAATATTATCCCAAAGAGATCAAATATATCATATGAGGGTAATACACTTATGACTAGGTCATTGGACGAGCACTGAGTAGTTGCTTTCATAATGGTATGCCGTTGAGGAGAGCTTAGTCACGATACTATAGTGGAATGGCTATTGAAAGGTTATCTCAAGAAAGTTTTGAGAGATTCTTGCACAATTGAAACACAAGAGGACCATTGCACTATCGAAGACGTTCTTTTTGATCTTTCCATAAAGGAAACAAAATCATAATAAAGAAGACTTGTTGCAATGTCCTTAGATCTAGAGTTTATGATATAATAAAGGACCATATTATTAGATATGACCCATGCACAAAGAATGTAATACCCCATACCTAGCCTAGATATTAAGACCAAATCTAGAAAGCTACATTACATTATTTCAAAAAAACCCTATGTTGACACAATTTTTTTGATAAAATGGGGTCGACCTGAATTTTAATATGAAAACGAAAATGAGAGTCGCCACCAATCTTTTTTGATGAGGTGTGATCGGGCCACCTCAAAAAGTGGTTGTTTTTAATAAACGATTTGATTTTATTAAAACAACGATCTTGGTCCACGAAATTCAAAAAAATGGGTTCGGGAGTCGGTTACGTATGAGGAAGGGTTAGCACCCTCGTAACGCCCAAAATTGGTACCTAGTTGATTAATTAATGTCTTAGTGTCGAAAATTAAAAATTTTGAAGAGATTGAAAATACGATCCTTTATTGAAATGTTGAAAATTTTTGAGAAAATGACATATTTCACGTTAATCGAGAAAGAGAATTATATCCAGTAAGTTAGGACACAATATCTTGAATTCCCGATGCGCGAATGAATGCCAAAAATTGACTTATTTAAAAGATATTTAGCCATCTCAGTTTAAAAAAGGGGATCATGCCCAATAAGTTAGGACACGATCTCTTCTTAGTTCCCGAGATCGTTTAAAACTTGAAGAAAAAAAGAATCATGCCTAGTAAATTAGGACACGATCTCTTCTTGATTCCCGAGATCGTTTAAAAGTTTAAGTTTGAAAAGATTCGTATATTTGAATTTATTGTGAAAATCGAAACCCAGTAAGTTAGGGTACGACCTTCTCGAATCTAAACACGAGATTTTGCTTATTCAAAAATCATATTTTATGCATTGAATAAAATAGAAGAAATAAAACACAGTATTAATGTGCGTGACAAAATAATAATGAACCTGATGATGCAAGTATAAATAATACAAACAACAAAATAATAAGTAAATAGAATAAAAAGGACAAAGTAATTACATATAAAAAAAATAAGTAAATAAACGAGTAGAACAAAAAATGTTTATTTTAAAATGATAACGGACATATAAATAAATAAATAAATAAATGAACGCCAAGTAAACAAGGATAGTAAGGAAATGAATAGAATTATAAAAATAATGTATGAATTAGAAAAAAATTAAAATACAAAAACTAGGTAGGTATATATATTTATATAATGAAAATATGTATGTCTATACCTATATATATGTATATGTACAAGAATTATAAAGTATGAAAACATAAGCACGTATATATAAAAATACGCATGTATGTATATATATTACATAAAGACAAAAAAGGATATAAATATGAATATTATAAAATAAAACAATGTAAGTATGTATGTACATATATATATATATGCATATAAATTAAAAAATAAAAATATGAATAGGTATATGGATTTATATATATATATGAATTATAAAAATATAAAAATATGAGTAATTATAATAATAATAATATAATAAGACAATTATATTTAAAATTTTCATAAATAAGTATAAATGTAAATATAACAATAATAACAATAATATTGATAATAATAATAATATATTAGTTTTAATAATAATATATGATAATAAAAATAATAGCACATATTAAAATAACGTATACATATATATAAAGATAAATGAAAATATAAATAAAACAAAAATTAATAGTTTAAAAAAACGAAAGGGATTAAATTGAAATCAGAACTAAATTTAAGGGTGAGAAAATGAAACTAAATATTGTGTGGGGATCAAATTATGAAACGCACAGAAAAGAAAGGACCAAATCAGTAAATATCCCGGTCCATTCTATACGTAACGTTTCAGTAAGGACCGAATTGAAAACACAAGAAAAAAAAGGGTGAAATTGCAAAAGTAAAAGATATTCAATTGAAAAAGCAAAGAAAAGCGAAAGGACTAGGGTAGCAATTATACCCTAGTCACAAAAATGCGTGGATCCTCCTGGGTATGGGTCGGGTCACCAACGGGTCGTGCCAAACGATGCTGTTTGGCACCTAAAGACCCTGAATGAAACGGTGCCGTTTCAATACCAGTATAAAAGGTAATTTTTTTTTTCAAAAATGCTCATTTCCCTTCCCTCTTCCAGAAAAAAAGAAAAAAAGAAATTTCATTCTCTCTAGGGCTCTCTCTGGTCATGGAGTCCGACCAGTGGACACCGCCCCGACCGCCTTTCGCCGGTGCTGGCACCGCCGTGCACAGTGGCCGACAAGAGTAAAAAGGGGACCTTTTTTAGATCCTAACCCCCTGAGTCTGAATCTGGTCTCAAAACAACCAAAAAACAAAAGAAAAGGGGCCGTTCACGTTCTCGATGATCTATTTTGGCACCGGAGAAAAAGTCTCTGACGACAGACACGGATCGACTCCGATAAGTTTTTCTTCCCTTCCCTTTCCTTTTTCTTTTTTTTTTTGCTTTATTTTCATGTGTGCAGATGTGAAAAATAGAATATAAAAACAGAATGATGAAACAAAAATTAAAATGGACGTAAATCTTATGAAATTTTTGGCAGATATTTTCCTTTTTATTTCACTTGATCCTCCCTTTTACATCATTTTGTTTCTGGGCTTATAAAGCTGAAAGAGAATACATTTTTCATTATTTTTACTGTTTTTGCTTTTTGTGCTGCTCGTCCTTCTTTCATGCTTGTTTGCAGGTCTTCTTTTGCAGGCGTTGGGGTGGCTTGTCGTTTTGGTGTAAGGCTTGGCTGGCGGTGGCAGACCTCGGGCGTTGTGCATGCCGAAGGTGCACATGGGTAGTAGCAGCGTGAGGAAAGGTAGGGAACCCTAGGGTTCCCTGATTGTGTTTAATTTTTGGGCTTATCGGGCTTTTTTTTTTGGGCCAATTGGGCCATTTGTAATAGACTATAATTTTATTTTCGTTTGTTCTGCTGGTATGGGCCTGGGCTAAATTGGGCTTGTACAGCTGCCCCTCTTTGCTCATTGTCGTGCAATGGGAATAGAGCAAAGACTTTTGAAAGGTCAAATTTGCCTGGTTTTGTCAAATCTTGACCTTTTGGTGCTTATTTTCTTCAAGTAGCTTCATTCCAGACCACTGTGTCTTGTTGCTTCGATCCACTCTACTGCACTTCAGAGAATTCTAACTTGTAGCTTCAATCTTCTTCACAGCAACTTCAGGGGATGAGGTTTGTGGTTTTTTAATCCGCTCCACTGCAACTTCAGGGAGATAGGATTCGTTTCTTCTGTCTGCTCCACTACAATTTCAAGGAGATAAGACTAGATGTGATCTGCTCTACTGCAACTTCAGAGAGATAAGATCTGTGGTTTTTAATCCGCTCCACTGCAACTTCAGGGAGATAGGATTGGTTTCTATCTTCTGCACTGCAACTTCATGGAGATAAGACTGGATGTGATCTGCTCTACTATAACTTCAGAGAGATAAGATCTGTGACTTTAATCCGCTCTACTACAACTTCAGAGAGATAGGATTGGTTTCTTTCGTCTGCTCCACTGTAACTTCAGGGAGATAAGACTGGATACGATCTACTCCACTACTACTTAGGTGGATAAGATCTACAATCTTCAACCTACTCCACTGCTGCTCAGGGAGATAGGACTGGTGACTTAAATCTGCTTCCTAATATCTCGGGAGTATAAGATTCACCGTTTTCGATCTACTCCACTACTGCTTAGGGAGATAAGATCTACAATCTTTAACCTACTCCACTGCTGCTCAGGGAGATAGGACTGGTGGCTTAAATATGCTTCCTACTATCTTGGGAAGATAAGATTCACCGTCTTCATTCTGCTCCACTACTTCTTAGGGAGATAAGATCTACAATCTTCAACCTACTTCACTGCTGCTCTAGGAGATAGGACTGATGGCTTAAATCTGCTTCCTACTACCTCGGGAAGATAAGATTCACCGTTTTCGATCGGCTCCACTACTACTTAGGGAGATAAGATCTACAATCTTCAACCTACTCCACTGTTGCTCAGGGAGATAGGACTGGTGGCTTAAATCTACTTCCTACTATCTTCAAAAATAAGATTCACCGTCTTCGATCTGCTCCACTACTGCTTAGGGAGATAAGATCTACAATCTTCAACCTATTCCACTACTGCTCAGGGAGATAGGACTGGTGGCTTAAATCTGCTTCCTACTATCTCGGGAAGATAAGATTCGCTGTCTTTGATCTGCTCCACTACTACTTAGGGAGATAAGATCTACAATCTTCAACCTACTCCACTGCTGCTCAGGGAGATAGGACTTGTAGTTTCACTGATCTGTTCTCTGGGGAAGCGTGACCCGTGAACTCTTGTTTATGCCTAAATGATTAGGATGTCAAGATCAAAAGGAATCAAATGCTCCTAATTAGATGCACATGAATGATATTTACATGAATGCAGAATGTCATGAGAATGATCCCTCTTTATTGCTAGCGTTGTCATTACTCGTCATTCATCAAGGTTTTAGTCACTGATGCCTTCTTGTTTAGCCGGTATCTTTGACAGAGAAACCAAAGAAATAGTCGCAATTTAGACTATTCTTTCTCCAATGCTTCTAACCCTTAAGTTGGTTAGTTCTAAACAATAGCCCTATTTCAGGTCCTCGTACTATTTAGAAGCTTTCAGAGTAATATGTAGAACTCCTTTTGCTTGAATATTATCAGTCCATTAATCGTTATTTCAATGAAAGATGCTTGAAAAAGATTATCACCATGGACAGAGATGAGAGCAAAGCTCGAGATAAATGAATTAATCAAGATAGCAAATTTTGCTAGAATACTGAATGATAATAAATTAATCAAGATGGCGTATTTTGTCAAAAATATAAAAAATGAATAAAATGGAAATAGGTGCCCTAGATATCGTAGCATGAGGTTCTCTCCCCCAAACTTCTTGAGGACCCTTTTGAACTTGATATGTGTTTAGAAGTCCTAAAAGACTTTGTTGATGCCCCAAGATGTAGCATCTCTCCTTATTATTAATTCGGAGAGGACAAGACTACCGCATGCCCACCTTCGATCAATATTTGAACTGCCTATTCCTGGGTTTTCAATTCAAAACCCCTTTGGTCTCAATGCGCCCTTTGCGAGTTTTCACCTTGGCCTCTACTTTTTCTTTTTCGTTCTTCTTTTCTTTTTTTCTTTTCATTTCTTTTTTTTTCAAGTGAAGTATTTATTGCTTGAATAAGAATTCTCAAGATTAGGCAGGTTCTTGCCATCCATCTTTGTCAATATCGACGCTTTTTCAGATAAGGCCTTCCACATAAGGTCCTTTATAGTTTGACATCCACTTTCTTCTGAAGTCCTTTTTCATGGGAAAGATCTTCTTCGATATCAGGTCCTCCTCATGAAATTTTGTAGGGCGAACCTTTTTTGGTGAGCTCGAATCATTTGTTTTTGATACATTTGACCATGACGGATAGCTTTCAACCTTTTCTCCTCAATCAAATTTAACTGATCATAACGGGCCTGGATCCATTCTGCTTCATCCAACTTTAGCTCTGACAAGACTTGAAGGGAAGGAATATCAACTTTGATGGGTAAAACTACCTCTATTCCATATACCAAAGAAATGAGTTGCCCCGGTAGAGGGTTTTTTATTTTTTTTTTTTTTTTGCCTCCATTGAACTGTTTATTTTGGGGCGACATGGTATTACTCCTGAATAGACTACAAACTTCTGATGACGTGCTGTTGTTCAAATTCAATCTTTTCTAGCATTTCATACCGACATATAATTGGTTGACTGCTAGCTTTGTGATATTGGCATATGAAGCAGCTTCCACCCACCTAGTGAAGTAATCGATGACCACAAAGATGACTCGATGACTGCCGAAAGCTTTTGGCGAGATCATTCCAATGACCTCCATGCCCCACATAGAGAAGGACCATGGAAAAGTCATAATATGAAGAGATAAAGGAGTCACATAAATCTTGTCTCCGTAAATTTGGTACTTATGGCATTTCTTGGTATAACTGATGCAATCCCCTTCTATGGTGGACCAGCAGTTCCCAAATCTCATGATTTACTTTGTCATTGCAAAAATCATTAGCATGTGTTCCTCAGACACCCTTATGGACCTCTTCCAAGATTTTCTTAGCCTCAACAACGTCCACACGTCTTAGCAGCTTAGACATATCATGCGAGAACATCTTTGAATTCTTGGAGTAACTCAATGACGTCTTGCTTTATCTCTGTGGCGATACAGGCTCCGATCTTCACTCTTTCTCTTCTCCTAAGCTCACACTTTCCACTAATTTTTTTGTAAGGTAGGATTTTTTTTCGACTTGCTCTACCATCCTTAACAAATCAAGAGATAAGCTACAGTCTCAATCATCTTCAAAGTCTTGAGGTTCCTCTAGACACATATCTTGCTCAAAAGAAAGTTTTGAGTCAATAGCAGTGTCGCTCATATCATTGATATCTGGAGACCTATTTAGGGACGAAGGAAGACTCAAAGAGCTTAATGAATCAAAGGATAATTATCTGTATGGTATGAGTATGAATGAAATGAAAGGAACAAAAGAATGTTTGCCAAGACAAAACACAAAGATGCATTTCATTGAAATAAAAAATAGTGGACATGTGCCTTTTTCACAAAAGGATTTTCTATTGCTCCCAGGCTTAGAGCAATAAGAGTGTTCTAAATATTACTCTAAACTGGTCCTAAAAAACACAAGAATCTACTCCATAGTCTAGTTGTTTAGAACACCACTAGGGATGTAGAAACAAATTTTTGATAGGTTTTTTTTAGTTCCTTCTTCAAAGGCACAAACATCTTTACCTTCCGAACCATCGATTTATTCAAAGAATTATAATTCTTTATCATCTATTTGGCTCCATACTAAAGTTCTAAACTCAACGTACTTTCAGATTTTAGGAAATTTATTGTATGCAATGAAATGTAATGTTGATGCATGAAAAAGATGCATGCAATGAAATGTAATGCAGATGCGTGAATGCAAAAAAAAAAAAAGACGTTGATCTTGATTCAATTCCATTAGAACAACTTTACTAGAAAACAGATCTCTTTACATAAAGCAGATATATATATGCGACTTTGCCCCCATACTCCAAGCGAAGACATCGATCCTTTTTTTCATCCGGATGTTAAGATAAATCTTACGAATTTTACAATAGATGCCTATACTAGCTCCTTTTCGCTTGATCTGGGCCACGACCCATTGATCACCCTACGATATTCTTTAGTTTCTTTGAGATGTGACAGCTCTCGAATGATCTTTGTCAGTTTGAATCCTCAAGCAGCGAAGCATAGTCGTATGTTCTTCCACGAACTTTCAGCTTTCTCTTATTGTGTTTAATCAGACCATATTCAGGTAGTCGCATTATATTCCACTTTATCAAGAAAGTCGTTTTTCCATGACAAGCTTTTCTATTTGGCAATCAAAATTGAATCAATACCTCTTTTTAAAATGAAAATGCAATGCAATCATTAACAAAACAAAACAAAACACATCAGTACAGAAGAAATAAACAACAGAATAGAACACCTATCTGGGTAACCACTAGGGTTTGGCGCGGCTTTACCTAGGGTAGGTTCTCAGGATTCACTATATGCGGCTCGGTTCTAAAGAAAGGGTACCTGAACCAGCAGATTCCTCGATCCTCACCCATTATAGGCTCATACGGATTGAGTTCAGTTCAGGGGAATACACTTCCCTGTTGCTGTACGGAGATGAAAATATCACGAAGACATAGGTACGGATGTATCTCGAAAGCGATCTGCTATCTTGCATGGAGGTGAAGACCTCACGAAGGAAATAGGTTCTCACTCCCACTTAAAAGGGAATAATCAAGCGATTATGTAATGCAATATGCATAAATATATCAAAATTCAAACCAATAGAGTAATTACAAACCGAAGTAATGATAATCGTAACGAAAACAGACAAATATACAACAAAATGATTATAGATTTAAACCAAGCTTTCGGGTGACCTCTAGGCATTCAGTGTGGTTCTACCTAGGATAGGCTCTTAAGACTTATTATATGCGGTTCGGTTCTAAAGTAAGGGTACCCGAACCAGCAGATTCCTCGATCCTCACCCATTATAGGCTCATACGGACTGGGTTCAATTCAGGGGAATACATTTCCCTATGGCCATGCGGAGATGAAAATCTCACGAAGACATAGGTACGGATGTATCCCGAAAGCGATTCACTATCCCATGCGGAGGTGAAAACCTCACGAAGGCGTAGTTTCTCACTCCCACTTAAAAGGGTAAGATCTAACGATCATGTAAATGCAATATGCAAAAACTATATTGAGAATTAAACAAATAAAGCAGATATAACAAAACGTTGCAGACTATGTGTAACAAAATGATCGTAAATTCGAACCTAATTTTCCATTTTCGACAAAAAGACAAAAAGTAATCAACTTGTGGCTTGACGCTCGTGTTTGTCCCCAGTGGAGTCACCAAGCTGTTGACACCATTGTTTTATAAAACGGGGTCGACTTGGATTTTGAAAATGAAAATGAAAATGGGAGTCGCCACCAATCTTTTTTGATGAGGTGTGATCGGGCCACCTCAAAAAGTGGTTGTTTTTAATAAACGATTTGATTTTATTAAAACAACGATCTTGGTCCACGAAATTCAGAAAAATGGGTTCGGGAGTCAGTTACGTACGAGGAAGGGTTAGCACCCTCGTAACGCCCAAAATTGGTACCTAGTTGATTAATTAATGTCATAGTGTCAAAAATTAAAAATTTTGAAGAGATTTAAAATACGATCCTTTATTGAAATGTTGAAATTTTTTGAGAAAATGGCATATTTCACGTTAATCGAGAAAGAGAATTATATCCAGTAAGTTAGGACACAATGTCTTGAATTCCCGATGCGCGAATGAATGCCAAAAATTTACTTATTTAAAAGATGTTTAGCCATCTCAGTTTAAAAAAGGGAATCATGCCCTGTAAGTTAGGACACGATCTCTTCTTAGTTCCCGAGATCGTTTAAAACTTGAAGAAAAAAGGAATCATGCCCAGTAAGTTAGGACATTATCTCTTCTTGATTCCCGAGATCGTTTAAAAGTTTAAGTTTGAAAAGATTCATATATTTGAATTTATTGTGAAAATCGAAACCCAGTAAGTTAGGGTATGACCTTCTCGAATCTAAACAGGCGATTTTGCTTATTCAAAAATCATATTTTATGCATTGAATAAAATAGTAGAAATAAAACACGGTATTAATGTGCGTGACAAAATAATAATGAACCTGATGATGTAAGTATAAATAATACAAACAACAAAATAATAAGTAAATAGAATAAAAAGGACAAAGCAATTACATATAAAAAAATAAGTAAATAAACGAGTAGAACAAAAAATGTTTATTTTAAAATGATAACGGACATATAAATAAATAAATAAATGAACACCAAGTAAACAAGGATAGTAAGGAAATGAATAGAATTATAAAAATATAAAAATGTATGTATGAATTAAAAAAAAATTAAAATACAAAATCTAGGTAGGTATATATATAATGAAAATATGTATGTCTATATATATATATATATATATATATATATATATATATATATATGTATATGTGTATGTACAAGAATTATAAAGTATGAAAATATAATTATGTATATATAAAAATACGCTGTATGTATATATATTACATAAAGACAAAAAAGGATATAAATATGTATATTATAAAATAAAACAATGTAAGTATGTATGTACATATATATATGCATATAAATTAAAAAATAAAAATATGAATAGGTATATGGATTTATATATATATGAATTATAAAAATATAAAAATATGAGTAATTATAATAATAATAATATAATAAGACAAATATATTTAAAATTTTCATAAAAAAGTATAAATGGAAATATAACAATAATAACAATAATATTGATAATAATAATAATATATTAGTTTTAATAATAATATATGATAATAAAAATAATAGCACATAATAAAATAACGTATACATATATATAAAGATAAATGAAAATATAAATAAAACAAAAATTAATAGTTTAAAAAAACGAAAGGGGTTAAATTGAAATCAGAACTAAATTTAAGGGTGAGAAAACGAAACTAAATATTGTGTGGGGATCAAATTATGAAACGCACAAAAAAGAAAGGACCAAATCAGTAAATATCCCGGTCCATTCTATACGTAACGTTTCAGTAAGGACCGAATTGAAAACACAAGAAAAAAACAAGGTGAAATTGCAAAAGTAAAAGATATTCAATTGAAAACGCAAAGAAAAGCGAAAGGACTAGGGTAGCAATTATACCCTAGTCACAAAAACGCGCGGTTCCTCCTGGGTATGGGTCGGGTCGCCCACGGGTCGTGCCAAACGACGTCGTTTTGGCACCTAAAGACCCTGAATGAAACGGTGTCGTTTCAATATCAGTATAAAAGGTAATTTTTTTTTCAAAAATGCTCATTTCGCTTCCCTCTTCTAGAGAAAAAGAAAAAAAGAAATTTCATTCTCTCTAGGGCTCTCTCCTGGTCGTGGAGTCCGACCAGTGGCCACCGCCCCAGCCGCCTTTTGTCAGTGCCGGCGCCGCCATGCACGGTGGCCAGCGAGAATAAAAAGGGACCATTTTTTATATCCTAACCCCCTGAGTCCGAATTTGGTCTCAAAACAACCAAAAAACAAAGGAAAAGGGGCCGTTCACATTCTCAACGATCTATTTTGGCACGGGAGAAGAAGTCTCCGACGACAGATGCGGATCGACTCCGGTAAGTTCTTCTTCCCTTTCCTTTTTCTTTTTTTTTTGCTTTATTTTCGTGTGTGTAGATGTGAAAAATAGAATAGAAAAACAAAATGATGAAACAAAAATTAAAATGGACGTAAATCTTATAAAACTTTTGGCAGATATTTTCCTTTTTATTTCACTTGATCCCCCCTTTTACATCGTTTTGTTTCTGGGCTTATAAAGCCGAAAGAGAATATATTTTTCATTATTTTTACTGTTTTTGCTTTTTGTGCTGCTCGTCCTTCTTTCATGCTTGTTTGCAAGTCTTCTTTTGCAGGCGTTGGAGTGGCTTGCCGTTTTGGTGCAAGGCTTGGCTGGCAGTGGCAGACCTCGGGGGTTGTGCACGCCGAAGGTGCACATGGGCAGTAGCGGCGCGAGGAAAGGCAAGGAACCCTAGGGTTCCCTGATTGTGTTCAATTTTTGGGCTTATCAGGCTTGATTTTTTTGGGCCAGTTGGGCCATTTGTAATAGACTATAATTTTATTTTGGTTTATTCTGTTGGTATGGGCTCGGGATAAATTGGGCTTGTACACCCTACTTTTTAACTATTTAAAGTTTGACAATCGTGATCATATATAATTAAGTCAATATGGAGTGCAATTCATAATCTAAAATCCAAAACACATATAATAGTATAAATCTAGATAAAATAATAAATAAGAAGTAAAAAGATGACCGAACTCCCGCCATGCCGACCTGCCAAAGTTTATGAGTTACCTGAAATCTATACAACACTATGTGAGTTTGCAACCCAGTTTGTGTAACTTACATTTAATAATGATTAGTAAATTACAATTATAATTTTAGTTCCTATAAATCATCCGGTACTTAGATTATATGTCAGATACAGATGCATGACATATCAGATACAAATACAGAATAAATTAGATTCAGATACAGATTCTTAACCCCATCTATTAAACATAATCTCCACTCATCCCAACACACAATATAGGGTATTAAGTACCCATCCATCCCTACACATCTCGTAGTGACTGTATATCACATTTCAGAATACTTGCAACATAGCTGCCAGATCAGAATGCGATCAATCGCTACTAGATTCAACAGATAATTAATCTGTCACACTTCCTTCTTTATAAAGTCCCAAACCTGATGCTGATGCAATAACAGATGCAAATATAAGTATGCGAGGTAACAAATTTAGATTATACCTAGTTAAATCAACATACATTTACTCACTTGTCTACAATATCATCATTAGGTACATAATAATAGTTTATATAGAAATAAATTATCAACTAGTGGATTTATAACCCAAATCAGACCATACAGGCCCTACGGTAGCCTACATTCATCAGAAACGACGTTTAAGTCCCTAACAAAAAATTTAAAATATTGGTTTGTACGTCTGTGTGGTTTCACACGACCTGAATAACTGGACTATGTGGTTTCACATGGCCTAGCACACGATCGTCTGATCGTCTGTGTACCTCACACGGCCTGACAAATGCACATGTCACTTGCTCGTGTGGTTTTAATGTACAAACAGTGTGTCACACGGCTTGGACACATGTCTATGTCTTTCGCCCATGTGGTCCATAGGGGCAAACAGTGAGTCATACGGCCTGGACACACGCTCATGTCCTTGGCTCGTGTGGTCCATAAGGGAAAATAGTAAGTCACATGGCCTGAACACACGCCCGTTTAACGCACACGACATACCACACGACTTGGCACACGACCACGCGACGTCAATAGCCATGTTTTTTGACATTCAAAGTTTGCAGGAAATCGAGTTTTTGATATGCACCTAAAGTTGTTTTGATGTAGAAACAACACAATAGAATCCCAAAGCCTAATTTAACCAACCGAAAACCAATGAAATGACTACCACAATGTAATTCGTACAATTTAACTTTTACTGAACTATGTTGAAAACCTTAACATAAACTTCGAATGAAACTAATGCTTACTAGCAAATCAACGATGACCACTTGAATAACCTATCAGGAAATGTTGCCTCTGACGTCTACGCCTAAAATAAAGAAGCCAGAAGAGGTTTAATCACAAGAATTTGACTCAACGAAAACGACGTTATATCAATAGAACAACCTGGCACTTTTAAGAAATTCATAATGAGATTTACACAATTAACTTTCAATCAAAACTACGACGAATGTACTTACCTGAATATACTGCAAAGGATTTAACGACAACCAACAAGAAGGAACGAACAAAGAAAATTTTAAGAGCAGGAAAAGAGAAATGGAAATCAAAACAAAAAAAGAAAAAAGAAAGAAAAATAAAAGAAAATAAAAGAAAAGGAAAGGAAAGGAAAGAATGTTAAATTTTTAATGGTTAAAACCACCAATAAAAAATCTGACAATAAGAAAAAAATATTTCCTAAAGCACACGCTGAGATTCGAACATAGAACCAGAGAGAATACAGAAGCTTAATCAACAGGCTCATTCTTGTCATGGTTTTGCACATAATTAAACTTAAATTAACTATTCAGGGGAAAAGGTTATGCTAAAATAAATAGCAAAAATTTCTATAAGTATGACTTGAACTCCTGACCTCAAACACATCCGCAGATACAAAGACTTAATTACGCTAATATTTCTTAGTCAAGCATTCAAATTTTGGGGCATTACCAAGAATATCAACAAATGGTCGAGGGAGAGGTCCATCAATGGATCTATTTTTATTCTTGGTAGAGAGAGATATCAATATTGATCGTTTTCAGATATTGTAATTATCCTATAAAAGGGTTGAGCTATTGGACTGATGAAGATATATAGAATATTACTATGAGCCAATTTATCAAAGAGATTGGCATTATTATGTGAGGGGTTTGTCATGATGATCGATCAAGAGAATAAGGGGAAAAAAAAAGAAACAACTATTAGGATGATGAGAAAATTACAAGAAAGGAGAATAGAAAAAATGTTAATGCTCATTTACCATATTAGAGATTAAGATTGAGAATATTTTTGATAATTCTTTTATGGGTACATTACACCAACAATCACTCAACTTTGATGTAGCTGACAAAACAGTCATTCTAGTTTCAATTCAATCACTTAACTTTTGAAAAATAACAAAATAATTCTTTTAACCACCTTTCATTACAGACTAACGAAAAAGTGACAAGACATTTAACGAAGCCCTTGTTATCATTAATTGGCCAGCTAGACGATTAACACCAATTTAAATAGCCTATTTTATCACTAGTTTAAGGTTTAGGTAGTAGAAGAAGAAGAAGAGAAAAAAAAAGAAGAAGATGAGGAGAAGAAATGGAGATGTTAACCTCGTGACCCGATTCAAATCCCTTTCCCAGGACTAGACTTACCTCACCTTGACCCCAGCTTTCGTCGTCAACCATCTCCGCCGCTCTTCTTCTAATCTATCTTTCATCATTTTTTGCTACAATACCTAGTCCGATTTTAACTTTGGGATCTTGCTAACCACTAACTCGACCCAGAATTTCACTTGTCGGCATTTGGCTACCTCTTTGGAGGAACCACTTCCTTTGTTCTTGAAAATCGCAGGTTCAATCGATTATTTGTTTGTCTAGATGTTCCCCTTGTTTTACTTCTGATTTTGTTTTATGCAACTTGATAATATTGGCAATGGAGTTTCTCCTCTTTTGTTTTTCTTCTTTTGATTTTGTTTTACTTCTGATTTTGTCTGATGTTCCCTTTTTGTTTATATCATATCCCAGATATGGTAATGTTGCTTTGAAAGATTTTCCCTTCACTGGTTTGGTTATGGGTACTGATAGTTTGACCCCAAATTGTCTCCAATCCCATTTCGATATGGTTTTTAAAGAGTTAATGAATTTGGGAAGTAGAAAAAGACAGTCGAATCCCAACTGTGGTGGCTCTTCTATTGGGGGTTGAAAAAGGAATAAAAAGATAGGGTGGTGGTGGTTTGGAGGTCAATGATGGTGACGGCAAAGATGGTTGTGGCGGAGGCATTGACGACAAGATTCTTGGGATGGAGAAGAAGAAGCATAAACATATTGGGCCATTTATGCAAAAAGGAAAAAATATTGGGCCATTTATTAAAAACGAAAAAGGAAGGACGGAAAAAAGTCACGCAACTTTGCCTCGTCCAACATGGCAAGTTAACTGGCCACGTCACTTGCTCCGTTAGGTCTATAACGAAAAATGTTAATGGGTGATTGATTTGTCACTTTTCGATAACGTTAGTGACCGTTTTGTTATTTTTTGAAAGTTGAGTGACTGAATTGAAACCATAGTGACTATTTTGTTAGCTACATCAAAGTTGAGTGATTGTTGGTGTAATTTACCCTTCTTTTATTTCATATAATATGCTAGATATAGAAAGTTAATATATATAGTGTTAGGATTTGGTATGCTAACAATGTGTTTTTTTATTCTACAAGCAATTTTAAAAAATTACCTTGTGTCTATTTTTTAAAAGTATTTACTTTTTTAATATTTTACTATGCTTCTATAAGACACTTGTCAATAATTCAACCGGGAGTCTTAAAACTCTAGTAACAATGTACCAAATATTTTTCCATGAACAGGTAATAAATTAATTTATAGGTGGAACAAACTTACCGATTTAAGTTAATTAACTAAACTAACCAATTGCATTTTTATTATATGTCTACGATTAAAATGTTATTATTGTATAAAATAATTTCTTAAACTTAAATTATTAAAATGTTATCATTTGGTCGGACATAAATTATTATTTCATTAAATAAAAAAAAATAAATATATAAATAACTTGTTATTTTCATAAATAGAAGGGTAGTTATAAAATATTTGACTTGGTATGCCAATGATGTTAATCAAAGAATTATTGAAAACAATGACAGCTGCTAGAAGCCATGATATGATATTTATTTTTAAAAAATTGATTGTTTTTGAAGCTTATAAGCAAATAATGTGACTATGCAGACTAATTAATAAATAATAATTTATTAATCTAATTATATATTTTTGTTGCAACTCATCAATCTAATTGTTTTTACACTTTATTAATCAAGTGGCAACTCATAAGATTCAATATCTTTGATGAAAGATGTGCACACTTTTATTGACTAAATGAGCATTTTTATGCAGCTTGAGGGCTACTAAAAGTGGAAAGAGAGTGGGGTTTTTCAAGCCTTTTATCGATTTATCTTGGGTAAAGTTGAAACAATCAATCAACTCTTCAATATACTAAAAATCTTGATCAGTAAACTTAGATAATTATTAGCTCAACTTTTATGCCACTTTGGAGATCAATAAGGACATGTGTCCCAACTACTATTGAAAAGAAATAAAAAAATCATTAAGACTGACTAAATCTATTTAAAAGTTGAGTTATTTGTTTGAAATGATATTTGAACAAGTATTTTGTGATTTGAGCTAGTCCGGCGGAAATTATCCCGACCCATGATAAATCTATGCAAGATCAGCTTCTACCACAGTGCTACAGATCCTCAGTTTTGTGAAATTAATGAAGCTTGTTGCTTTTATGACACAATCAGCACTTAAAAAAAGAAAAGGGAATGCTTGAGGTCTTTGCATTGATGATATCAAATGTAGATATTATACTATATTATATTCATGTAATTTTGTAGAAATCCCAATGACATTTTTGAAAAGTTTCAATCAAATATATTTCAGATCCTTGTGGAATATAGTTGTTTTCATGTTATATTTGTCTAAGCTCAACTAGTTCAAATGGGATTTTCTACTCCCTTTGTCTAGATAAGTATTTTGTAATAGTAAACGATAGGGTTATTTGTTTAACTTCCAAAGGTTTCTTTTTTCATGATATTTTGGAAGATTCATATAATAATATTATAATAAAAAAATAAGTTTCAACCAAAAAATAACCCACGGTTAAAAATGGGTTTGGCCTTTCAGTTACATGCATCAAAAACAAAATTATTTAGCAAATATATTTATAAAATATTGATATAAAAATAAGGAATAATATTTGGTACATTGCTTATGGAGTTTAGCATATTTCTTAAAACTTCACAAGTAGAGCTTGGGGTTAACAAGTGTTCTATTGGGGTATAATAAAATGGACATGCCAATTTTTTAAAGCTGCTTATGAAATTAAAAAAATATATATTGTTAGTATACCAAATACTCATCCTAAAAACAAATGTAGCTATAATTCAAATGATAAGATAGAGGTGTTCAAACTTAATGCCTTGTTTGGTTATCTAGCTTAATAACACAAGAAAAGCTTAATTATTACATAAGCATTAAAAAGTTTGTCATAACATAAAGAATAATTAGTATAAATTCAAACTTGAAATTAGAAGGAAGAGTAGAACTCTAGTAAAGAAAAAGACCTCTTCAAAATAAGTAAAAATAAATTCCTTCTAAAAGCAAGTCATGTGAGTAGCTAAAAATTACCAAACTAAGCTAGTTTATTATTAACTCGTGTACTTAAACATGTTGTAAAATAATACTCATACTAAATGTAACATTAGTGTCTAAAACGGAACCCTATTATGAGTGTATTTTTCAATTTTTTTATATAAAACATATGAAGAGATAAAAATGCCCTCAAAATAACATAATTTACTTTGTAAATCAATGATATTTTAGTCATTACCTAATTGAATTGGTGCTCAGTCGATTTGTGACACTAATTCAATAAAGGGCTTAATATATAATGTAGATATTATGTTATATTTAATTTATATAATATATATAATATTACAATATAACCATTAAAAAAAGGCATTTAAGTTATTCATGTTTAAAATTTTAATAAAAAAGTAAAAACAAATTATCATAAAAAATGAATGATTGTCCAGGTACATCTTTGGACAACCATTTATCTAGATTCATTCTAGATATGGTTTTTAATAATTTTATATATTTTTATAAAATATCAGGTTAGTTATATTGTTGTTGTTGCTATTTTGAAATTAAAAATATATATAACTTTTAAAAAATTAAAATATATAAAGTAAGGAAAGAGTATATAAAATTACATCAAGAATGAATCTAGGCAGATGGTTGTCCATATTTATTCTAGATGTGCTTCCTAGTCCTTTTGTATATTTTTATAAATTTATAATTTTTTATTTATTTTATTTATTATATATATTTATAAATTTATAAATTTTCAATTTTTGTAAATGTATATATATTTTATATTTTTATATTTTTTTCAAAACATTATAGCCTTTTATATATTTTTATTGTATATATATTTTTAAAAAATTGTTTTAATTTATATTTGACACGTGACATGCTAAAAACTTGGCACGTGACACCATCAAATTGGCTACTACTGTCATATCAATACAAACTAATAGTGTTAGTACAGAGGTATCAACCTAATTGATGAAATATAAATTCAGATACCAACTAGGTATAAATGAACAAATTCATGAGAAAAAATAAATATTAACCCCATAATATTATAATCTCTACTAAGTCTAAATCCAAACCCAAGAAATTTCCCAATTTATTTTATGTACAAGAATTTACATAAAAAAAAATTATCTAAATTTCGCCAAAGGTTTTCTAAGGTGAAAAGTATATTAAAGAGTGAGGATATCCTTTATATTATAGGGGAGCATATAAAAGAGTTTAGACTGAGTTCAAAGTCTCAAAACAATAAAAAATACGAGAGTCTCATGCACTTGGGACTCTAGCCAATAGCTTGAGAGCAAGTAACTCCCATGGCTAGCTGCCCATGGCCAATAGCTTGAGAGCAAGTAACTCCCCTGGCTAGCTGCCCATGGCCAAATTGCCTTCATATGGCAACAACGTTGGGATTTAATGCCTTAGGCTATCCTCTCTTGAATTGGATAAAAACAAAAAAAATTGAAGCACTAATTAGAAACCCAAATTAAATTAGTAATTAAATTAAACTTATATCCATAATTAAATAATTATCAATCTTTTTTATTTTGTTAAATCAAAACAACTTTAGATGATGTGTAAAATTTTTTTATTTATAAATTGTTTTAGTAAAAAAATTAAAATATTGGCTTTTAATTTAATTATTTATTTTATACTTAATTATTTAATTTATTCATTCAATTAAATAATAATCTACTACGTTAATTAAATTAATCCTTAGATCATCTTTTTCAAAATTAAGAAAATGCAGATACTTCTATAAATAAATTTCACAATTTATTTCTTATATCCAATTGTTCATAGTTTAACATGCATATTATTTAGAGTTATAATGAGTTAGTGAAGATACCACTTGCACATATATAATATGGGATAAATTTGCATGTAAGTAATTCTGAATTTTCATCTATTAGTTACATAGTTCTTAATTCATGGAGTGAAATCTTAAAGTACCATTATCGAACTCCAAATTATATATAATTACGAAAGTTATATTAATGATCCCTTAAAGTTATATATGTTCGAACAATTTTACAAATTTTCAAAATTGATAAAACCCAAACTTTTGTATGAATTCTCTTTGTGAAAACGCTGTCTCTGGTGACTATTCTGCGGAAGGCTTAATCCCTAAGAAAGTACATTTTAGGGATAAAGATGAGAGTGTGAATATGGATCTATTGGTAGATCATGTTGGGCAACCAACAGCTTTATGGAAAGAAAATTTAGTAGGTTCTTCTTCTAACATTGGTGGGGAAGATCTAGAGGTGAAGGAGGATTTTGAGGTGTTGGAAGGGGACATTCAAAAATCCATTATTAATGGTATTCAATGTATTCTTATACAGGATATGGAAAAAACTGTGATTTTAAAGCTCCTGGGGCGTAATATTGGTTTCTCGATTCTACAAAATAGAATCTACAGTTTATGGAAGCCATCGTTGACAGTCCATCTGATGGATATCGAGAATGGTTTCTTCTTGGCCAAATTTGTGAACAAAATAGACTACGAAAAGGTCCTCTCAAAAGGTCCTTGGATTATTTTTGGTCAATATCTGACAGTGTAACCTTGGACGGTGTCCTTTGATCGAACACAAATGTTTCTGAGCATGGTGATGTCGTGGATTAGATTTTCGGGGTTGCTAGGTTACATGTACAAGTGCAAGATATTAGTGGAAATAGGGGGATTGGTGGGCAAGGTCACAAAGTTAGATATGAATACGGATAATAGAGTGAGAGGTAGATTTGCACATATGGATGTATATGTTACTTTGGACAGGCCACTAGTGTCCCAAGTTTTAATCAATGGTAAAATATAGAGAGTCAAGTATGAATTTTTACTGAAGGTCTGTTTCCACTATGGAAGGTACAGCCACATGAAAAATGTTTGCTCTTTTACGATTTCTGAACCCAGAGTGGAAAAGAACCTGCCATCTTCTAAAATGCTGTAGGTAGTAGTGAGCATGACTGTTGAAGAAACGAGTGAGAATGGTGGATCTTATGGGCCTTGGATGCTTGTTGAGGAGAGATCACGATGAAAATTAAGGGATTCTTCACAGTCTGTCTCTAGAATCATTGTAAAAAAAACGAGAGGTATCGTTTTAAGGCCTTATCTGAAATGGAAAAAATCGTTGGAATAGATGCTAGAGATAAATATGAATATCTATATAATCGTAAGAATAAGGGGAGAGAAATTTTACCTGGAGTCAATCTAGGGATTGAAATTTCCCACTGCAATGTTAGTTGTTTGGATAATAGGACTCAAAGCTTGTTGGATAATAGGGCTCAGAATAGAGGCCCTCTGAATGAATTAGGATTTAAGAATTTGGTAGGCCTTTCAAGGTTAATTTATAACGATAATGGGTGAGATGTTGGGCTTGTTTGGTCCAAAAAATAGGTTGATGGTTTAAGGGTACTGCATAATGGGCTTCTAAGGGCCTAGGGGAAAGCAGCTTAGCATTGGGCATTAAATTGGGTAAGTGGAACGGGTCACCTAATGGGTTAGTAGTAAGTACGGATCCACTCTTGTAGGATCGGGGTGTAGAGGAATTTGGCAAGAAAAGCTTGTTTGCAGCGATTACTAAAAATGGGAAAAATATTCGGGTCATTGTTGGGGGCTCTTCAAATTCAGGCTCTGACCTTTTCAATGATGGAGTCGATATCAATTTAGAACCTTTCTCTCATCCAAGTCTTTTGTCGAAAGAACCCATTGATGTTATAGAACTTGTTGAAACAGTTGACGACCTCAATCTTTACAGACACACATGAGTCACTTTTAAAAGGATCAAAGTCCCTTACACCGATGATTCGAGGGATGGGGGTTTCATTTTGATTCCAGCTAGAGGGAAATCAAAGAGCTCGAGTAGCGTTTTGGTGGAGAAAGTTAGGTCTACATGCTTCCCAAAAAACTAGATAAAACTTTACATGGAAAGGGAAGCAGATTTAAGGCAAACAGCTCGCCTAAGGTTGTTTTGCGTGATTCCATAGCCCGTTTGGCTGAGGCAATATCGTCATAGTTGTTTGAGGAGTTGGGCCTAGGTGATCCAACTAAAGCCATTGGACTTCAGGCCTGAAATGTTTATCCTGGGTAGTAAGATTTAATTTTTTTTATTTTTATGGATTTTAATCTAACGATATTTTCTTGGAATTGTCAAGGTTGCGCTAGCAGTAAATTTCTTCATGTTTTCTAAGAGTATAATGTTGAGCATGGACCAGATATTGTGTGTCTACTGGAACCTAGAGTAAGCTGTAAAAAAACTAATTTGATTATTAACAAATTGGGCTTTAATTATTCTCACTGTGTTGAAGCTATAGGTTTTTAGGTGAAATATGGGTAGGTTGGAAATAATTTGTTTGAATTAAAATTATTCATAATCACTCTCAGTTTACTTTCCTACGTGTTTCTGGCAGTGTTCCTTCTAATTCTATTCATATTATTTTTGTTTATGGTAGTCCAGATAGGAGAAAGAGAGGGAAATATGGGACGAGTTGAAAGAAGCTTTACCTCAAGAACCCTTTGATGGGAGATTTTAATGCCATTCTCTCACTTGATGATAAAAAAAAAGCAATAGTGTTATAGGGACGAGATGTAATTATTTTGGAAATTTTGTTGATTCTTATAATTTGCAAGATTTGGGGTACATTGGACCATCCTTTACTTGGCAAAGAAGTAGCACATCTGTGAGGCTTGATCGGGCATTAGCTAATGATTCTTGGGTTTCTTCTTTTCCACATTGTCGTGTTTATCATCTCCCGTGAGTTAAGTCTGACTATAGGCCCATTCTTCTAAGGATGAAATCGAAAATAAGTTTGCCTAAAGAAAGACCCTTTCAATTTCTTGCAGAGTGGACGAAACACGCTAAATTTTCTTCTTTTCTAAAGGATAAGTGAAATTTTTCAGGTAACATGCTTGATTCTATTGCTGATTTTACCTCACATGTTAAGGATTGGAATAAGTCAGTTTACGGATTTATAGGAACTCGAAAAAGGCAACTTATGAGATTACTTTTAAGTATTCAAAAGGCGATAGAGCAATCGACCTCTAATTGGTTAGTCAAACTTGAAATGGAGGTTCGTGATGAATTGGAAATCTACTCACTCATGAGGAGCTTCTTTGGAGACAAAAGGCTAGGTGCGACTGACTTCAGTTAGGGGATCATAACACTAAATTTTTCCAATTGACATATGATCCAAATACATAAATTTAATCGTATCATGGATTTGTGCATTGATAATGGGGAATGGTGTTCAAACCAGAATATTCTTAAAGATGAGGCAATGAGTTTTTTTGAGAGGTTTTATGGAAAAATTCTTGATCCATCGAGAAGTCTCCCTTCCAATATTTTCTCACGTTTAAAGTCTCAAGACATTGGCTTTTGGAAAAGTTCGCTTCGAATGAAGAGATCAAGAGGGCCTTATTCGACATGGATCCTTTGAAGGCTCCATAAAGTGATGGCTTTCATGTGCACTTCTTCTAAAGTCAGTGGGACATTGTTGGTAATGATGTCTGTAAATGGGTCTAAGGTGTTTTTGCGAGTAGCAATATTGAACCGGATCTTAATAATACCCTATTTGTGCTTATTTTGAAGAAAAATAGTCTTGAGGGTTTTAGTTAATTTCGACTAATTAGTCTCTTCTCGGTTTTATACAAATTGGTGATGAAAGTGATTGCTAACAGATTTAAATTGGTGTTTCCTAATTTCAACTCATAGGAATAAGTTGGTTTCATTATTGGTCACAATATCTCTGATAATGTTATTATAGCACAAGAAGTCATTCATTCCAAGCGTAGTTAGCGGAATAACAAAAAATGATGGAGATCAAATTAGACTTGGAGAAGGCTTACGACAGAGTGAGTTGGGATTTCATTAGTGCTTCTATCAGGCTGTTGAGATCCCTGAATTCCTCAGATCTGTGATTATGGCGGCTATTATTTCTTCTTCTATGCAAATTGTAACAGCCCGATTCTGGGCCTAGTCAGAATAGTGGTTTCGGGACCACAAATCCGACGAGGAAAAATATTATTATCATTAAATTTTTATGGTCTACAATTTCACAAAAAAAATTTGTAAAATTTCGTTCGAAAATTTCGACGTTTGGGCACTCAATTTAGTCAAAAGGACTAAATTGTAAAAAGTGCAAAAGTTGAGTTCTACATGTTAGAAGTGTCTAATTCTTATGAAATTTTAAATTAGAGGTTCTTATATGGTAATTAGACCATTAGTTAATTGATGGACAAAAATGGGCATAGAATTAGTGAAATAGATTTTTTTAAATAAGGGCATTTTAGTCATTTGGTTAATAAATAGAATTAAATGGGAAAAAGATGGCAAAATATGCTCATCTTCTCCATAGTTGCTGCCAAATATTGGAAGACACTATAGCTAGGGTTTCTTCACTTTTTTAAGCTCATAGTAAGTGCATCCTAGCCCCGTTTTTAATGTTCTTCGCATATTTGAGATTCTCGTAGCTCGGTTTAGCTTATTTTACCATTAATTTATGTTAGGGTTCATATTTGGAAAAATACCCATAGGTGAAATGTGTTTATTTTGCTATTTTATGGTAGAATATGAAGCTAGAAATTGTTAAACAATTTTTCCTAAGCGATTTTAAGTGAAAACGGGTAAATTGACATAACTGGTAAAAATAATTAATGTTCAAAAGTATGTGTTAGAGTGAGAATTTGATGTTGCCATAGAAGGGAAAAGTGTTCAGCATGTTCCAAACCATAAGAATAAGGAATGAAATTTAATTTTCGAGCTTAGGGACAAAAGTGTAAATATGCAAAAGTTTGGGGACAAAATTATAATTTTGTGAAAATTGAGTCGAGGGTTGTTTTAATAAATGTGAATACTAAATAAGCTAAATTTACTATTATAGATCAAGAAAGACGAGGAGACAACCTCAATCGGGGAAAAGAGAAGATTGTGGAGTAAATTGCAAAATTTTGATATTTTGCACCGAGGTAAGTAAACATGTGAATTGATGCATTATTTTGATATTATTCGATATATGTTGAGATTTAATTGAACATAGAACAAATAGTTGGCATAAATCCTCAAAACGTGGGTAAGTTGGGAAAGATGGTAAAATGTTGAAAAATAAAATTTTAGTTGAACACTCGGAATAAGCCGAAATACCTTGAATATAAAGGGGGTTGTTAAGTGTTGATTCCCCCAAGGGTTTGCTAAGTGCTGATTCCCCGAATCATTGGTGGTTGCTAAGTGCTGATTCCACCATATCTTAAATGTGAAAGGGGTTGCTAAGTGCTGATTCCCCGAATTATTGGTGGTTGCTAAGTGTTGATCCCACCGTATCTTAAATGTGAAAGGGGTTGCTAAGTGCTGATTCCCCTAATCATTGGTGGTTGCTAAGTGCTGCTTCCACCGTATCTTTGAATATGAAAGGGGTTGCTAAGTGTTGATTCCCCGAATCACTGGTGGTTGCTAAGTGCTGAATCCACTGATAACGGGTAACATTCCGAGTGTTCAACAGGGTAATTGGAAAGGTGAATGTATATATAAGGTGGACAAGATTATGTGAGTAATATTGGGTTTGATACTAAATCAACCCATGTGTAAGATGGAAGGAAATATCAAATCTACAAAAGAGCAAATTTAAATACAAAACAGTTTTGAACAACAGCAGTTGGGTAACTTTGAAAAATCACCATAACTGGTGGAAAATGAATTAGAGGTTAAATAATATATGAAATTGAATCTGAATGAGTCTATTTTCATATGAAAGAAATATCGAAAACAAAAGAGTTGTATATTTGGGGATATTTTAATTTTATTGAGACAGGGTTGAATTGATTTCGAAATCCCCTGTTCCAAATTTGGAAAATCACCAAAAATGGTAAAAAAATAATTATGGCTTGAAATTTACATATTTGAATTCCTTAATGAGTCTATTTTCAAGAGAAACAAATTGGAACATTTTTTGAATTTTTTACAGAGATTTAAGTAAATTTTAGTAAGGAGAGGTCAGAACTATCAGGCAGTGAAATAGGGGAAGTTTAAAGAATAAACTGTACTAATTGGCTAAACCAAAAACTCTGAAATTTTATGGTAGAAAGATATACGAGTATAGTTTTGGGGAAAATTTACGGAACTTAATTTGGAGCCCTGTAGCTCTAGATAAAAATAAATTAGTGACCGTGATGCAGAAAAATAGCTTGCTGGAAATTGAACAAACAATGAAATTTATGTGTGATTAAAATTATGTTACTAGGTAATCATGTGAGAAATTTATTTATTTGTCATATGTTTACTTACTAAGCTATATGCTTACTCTTCTTTATTTTCCCTTGATTATAGTGACATCAATCAGCTCGAAAATTGGACGAAGTCAGAACATCATCCACACTATCATCATCTTTTGGGTATTTTGCAATCAACACTTTTGAAACATGACATGTATAGATGACTTAATGTAATGTGGTATAAATATATATATAAAATATTGTTCGGTTTAAAATGTTGGTGTTTATCATTGGATAAATTGTGTCTGAACATATAAATGTATTTGGTTGAAATATTGAAGTCGTTTAAAATTGTGTTTGAAAATTTGCAGGGGTTTTATGTAAAAATAAGCAGAGATACTGCCGAAATTTATAAAAAAAATATTTAGTGACAATGTATCGCAATTAGAACAATTACAAGTGTCTGAGTTCTAGTAATACCTCATACTCTGTTTCGGCAAGGAACACGGGTAAGGGGTCTTACATTTTAGTGGTATCAGATCTAAGGTTTAGCCGGTTCTTGGACTAATAAAATATGCGTGAAAGTCTATCTATACATGCCGTAATAATATTGTGATAGTGTGATGATTTCTGACTTTTAAAATTGTGTTTATTTTTTATATAGTAAATGGAACCAGACTGAGCTGTAATGGATGATGTAAAAAGTAATACGTCGGCTCCCGCGCAAGGGACCGCACCTGGGGAAAGTAGACACGAAACACAAAGTCAGGATGAGGCTAGAGAAGCCTTTCTTCATATGATGAGCAATTGGTATACAGAATTTGTTCGTGCAAATCCGAATGTTCAACCTCCTCCACCCCTCCTATTTCTCAACCGGTCCCCGTAGCTCTACAAGGTGTTAATTTGGTAAGATTAAGTAAACCTCCCGTTGATAAAATCCGAAAGCAAGGGGCTGAGGATTTCAGGGAAAATATAGATAATGATCCAGAAAAAGCTGAGTTTTGGCTTGAAAACTCTATTCGGGTTTTTAAAGAGCTATCTTGTACTCCCGAGGAATGCTTGAAATGTGATGTATCTTTACTGAAGGATTCAGCATACCGTTGGTGGAAAACATTAATATCGGTGGTTCCGAAAGAAAGAGTTACATGGGATTTCTTCCAGAAAGAATTCAGAAAGAAATATATAAGTCAACGGTTTATTGATAAAAAACGCAAGGAGTTTCTTGAATTGAAACAGGGCCGAATGTTTGTGGCAGAATATGAAAGGGAGTTTGTTAGGCTCAGTAAATATGCGTCGGAATGTGTGTCCACGGAGGCCATTATGTGCAAAAGATTTGAAGAGGGGTTAAATGAAGATGTCAGATTGTATATTGGGGTTTTAGAGTTGAAAGAATTTGTAGTGTTGGTTGACCGAGCTTGGAAAGCTGAAGAATTGAGTAAAGAAAAGAGAAAAGTAGAGATTAAAGCTCGAGATGTATGAAAAAGGTCAACGAGCAAGATATTTCAATCCCAACCAAAGAAGCTTAAAGGGATGGATCCACGATCAACTGGTTCAGTTGGGTATTCACGTAGAGATTGAGGGAAGTCCTACCCCGGAGCTAAAACTCAAGCTACCTCAATGGCAAGTGTGGGTAATGTAGGAAATAATAGACCCGAGTGTTAACAGTGTGGCAGGCGACATGTATGTGAGTGTTGGGGATTTAGACGAGCCTGTTTCAGGTGTGGTTCTCAAGAGCACTATATAAAAGATTGTCTTGAGAGGATAGCAGAAGAGAGATTACAGAGAGTTGGATCGGGTGATGCTGTTAGTAGAGGTAGACCACCGAGGAATGCTGGGAGCAAAATCAGCGGTAAAAGTATGGTAAAAGATACGGCTGGGAGATCAGAAACTAAGGCGCCTGCCAGAGCTTATGCCATACGTGCTCGTGAGGATGCATCATCTCCTGACGTGATTACTAGTACATTTTCTCTTCATGATATTGATGTTGTTGCTTTGATTGACCCTGGGTCTACTCATTCATATGTATGTGTGAATTTAGTATCTAGTAAGAATTTTCTTGTTGAAAATACTGAATTTGTGGTTAAAGTATCAAATCCTTTAGGAAAATATGTCTTAGTTGATAAGGTTTACAAGAATTGCCCTCTGATGATTCATGGTCACTGTTTCCCGCCTAATTTGATGTTGTTACCATTTGATGAGCTTGATGTTATTTTGGGGATGGATTGGTTGATATTGCATGATGCCAAGGTAAATTGTAGACAGAAAATCCTGGAATTGAAATGTGAAAATGGTGAAATTCTCCGGGTTAAAGCAGAAGAGCCGAATAAATTGCCTATGGTGATTTCACACATGTCTGCTCAGAAATACTTGAGAAAAGGATATGAAGCTTATCTTGCTTATGTGTTGAATACTGGTATAACTGGGTCGAAGCTTGAATCAGTGCCGATAGTCTGTGAATTTTCGGATGTATTTCCAGAGGAATTGCCTGGGTTACCTCCGAATAGAGAAGTTGAGTTTGCTATTGACTTATTACCTGGTACTGCACCGATTTCTATTGCACCGTATCGGATGGCTCCGACTGAGTTGAAAGAATTAAAAGCTCAGTTACATGAGTTGACAGATAAAGGATTTGTGAGACTGAGTTTTTCTCCCTGAGGTGCTCCTGTATTATTTGTGAAAAAGAAAGACGGCACTATGAGACTTTGTATTGACTATCGTCAGCTCAACAAAGTGACTATAAAGAACAAGTATCCTCTGTCGAGAATTGATGATTTGTTTGACCAACTAAAAGGAGCAACAGTGTTCTCAAAGATTGATCTGAGGTCTAGTTACTATCAGTTGAGAGTTAAGGAGTCCGATGTGCCAAAAACCGCTTTCAGAACGAGGTATGGACAATATGAATTTCTAGTAATGCCTTTGGTTTAACTAATGCTCCGGCTATTTTTATGGATTTAATGAACTGAATTTTTCGGCCGTATCTGGATAAGTTTGTGGTGGTGTTCATAGATGATATTTTAATTTATTCTCGAGATAAATTCGAGCACGCTGAACATTTGAGAACTGTGTTGCAGATTCTGAGAGAGAAGAAATTGTATGCTAAATTCAGCAAAAGTGAGTTTTGGCTTCGTGAGGTCGGATTCTTGGGACATATAGTTTCAAGTGAGGGTATTCGAGTTGATCCAAGTAAAATTTCAGCGATTGTTGATTAGGAACCACCAAAGAATGTGTCCAAGGTTAGAAGCTTTCTGGGCTTAGCTGGTTATTACAGATGTTTTGTTAAGGGATTCTCGATGATTGCTTCTCCTATGAATAAGTTACTGCAAAAGAATGTCAAGTTTGAATGGACCGATAAATGTCAACAAAGTTTTGAGAAATTGAAGGCATTACTGACTGAGGCGCTAGTGTTGGTACAACCTGAGTCAGAGAAGGAGTTTATAATTTACAGTGATGCATCGTTGAATGGTCTTGGGTGTGTGTTAATGCAAGAGGGCAAAGTAATAGCTTATGCTTCGAGACGACTAAAACCGCATGAGAAGAATTATCCGACGCATGATTTTGAATTGGCTGCCATTGTTTTTGCTTTAAAAATTTGGCGTCATTATTTATATGGTGAGAAATGCCTAATCTTCACTGATCATAAGAGTTTGAAGTATTTAATGAATCAAAAAGACTTGAATTTACGACAACGAAAATGGCTTGAACTAATAAAAGACTGAGCTAGTGATTGACTATCACCCTGGAAAAGCTAATGTAGTTGCCGATCCCTTGAGCAGGAAATCTTTATTTGCTTTGAGAGCTATGAGTACGAGATTAACTTTATTTGATGACGGCTCAATTTTCACTGAATTGAGGGCTAGACTGTTATTCTTTCAGCAAATTCGAGAAGCTTAAAAGAATGACAGTGAATTGCAAGCTAGGAGAGCTCAATGTGAATCAGTTGTTGACTCAGATTTTCAAATTAGATCAGATGATTGTCTGATGTTTCGGGATAGGGTATGTGTACCGAGAAATGATGAGTTGATTCGGACCATTTTATGTGAAGCACACAATGATGATTAGTCAGTTCACCCAGGTAGTGTGAAAATGTATAATGATTTGAAGAAATTGTATTGGTGGTCGGGCATGAAAAAGGATATCTCAAAATTTGTATCAAAGTGTTTAATTTTCCAACAAGTGAAAGCTGAGCATCAAGTACCATCGGGTTTACTTCAACCAGTAATGATTCCAGAGTGGAAGTGGGACAACATCACGATGGATTTTGTGACGGGATTGCCTCTGACTCCAAAGAAGAAGGATGCTATTTGGGTAATTGTTGATAGACTGACAAAGTCAGCCCATTTTATACCGGTACATATTGATTATTCACTTGACAAGTTGGCGGAGTTATATGTTGCGGAAATAGTGAGATTACACGGGGTGCCTAAGTCTATTATATCGGATAAAGATCCGAGGTTCACTTCGAGGTTTTGGATAAAGTTGTAAGAAGCCTTGGGTACAAAATTGAACTTTAGTACTGTGTTCCATCCACAAACTGACGGGCAATCAGAAAGAGTTATTCAAGTTCTTGAAGATATGCTCTGGTGTTGTATTTTAGAATTTGAAGGCAGTTGGGAGAAATATCTACCATTAGTTGAATTTGCTTACAACAATAGCTATCAGTCAAGTATACGAATGGCACCGTATGAAGCATTATATGGATGTAAGTGTAGAACCCCTTTATATTGGACTGAGCTCAGTGAGAACCGGATTCATGGAGTTGACCTAGTGAAAGAAACTAAAGAAAAAGTGAAAGTAATCCGTGACTGTTTAAAGGCTGCTTCAGATTGACAAAAGTCATATGCAGATTTAAAGAGGAAAGAAATTGAGTTTCAAGTGGGCGATAGAGTGTTCTTGAAAGTATCTCCGTGGAAGAAGATTTTGAGATTTGGCCGTAAAGGCAAATTGAGTCCACGTTTTATTAGACCGTATGAAGTTATTGAAAGAATTGGACTTGTAGCTTATCGGTTAGCTTTACCGGCAAAGTTGGAAAGAATACATAATGTGTTTCATGTGTCGATGTTGCGACGCTATCGTTCTGATCCTTCACATATAGTTTCTCCCACAGAAATTGAAATTCGACCGGATATGACTTATGAAGAGGAACCGATAAAGATTCTGGCTCGAGAGGTTAAACAGTTAAGAAATAAAAGTATAGCTTTAGTAAAAGTGTTGTGGCAAAGACATGGAATGGAAGAGGCTATGTGGGAACCGGAGGAAGTTATGAGGAAACAGTACCCAAATCTCTTTTCCGGTAAGATTTTCGAGGACGAAAATCCCTAAGGGGGAGAATTGTAACAGCCCAATTTTGGGCCTAGTCGGAATAGTAGTTTCGGGACCACAAATCCAAAGAGGGAAAATATTGTTATCATTATATTTTTATGGTATACAATTTCACAGAAAAATTTCGTAAAAATTTTGTTCGAAAATTTCGACGTTTGGGCACTCAATTTAGTCAAAAGGACTAAATTGTAAAAAGTGCAAAAGTTGAGTTCTACATGTTAGAATTGTCTAATTCTTATGAAATTTTAAATTAGAGGTCCTTATGTGGTAATTAGACCATTAGTTAATTGATGGACAAAAATGGGCATAGAATTAGTGAAATAGATTTTTTTTAAAGTAAGGGCATTTTAGTCATTTGGTTAATAAATAGAATTAAATGGGAAAAAGATGGCAAAATATGCTCATCTTCTCCATAGTTACTGCCAAATTTTGGAAGACACCATAGCTAGGGTTTCTTCACTTTCTCAAGCTCATAGTAAGTGCATCCTAGCCCCGTTTTTAATGTTCTTCGCATATTTGAGATTCTTGTAGCTCGATTTAGCTTATTCTACTATTAATTTATGTTAGGGTTCATATTTGGAAAAATACCCATAGGTGAAATGTGTTTATTTTGCTATTTTATGGTAGAATATGAAGCTAAAAATGATGTTAAATAAATTTTGCTAAGCGATTTTAAGTGAAAACGGATAAATTGACATAATCGGTAAAAATAATTAATGTTCAAAAGTATGTGTTAGAGTGAGAATTTGATGTTGCCATAGAAGGAAAAAGTGTTCAGCATGTTCCAAAACATAAGAATAAGGAATGAAATTTAATTTTCGAGCTTAGGGACAAAAGTGTAAATGTGTAAAAGTTTGAGGACAAAATCGTAATTTTGTAAAAATTGAGTCGAGGGTTGTTTTAATAAATGTGAATATTAAATAAGCTAAATTTACTATTATAGATCAAGAAAGATGAGGAGACAACCTCATTCGGGGAAAAGAGAAGATTGTGGAGTAAATTGCAAAATTTCAATATTTTGCACCGAGGTAAGTAAACATGTGAATTGATGCATTATTTTGATATTATTTGATATATGTTGAGATTTAATTGAACATAGAACAAATATTTGGCATAAATCCTAAAAACGTGGGTAAGTTGGGAAAGATGGTAAAATGTTGAAAAATAAGATTTTGGTTGAACACTCGGAATAAGCCGGAATACCTTGAATATAAAGGGGGTTTCTAAGTGTTGATTCCCCCAAGGGGTTGCTAAATGTTGATTCCCCAAATCATTGGTGGTTGCTAAGTGCTGATTCCACCGTATCTTAAATGTGAAAGGGGTTGCTAAGTGTTGATTCCTCGAATCATTGGTGGTTGCTAAGTGCTGATTCCACCGTATCTTTGAATGTGAAAGGGGTTGCTAAGTGCTGATTCCCCGAATCATTGGTGGTTGCTAAGTGCTGAATCCACCGATAACGGGTAACATTCCGAGTGTTCAACAGGGTAATTGGAAAGGTGAATGTATATATAAGGTGGACAAGATTATGTGAGGAATATTGGGTTTGATACTAAATCAACCCATGTGTAAGATGGAAGGAAATATCAAATCTACAAAAGAGCAAATTTAAATACAAAACAGTTTTGAACAACAGCAGTTAGGCAACTTTGAAAAATCACCATAAATGGTGGAAAATGAACTAGAGGTTGAATAATATATGAAATTGAATCTGGATGAGTATATTTTCATATGAAAGAAACATAGAAAACAAAAGAGTTTTATATTTTGGGATATTTGAATTTTATTGAGAGAGGGTTGAATTGATTTCGAAATCCCCTGTTCCAAATTTGGAAAATCACCAAAAATTGTAAAAAAATAATTATGGATTAAAATTTACATGTTTGAATTCCTTAATGAGTCTATTTTCAAGAGAAATAAACAAGAACATTTTTTGAATTTTTTACAGAGAGTTAAGTAAATTTTAGTAAGCAGAGGTCAGAACTATTGGGCAGTGAAATAGGGGAAAGTTTAAAGAATAAAATGTACTAATTGGATAAACCAAAAATTCTGAAAATTTTATGATAGAAATATATATGAGTATAGTTTTGGGGAAAATTTACAAAACTTAATTTGGAGCCCTGTAGCTCCAGATAAAAATAAATTAGTGACCATGATGCAGAAAAATAACTTGCTAGAAATTGAACAAACAATGGAATTTATGTGTGATTAAAATTATGTTACTAGGTAATCATGTGAGAAATTTATTTATTTGTCATATGTTTACTTACTAAGCTATATGCTTACTCTTCTTTATTTTCCCTTGGTTATAGTGACGTCAATCAGCTCGAAAATTGGACGAAGTCAGAACATCATCCACACTATCATCATCTTTTGAGTATTTTGCAATCAACACTTTTGAAACATGACATGTATAGATGACTTAATGTAATGTGGTATAAATATGTATATAAAATACTGTTCAGTTTAAAATGTTGGTGTTTATCATTGGATAAATTGTGTCTGAACATATAAATGTATTTGGTTGAAATATTGAAGTCGTTTGAAATTGTGTTTGAAAATTTGCGGGGGGTTTTATGGAAAAATATAAGCAGAGATGCTGCCGAAATTTATTAAAAAAATATTTAGTGACAATGTATCGCAATTAGAATAATTACAAGTGTCTGAGTTCTAGTAATACCTCATACTCTGTTCCGGCAAGGAACACGGGTAAGGGGTGTTACACAGATCCTCTAGAATGGAGTTCTCACTCAGAAATTTAAGCTAGTTAGAGGGATCAGGCAGGGGTGTCCACTATCGGCCTTATCTTTTTGTTCTGTGTATGGAATGGTTAGGATCATTATTCGTGCGAAAATTGATGATGGTAAATGGTGCCCAATTCATCTTTCAAAATTGGGTCCGGCTTTATCTTATATATTTTTTGCGAATGATCTGGTTATATTTTGCAAAGTAGAGTTGGGACAAGATTTTCTCTTAAAGCATTCTGAAGCATTTAGAGTTGGGACAAGCTTCTCTTAAAGCATTATGAAGCATTTTTGAGACTTCTTTAGGCATAAGATCAGTGCGCAGAAAAGTAATATGTGTTTCTCTAAAGGAGTTGAGGTTGACCTTAGAAATCAGATTAGTTAATTATTTGGTTTCCAAGAAGTTCAGAATCTTGGTATTTACTTGGGACTCCCTATTCTTCATTATGGAGTTACTAAGAGTATTCTGAATTTTGTTGTGGAAAAGGTGAGACGTAAGTTACAAAGTTGGAAAGCTAGGAAGCTGTCTGTTACAAGAAGAGTCACTTTGGCTTAATCAGTTCTCTTGGTTATCCCTAATTACTTCATGTAGTCCATGCTGATATTGAAAGGTACCTGCATTAAGACCGAGCATATTGTAAGTCAGTTTATATGGGGTTATTCTAGTGGTCATCCAAAACTTGCTTTGGTCGGGTGGTACTCTATATGTCAGCCAAGGTCTCGGGGTGGTCTTGGGTTTCAACATCTTCATGACCAAAATAACTAGTTGCTAATAAAGGTTGAGTTTAATTTAGTCACCAAGGAGGATGCTTTATGGGTACAAGTCCTGCGAGCAAAATATGGATGCAAAAATCAACTTCCGAAATTTATTGGTAGGAGGCAGTGCTTGCACTTATGGCGATCCCTAGCTAAGGTTTGGCCTCTCTTCAGTGAAGACTTAGCTTGGTCTATTGGTAATGGCACCAATATTAGATGTTAGAAATATTCTTGGATTCCTGGAGTAAGCCCTCTACTATCGTATGTTCCCACTCATGTAAATTTGGACTTGGATTGTATCCTAAGAGACATGATAATGCCTGATGGTTCTTAAAATCTGGATTTATTTCACATTTGGTTGCCCGAAGAGATGATCAAACATATTGTAAGTATTCCCCCTCCACATCCTGCCTCTGGTTTGGATAGGGCGGTTTGGGCTTGTTCGAGTTTAGGAACCTTTTCTGTTCGAAGCGCCTATTAGAGTCTAAAAGTGGAGTCTTGAACCCCAAAGAAGCCAATTGAAAGGACATCTGGAAATACCGAGGACCCTAAAGAATCAAAATTTTCCTTTGGTTAGCTTCTAAACAGAGGCTTTTTACTAATTTAGAACGCACTCGGAAGGGAATCAGACATGTCAGTTCTTGTCTTCTATGCATTCATGACATCGATGATATTCTTTATGTGTTACAGGGTTGTCTGATAGCAAAGGAAGTGTGGATGCTTGTGGTCCCATTTGAACAACACATGTTTCTTTCTAACTTTTTTCAGGTTTGGTTTTCTTCTAATCTTTGTTGCCACATGAGATTGTGGGATAAGGGAGCTGCGTGGTCATGTCTATTCGGTCTAATCGTTTGGCAAAATCGAAATAATATGAATTTATTCAGCTTTCAGAATGTCAATTGGCCAGCTTACGAACTTCTCAAAGTCTCTCTCAATTAGGCAAGACAATATCAAATTACCCATAATGGTTACAAGATCAAACCATTTACTGCGGATGTTCAATCACACTCTAATGAAAAGTGGGTTCATTTATTCTCTAATGGAGCAGTGGCTAGAAACTCTGAGAGTGCTTTGGCTAGCGGTGTGGTACATGATCTAGGCGGTAAATGGATATTGGGTTTTAATATATATCTAGGAAGTTGTACACCTTTTGAGGCGGAACTTTGGGGTATTTTGGACGGGCTCCTTATTTTATTAAATAAGGGATACAGATGTACCACAATTCAAACAAATAAACTAGAAGTAGTTAATGCATTGACTGTTAAGGGTTGGAAGATTTAGGAATTACATTGCTCAGAAGGATTAAATGGATCATGAGTTCTGAAGGATAGTGGGTGATCAAATATATTCCCAGGGAGTGCAACTTGATTGTGGATTGATTGGCAAAGCTCAGCTTAGCATGGAAATCAAATTTACAGATTATTGTTTTGCCTCCTAATGATATTTTAGAGATTCTTCAACAAGAAAAAACGTGTGGATTTTTTTAGCGTTTAATTTGATGTAATTTCATTTTATTTGTTTTTTCACCAAAAAAATAGTTATATATGTTCTCTTAGCATGATCACTTTTATCTCAATGTTCTATTTTATCTTCAATAATGAAAATCATCATCGCTTCTCTAAGTAATGATTAACTTTTTTTTTTAAGACAAATGAGTCATGGCCACATTCCATTTTCATAAACCGTACAATGTCATTAAGAAGATACCATTAACTCTTTACATGAATTATGATTCCACTATCTATAATTGAAACTACATCATGTATAAGTTACATACCTAATATACCAACATTTTTCTTACTATTTCGAGATGCATAGATTTTTAGTACATCAAAGTATGCAAGTCATACATATATAGTCTTTCACTTACTTGAGATTAAGGGAAATACACAATGAACGTCACAAGAAAATTAATCTATAAACATATTTATGATCAATTTATCTTGAGTCCAGTTCAATATATTGTTAATCTAGACAATTATATCTATGTCTCTATCTTGGGTCTCAACCTTACTTCGATAGGCAACACAAATTACTTTTTTAATAAAATTTTTAAATAACATAACAGTCATACCATGAATCATTTTTAAATTACCTATTATCTTAAGTTATCTTTTTCATTACAAAACAATCTCTGTGATGTTACATATAATTAGTTAAAACTTTTGGTAATTAATGAGTAGATATTTTCTTTAAAGAATTGTTTTTCATGAAAAAGCTAATGATGAGGTCATATACATTTAGAATCAAAGTTGGAACCAAAAACTGTGAACTAGTTGAACTGGTAAAAAATTGGTTAAACCATTTTTTTTATTTTATGTTTTTAGTCCAAATCAATGGCTCGAACTGAGAAAAAAGCCTAATTCACCTAACCAACCCAAATACTTAAAATGATTAAAAAATAAAAACACTAACCTAAATTGGTGTGTATAATTGATATATATATGCCATTATTGTTACTTATTTGAATTTATAATTCTTTTCTTATTTTTTTATTTTCCCTTATTTTCTCTTTTTTCTAGCACGTGTGATGCTCGTCTTGTAAATTCGATCGCCATTGAATTAGTAATTATTAGCAATTTTAGCGAGGAATCCCATCAGGCAGATGCATACTAAAGAAGAAAGCAATCGCCACTTTGATGAAATTCACCTCAATGTGCTTTTGAAAGTGGATGTAACTGTCAGGGGCCGAAGAATGGAGGGCAAGTCGCCATGGAGGAAAAAGCAAACACTTTTCCCTCCTTGGAGCTTGAATTGATGGATGAAATCATGAAATTTGTTTAAGGAGTGTTTGCATAAATATCTGGCCAAGTTCTTTTGTAAAATTTGGAGATTGCGTATTCGAGAAGTCATTGGGTGCGTCATTTTTTTTAATCGTGAAAAGGTCAGATTGTCTACTTACAGGCAGAAAAGTGAAAAAGTTAAAAGTCCTATTTATAAGTTATAGCTCCTTTTTGTTATTTTAACAAACAGTTGGTGGGTGGTGGAAGTGATTATGGTGGGTGAGTAAAGATAGTGGTTGTAATTGATATCTTGAAAGCTCTACAATTTCATTCATTTATGAAACATTAATGTAAAAAGAAACTCTGGGTCTTTCTCCAAATCGGAAACGATTGTGGCAAAAGCTAAGATAGAGGTGTTGTTTTGGATTTGGCAAATGGCGATATAAAAGCTATGGTGGAGCTTCTAGATATGGTTTTCTCAATGGCAAAGTCTAGTCTTGTCCCTTTCTTTGGATTACAACAAAGGGACCCCCCCACCCCACCCCCAACACCACAAGCACTTTAACCGAATTACATTGAACCAAACATCATCCACTCTTCAAACAGAGATGGGAGGAAGATCATATCAGATCAGATCAGATCAGCAATGTTTTACTTGGAGTGCTAAAAACAGGTCCACAACAGTCATCTGCTGCCATTTCTCTTTGCTTCCTATTTAATATGACACTGATTTTCCAGATTCATTAATGTTCAACACTTTGCCATTTGTTGTCTTGCATCATCGTCAAAAAAGGGATGGGCTTATTTCATGTTAGTGGCCTAATTGAGTTAAGTTTATCACAAACAAAATGAAATTTGAGTGAATTTTATTTTTAAAATTTGAATTCCATATAACAATTGAACTGCAGAAATTTGTCTGATTAAGTTTGCTCAATTTTGTTTACTCAAAAACATTAATTCTCATGTTAGATTTTAAACTCTAGGATTTTTCAATATTAATTAAAAGTTTTTAAAAAATATAAAGTCGTAATCTTTTCATGTTGAGTATTAAAATATTTGAATTCAGCTCGCTTGATAGTTTAAATTATTCAAGCTCGACTCAAAAATAATCTAACTGAATTTAAATTATTTTTAAAGAGTGAATTTGAATAACTTACTAACACTAATATTTTATATATTCCACATATTAATATAACTATTATTAAGAGAAGTTTTCACCAAATTTAAAACTCAAAATTCAAGATAAAAACTAAATTAGTTGAGCCAACTTGATTACCTAATAAAAAGTAAGGTCCATTATCAAGCTTGTTAAGTTTGAATTGAGACTTTTCAATATTAATAAAAAAAGTATTAGACTCCTAAATCTCTTCATTAAAATATTTGTATTCAATTTATTCCATACTTGGAATTGATTGAGTTAGATTTAATAATAATTAAATAACTTGTAAGTAAAGATATCTCATTCATACTTAACTCATATAATCATTGTTAAAAATGAATTTCAACATTAACAACTTTTCCCTTATTTTCAAATTAAATTTTAATATTTAATTACACGAATTATTTTATTGGTTTAAATATGTCAAAAGTTCATGTACTCTTTTGAAATTTGAAATTTAGTCTCTATACTTTATATTTGAGATATTGAGTTTCTATACTTTTTTTATTTAAAAATCTTGATCCCTCCGTCTAATTTTGCCATTTAAGTTAATGATGCCAAAAGTAAAATAACATTTTTAACCATCAACATTTATAGTTTTTTTTCAATTTGATCCATGCCCTTAAAAGTATAATAAAAAAATAAATTTTAAGGATTCTTTTTCATATTTTAAATAAAAACATAAAAAATTTAAAAAATATAATTAAAAATTCTTTAAAATTCAAAAATAAAAATATAAAAAAATAAAAAAATTCTATGTTATTTAAACCAGACTAGACCGACTGGATTGAGAACCATCTGGGGTATCAGTCCAGTGAGAAGTAAAAATCAGTTGACCCGTGAGTCGAGACGAACTAGTTGAACCAAGTTAAAAAAAAAACTAATTGAATTAGCAAGTAAGCTGATTTTGAATTGGTCTGACCAATTGATTCCTAGAACGACTAGCCTGATTGATTCAAAGAAAACATATTAAAAATAAAAAATAAAAAATATTAAGAATTATAAAATCGGTTCGACTATCAGTTCAACTAGTTTTTTAGCTTGATTCAACTAGTTTGTATCAGTTCACCAGTCAACTGGTTTTTACCTCTCACTGAACCGATACTGTTAAAAAATATGAAACTGGCAATTTGGTGCTAGAGGAATGTTCACTCCCTGGCCACCAAAACTATGAGAAGATAATTTCCATATTTGAAGAGTTGGCAATTTATTGAATGATGTATATAGGTTATGCTGAGTATATGGATAATATCTAGCTTATTGAAGATTGTATTGGATCGGATTACCAAGTTAATCCCTTAGATCATGGACATGGGATTGGATTGAAACTCTATTTATTGAGTTTCCAAGAGTCCATATTTACTTTGATTGTTATTATTATATTGTATTTTACTTATCTTATTTGTTAGCAAGTCTTGAAATAATTTATATATTTGAGAGACTTGTACAGGTGAATGTACTGAGAGAATTAAGCATTTAATTTGCTCATGTGAGGAGCCATATTGTGTGGGTGGATTTTGATAGTAAAACATTTGTGTTTTGGTTTTATTTGTTGAATTCACAAATGATGATTTAGTGGTGAGAGTATTAAAGTATTCAAGGTACAAATGTGAGAGAAATTGTCACAGGGTGTAATAGATTAGAATCACTTATTGCAATTGTTAAAGAGTGTAGATATTTCTTACTAAACTAAGCTCCGCAGACGTGGGGAAACTGAACTGCGTAAATCATTTCCTTATTTTGTGTGTTTACCATTTTTAACATTTGGTGGTGAAGAAGTGTCCACTCCCTTGTCACTCCTTCATTGGTATGGTTTGTTTCTTAGCAAGTGTCCAAGCTAACAAATACCCTAACTGATTATTAGTCTAACCAATTCGGCCTGATTCGATTTAAATAATATTATTATTTATATTTTTAAATTATTAAAAAGCCATTTTCTTTATTTTTTATTTTTTTCATAATTTTTTACTCTTTTAAAAAATATTTTTTTTGTTTAAAATATAAAAAAATTATAATTAAAAAAATTATTTTACCTCTTTCAAAATACATGGGAAAATTTAGACGAGGGACCAAAACCCATTTTATAATTCTAACTGAAAACACGACCTGATTGAAAAGGCATCCATCGACATGATTTTGTAATTTTAAATGGCTTGAGTAGGATTAGCATAATATAATTGTGATGACCATGTTTATGTGCTTGCCCTGTTTTGATGTATCACATGAAGAAGAAGGAGAAGAAGTAACAGCTGAAAATACCATTAAATGAAAGTATGAACTATCAATTCGAATTGGGGGATTCTTCAAACTTTTCACAGTTTCCACCATCACCACCTTCCTCAATCACTTTACCATCACATCAGATTCGACACTTCTCACTTTTTTGTCATTAGCCTTTCAATTTTTCATTTTTTGAATTAATTTTTGTGTTGGTTTAACCTGTAGATTCGAATTATAAGAAAAAAAAATAGTAAAATTGGATTTATGGGTAATGCATTGTGCAAAAAGATGGTACCTTTTTTAAAGAAAAAAAATGCTTTGATAGATACCTAGCTTCCAAAAATAGCACTATTTTTTTTACTCCCACTTAAACTTTGCATATGTTCCACCACAGTCGATGCCCAAATCCAGAAACTCCATGTTAAAGATGCTTTTCAATGCTTAAAAGCAAAATCTCTTTAAAGGCAATGATATATTCTCCAAAACATAACATTAAATTCAATTTTTATATATAGTTGGTGTCTTATTCATAATTGAAGCATATGGAATATATTTATCAAAATTTTCATTTTATTTTAAAGAGTAAACTAAAAAGAAATTTAAATTCAGTTCACATTAGCTGCAAAATGAATTGATTGCGACACTTGATCACATCGTTTACAAGGAAAACACCCTATGTTCTTAATTTACCGACGTTTATATGAAACATGCCTCTAAAGCTCAACAAGTGATGGTGTCAATATGTATTTTCTAATATTGTGTTGATCATAAAAATATATAAAAATGAAAGAGATTGTAAATCACACAAAGTAAAATTATTTATTATTTTTATTACTTTTAAAATTTAATGATAAATAAAATAAATAAAGAGTATATATATAGGCTTTCATGAAACTAATGAACCTAAAATATCTCAAAACAAACAACCTCTAAGCTGATTATTAGCAACAAAATATTGACAAAATATTCTATCAAGTATTTAACCAACTCTAAAATAATAGGTCAACTTCAAATCAAGGTGAATAAATATTCAACACTTCCCTTTGACTCAAAGCTACAAACACCAAGTTGTTACCTAAAAAGTTTGTGCTTTGCTTGCTGAAGTAGTTTTGTAAAAATATCTACAACATGTTCATTTGTTTCACAAGCTTTTAAAATAATTTCTTCAATAGAAACAAAACTTCGAATAAAATCATAAAAAATATCAATGTGCTTAAAATTTGGTTTTTGCCACAGCAATAGTTGATTTATTGTCACAAAAAAACTCTATTGCACCTATATGCTTTTGATTGAAATCTGCAAGAATTCTTCTTAGCCAAACTACTTGACAAGCTGAAGAAGTTGCAACTATATACTCAACCTCAAGGTTGATAAGGCCACTATTTCCTATTTTTTTTAACTCCACGAAATTGCTTTAGACCTAAGGTTGAAAATGAAGCTTGATGTGTTCTTCCTATCTTCAATGCTACCAGCTCAATCACTATCCATAAAGTCAATTAATCTAAACTCTGAACATTTAGAATACCAAATCCCATGCTTAGTTCTTCCTGCATTATATCTCAAAATTCTCTTTGCATCTCCAAGGTGAAGTTTGCTTGGATTGTACATAAATCTCGAGACAACTCCAATAGAGAAAAAAAAAAATTTGGTCTTCTATATATGAAAAATAATTTAAACCACCAAAAAGACTTCTAAAGTGTTGGAAAAAAATAAGTTTAACAATGATTTTTTTGTCACAATGAAAAATTAAAATTTTTGAAAACTGAGTCAGTTTGTGATATTTATAACAAGAAACTTGTCTCAACAAGTACTTATGCTTTGCGCGAGACGAATCATTGTTGTTTCTAACTTTCAACCAAACGACTTTCTCCGTTATTCTCGTACCACGAATTGCTTCGAGTGTGAGCTCGAATAATTACGAATCAAACACAAAACTAGAAATAATTTTCTTACTTTTAGTTGGAAAGTAAATCACTCACTCAATAGAAATTGGTAGAATTGTTATTCCCAAAAATAGAATTTATACTTAGAAATAAAATTTAACTATTTTCGAGTAGAATAAAAATATTGAAAATTTATATGGTAATAGCTCTACCGGTGTCACCTATTTATAGAGAGATATTGAAGCATCTTAGTTGACTTAATAGAATACAAATAATACTTATCTGATAGAAAAACAAGTTCACTAGTTCTAATAGAAGAGAGGGGTGGCTAACCCTTGTTTATTAGACTAGAGTTGTCGTCCCTCAAACTTATTATGAAGGATTTTGGGCCTCTCCTGTATTAGGTCCAACTATAAGTGCTCCCTATATTTTTAACCCAACACTTTATAATTTAATCCAACCTGTACATGTTTTTCTATTTCCCAAAGTAAATATTATTTATTAATTTAAATAAATTAACTTTTTCAATTAAATATTTTCTCAATCCAGTTCTAATTATGTTAAAGTCATGACACTTTTACCGTAAAAGAATTTATGTGAAAATATATTTAATTTTCATATTCAACGGATTCACTATGACCAATTAATTGAATTTCATTTTAGAACTTCAATTATTTAATTAAATAAAAATTAAAAAATTAAATTAATTCTCAAGTCATTTCCATACTTAGTGAAAAACCACATTTAGTGAAAAACCACATTCATTTCCAAATGTAACTCATTCTTTTAACTTTATCATTTTTATCCATTTTTGTTCATTTGATCTATACACGATTCATTTTTTATTTCAACGAGTTTGTGGAAGGACAAATTAGACATATGTAATTAGGGCTCAAATGATTTATAATTAAGTTACAACTTTTTTGCATATTAATTATAAACTCATTTAGTCAAGAAGTCATTCCACTACAGTATCGTGGCTAAGCTCACTCCAATTACATATCATTATGAAAGCTACTCGATTAGTGCTAATCCAATGACCTTGTCATAAGTGTGTTACCCTCATAGGATATTTTTAATCTCTTTGGGATAAATTCGTTCTTGCAATATGATCTTCTTTCATGGTAACCCTTACATATTCTTTCATGAAAAGTCAATTACTATCAAATAGTAATTAAGTTATTCATCACAAAGACAAATGAATTGTGACCAAGTTTACTTTCATCTATCTTGTAATGCTTTCATGAAAAGTCAATTGCATCTTCTTTCATGAAAAGTTAATTACCATTACATCTTCTGATATTTTTCTTAAAGTTGACTTTGTGGATAGCTTTAAGATCAGTAGTTTACTGTTACTTCTCTAGTATTGATGCTCTTCAGAAAACAAATAGATAGATCTGATTTATTTATTACAAAGGAGAAGGTTGGTTGCCTCCTAGGAGTAGAGTGAGTTGTAGGAAGAGAAGGTTAGTTGTCCCCTGAACGAAAAAAAATAGGGATGAACATGCGATGGGTGTGAATCCATGATTTTCATTTACAGTCAAAATCATGGCACTAGGTGTTCTTTATTTTCATTCGAGTGTTGTGTGTTTTTATGTTGTTGCTTGTTTGCTTCTTTTCTGTGTTTAAGCTTTTTTATCTGCGCTACTTGGATCTTTTTTGGACATGCTATTTTGGAATGTGTTTGCTTTCCCTTTGAAATAACACTTTACTTTGATACACTTGTAATAAAAAATAGAAAATATAAACATGAACATAACACGAATGTAGTATCATAAGATCTAGCTACAATACTTTTAGATTTGGGGATGACCTTTTTGTCAATCAAACGCAACTACATAAACCCTAATAAGAGGATAATTTAGGTGCAATGCAAAATATTTTTCTCACTCCCATATTCAGTACATTGTCAAGCATGAGTATGAAAATATGCAACAAAATTCTTTTACCCCTTTTTGTGTCCCTTTATGTGCCACTCATAATCCGAAGAACTCATTTATTAAGCATAATGCAATTGATGTAATGTTGGATTATCAGCAAAATACTTATGTTTTGAATACATTGGTCAAATTAGATATGGAAATACTAGAAATTATCTTCAAACTTTGTTGTAATTATTAAGCATATTAAATACTTCCCATTTGACTAATGTATGAATTCAAGTAGGGTAGGGAAAATATCCAACAAATGGTAAAAGTCTACCCTACCTATTATAATGTCATCATCTGCTTCAAATGGTAAATGTCTCATCATCAACACCTTTCTCATCTTCATGTTATTCATCTTGAATCTACCATTTTACATGATTCAAGTGCATCTTCAGCTTTATCTCTTGGCATATTCGCAAGTGTTCTCAAGCATTTCCATTTTTATCTTTTGGTGGGTCCCATGACTTACTCACTCTACCAGGTGATCCAATGCTTTATATGAGCCTTGATTTACCATTGTATAATGGTGTTTTTCTACAATGTTTCTCCATAGCTATTGAAACTACAATGGCCCCACTCTTGGTGTAACTTTGCTTTCTAAAGTAGAGAGTTAGTGGATTGAAACCTAGGTTCCATTGCTGAAGCCATGTTGAACGACAATTAGAAGTAAGTAAGAGCCTAATAGCCTAGCTTGTTGTACCATGGAAAGCAAGTTGTTTAACAACCTTGCTTCTAAAACTTTTCTTTTTTTGTTTGTTTGTTTTCTTTTTCAAGCTCAAACGAGCTTTGTTTACATTTATTGAAAGCTTAGTACCCTAACGGCCTAGCTTTAATTATGAGAGGAAAATAGAAAAGTAAGTGAATGATAAATAGAAAAGTAAGTGAAGAAGAAGAAGAAGAAGAAGAAGAAGAAGAAGAAGAAGAAGAAGAAGATGATGATGATGATGATGGTAATGATGATGATGATGATGATGATGATTTGTGTTTTTTACAACATAGAAGAAGCAATTACTTTAAGAGTTTAGCTTAGTTGAGACTCATTACTCAAGCTATATAAATAGCAGCTGATGTAAACAGAAAAGTAAGTTCTATTGAAAAAAACAGATCATTGCTTAATTTTTTCTTTTAAGTTTTCAATATTTCTAACACATTTGAAATTTACTACTTGTATAGCATCATGGATGATCTTTCCATGAAGTAGGAGATAGTGAAGTTGAACCTTTCTCTGTGTGTGTTTCTTCTTTTATCAATAGTTTATAATCTTCGAGTATCAGTCTTTTATAATCTTCATGTACTATTATATATTTAATTTGATGTATTTATTTATAAATAAATCATTGCAATATATGTAAAAACAATTATATAAATTTAATAGATATAAAATAAACTCAATTAAACAATGAAATGATAATAAATTCTCAAATGTATGTTTGTTTCATTTAAAAAAGCTTTTATGAAATATTTTCAGGAAATCCGCCAAACAACAGAAAATATTTTACACAAATTCATCCAAACACCAGAAAATATTAACTTTTCTAGAAAAGTAAGTCATTTTCTAGAAATCATTTTTCGGAAACCATTTTCAGTCAAACAAACGAACCTTAAATCTATAAATAGAATTAAGATCTATGCTACTTGGGTCCTGTCCAATGTACTGTCAGTCACATCTATATCTCTATCTTTTGGGAGTCATTTGCTCTGATGCCCAAGAAAAAGCATCTCCCCAACTGGACTTGATAGATGACATATTAGTCTTTCTATCGATTTTATCATTTTTCAATTAGATTAAGGACATGTTTAAGTTCATCTACTAATACAAATTTTCTTTTCGTATTACAATCCGACCACATAATACAATTAGTATTAGTTAAACATTAGATAATCAGTAAGATAATATTTACTTCTATTTTGTTTTATGTGCAAAAACCATTGAGGAAAATATAAAAAGAATATTGATGCAACTTATGGATAACTCTATTAAACCAATCTGTTCGAAAAGAGACAAGTATAAAAACAAATATACTACACTTAGGGCACTAGATCTAACATAAAGTGTGTGACATTTGCGATTTCAGCTCCATCATCACAACACAAGTTCTCATTAATATTCATGGGTGTGACAGAAACCTTACAATTAACCATTTTAAACTTTTTCAAAAGACCAATTCCATATTTCCTTTGTGAAATAAATATATCATCAACACCTAGATTCACCTCAAGGTCAAGAAAATAAGGAAATAGACCCAAGTCAAACATTTCAAACTTCATCGTCATGCTATCTTTAAATTTAGCAATAAAATATTCGTCTGAACTCATATAAATCATATCAACATAAAGTCATACCAAAAAAAATCTTCTTCATCTTCTTTCTTTACACAAAGAGTAGGCTTCTAGTTGCTTCTTTCAAAACCATTTTCCTAAAATTAAGAATTGATTTTAAAGTATCATACTCTAAAATAGTTTTTTTTAACATGTATAATTTATCTTCTTTGCCATTAACAACAAAGCCTTTAGGTTGAGAAACAAAAACTTCCTCTTCCAAGTCACCATTTAAAAAGGTAAATTTAACATCAAATCGATACACTGGTTAATTTAATTGAGCAACTAAGGCTAGAAAGGTTCTCACCGTGTCAAAGAGAGTAACAAGAGACATGGCCGTATTAGTAGATGAACCTTGTAACACCCTTAACCCGTCTCCGTCGTCAGATTAGGGTTACGAAGTATTACAATACAAATCGTGTAACGCTCCAAAAATTCAAGTTTTTAATTTTTGCATGTTTTGACACAAGTTGCTTGTTTGCTTTAATGGCTAAGTGATTTGGGTGTGTGTGGGAGTGCTTGAGAAACCTGGGTTCAAGTCTTGGCTTTTGCAGAATTTTTAGTTTTGCTCTTAATTGAATCTGGACATTGACACATAGGCTTTATAAATATTAGTGCTTGTTTTATGAAACAAAAAGAGCCTATTGGTCCAGTGGTAGGTGGCGTGTGAAGTACTTTTAAGGTCTGAGGTTCGAGTCCTGTACTGCACTGTGGAGTGTTTATTTTTATCACCTGTGCTGTGAGGTGGTGCAGTTTGACTGAAATGATGTGGAATTTGAATGGAGGAGTGAATCATGGAGAGAAGAATGGGATTGTGATTTGGTGGAGTGACTCAAGGAGGGATAAGGGGAGAGATTTTAGGAGAAAATTAAGGAATTTGATTAGGGGTGTTGTGCCATTTGGGGTAATTCAACTCTTGAGAATTCGGCTGGGGGAGGGGTTTGTGCCGAATTTGGTCTTTGGGCATTAAGGTATTCGGTTTGGGGTTTTTCTCTCTTTTGTTTCGGTTTTGGTCAGCTTCCCTTTCCACTTTTTTTTCTTTTTGGTGTTGAATTTTGCTAAGGGCTTCGGGTACCTCTCGGGTTTGCTCATTTACTTTTTCTACCTTACCTTTATTTCTTTTTTGTTTGTTGTGGCTGAATAATTCTTTGGTTTCCTCTCTGCCGAATCCCTTTTCCTTTCCTTCTTCTCTTTGTTATCGAAGCCTCTCTTCTCTCTTCTCCTCTTCTCTTTACTGCTTTTTCTCTCCCCTACCTTTCCCAAACCTTGCTGAGTTTTTGTTCCTTATCCACTCTAGATTTTTGGTTTTCCTTCTAAAAGGGAGTATTGGCATTGGTGCTTCTCTGTCTCTTTGGCCGAATATTGATAGGTGAGTTTTGTGACACCCTTTGTCTAGTTCGGTTTGCACTTTCCTATCCATTGATCTCTTTTCCCTATCTCACCTCTTTTCAGTTTTCGTATTCCCTTTTTGATTTGATCTTTTTGGCGTTTTCAAGTTGCACTCTACCTTGTCAATAGATTGGCAAGTGAGTAAGTGTTTCATTTTCGCTCTATAGGATGTTGTTGGAAAGGATGTATATACATTATTGGGTTTAATTAAATTGTTTTGTGGCTTTTGTGCTGGGTGGAGTTCAAGAGTTGGTTGGTGTTTCACCAAGGAGCTGAGGGTGTGGTTTGGTTGATTTTGGTTGGTGTACGTGGAGATTTGTGCTTTTCTCATAAACAGGTGTGTAATTACCCCACTGCAACCGTAAATCGACAAAAAGTCGAAAAGCTGTAAGCACGTTGTTTGAGACCACACGGGTGTGCGATCACTCGAGTGGTAAACCCAACTTACGATTTGTGGGCAGATGATCGAAATACCCCCGAGGGGTAAAATGACTGAAATACCCCCATAGGGTAAAATGACTAAAATACCCTCATAGGGTAAAATGACCGAAATACCCCTGAGGGGTAAAATGATCGAAATACCTCTGAATGGTAAAATAACTGAAATACCCCTATAGGATAAAATGACCGAAATACCCCTGAAGGGTAAAATGACCGAAATACCCCTGAAGGGTAAAATGACCGAAATACCCCTATTGGGTAAAATGACTGTTATACCCCTAAGAGTCGAAATGACCATTATAGCCTTATGATATGTATGGCTGATTTGTTTTATGATATATATATATGACTGTTACTGAGTATGATGTTCTGCATTCACGTATGATTTATGACATGACATACTGTATGGGGTTAGGATACTGATATGGGGGAAGTATACTGTACTGGTGGCTTTGCCACAAATACTGTTACTGGCAGTTTCGCTGCGATTCTATTACTGGCAGCTTTGCTACGATATTGGTGTGCTGGCTGGGTAGGTCGATTTTATGCCCACATGGTGTGTTGGTGGTATGGAGTGGTGTGTTGGCTGGATTGGGATGGGTTGCATTATCACACTGTACTGTTACTGTATAAGGCTCAGGCCCAGACTGATACTGCATGATTGCTGATTGACTATTAGGGGATTACATACTGAGTTTCGTAAACTCACCCTCTCCTTTTAACTGTGCAGGTAATCCTCAGCCTTAGGCGATTCGGTGCTGCGAGGGACTCGGAGGTGGCCACACGACTGCTGCTGTTCACCTTTGCTTTTATTTTAATTTAAATTATAAGTTGGGTTTTATTTTTGTAATAAGGCCTTTAAGTTGGTTTAAATTTTTAATTGGGCTTTTACGTACATATTTTAAACTACTAGATAGGAGAAGGTGAATTTTTAAAATAATTTTTGTTTTCAAAGGCACGAGTTTTAAATAATAGAATTTAAAAAAAAAACTTTCGCGATTTTAGACCAATTTATTAAAAAATATCAGATAACAAGACAAACGTTTTCTCTAGTTGATTTGTTAATTAATTAATAAAGGGTTTATTTAAACTTAGGAACAAATTTTTACCAACGAGTTAAATTTTCGAAAGACACTTCAATGTGACACGCCAGATCTGACCATAACGTCTAGGCCGAGTTTGGGGTGTTACAAATTGAAACATTCAACATCATATAGAAACAAATATTTAAATTTAAATATTACATCCAATTCTAATTTTTATTCATAGCATAAATACATTTACGGGCCGTAGACCGAGCCTACGGGGCCCTAAAAATAGTTTGGGAATAATTAGGGACTAATTTGAAACAAAATAGAAAATTATAAAAAAATTTAAAATTTTAGAAATAGGGGTACCCTAAACCTTAAACCCTAAACCCTAAACCAAAACCCAGGCTGCGTGGCTTAGGGACATGGTCGTATGGCCAAACCGTGTACAATTTGAAATATGGGTCACATGGTCTTGTTGTAGACTGTGAGTATTCGAAATAAGGTCACACAGCCATGTAACTCTCTGAGTCCGTATGGGTAAGCCTGCACCTAAAATTAAAATCACACACAGTCATGTAGTGTGACCGTTGTGGCACATGGCCGTGTGATAGCTCGTGTGCACCTAAAATGTCTTTCAAAACAATCCAAAATAAAACCCTTTTCTTAGATGCCAAGCCAAACCAAATTCATCTATTCACGTGCCTTCAAAATACATTCAAACAAGCCTTAAACATGCTAAAACATTCAACTTGAGTGCCAAACCAATGTGCCTTCATTGGCACCAAAATTCGTTTTCCAAATCAGACACATATATCACACTAAGGTAACTTGCATTCAAGCTCATAATATTCAAATATAATCACATACCAAACTTACCATTCATGTCTACTTACATCATTCTATATTCATTCATAAATAGATTAAACCAAAATACCAAAACAAAATTATTTATACATTTACAAACCAAAACTAAAGTCATATGTATACAAGTAAGCTAGAAGTAGGTTTAAAACAACATCATATTGACAAATTAGCTTAAAAGTTTCTAGTACATGCCATTTATAACCAACATCAAAAGACCAAAAACATCTATCAAGATGATGAACTGATAATGTGTGTGCTCCGACTTGAACTTCCAACTATCAAAGCTTTTCAAAATCTACAAGAGAAAAGTACAAATAACATAAGCAAATAATGCTTAGTAAGCTCAAATAGAATATAACATAATTCACTAAATAACAATTATTTAGCTTAAAATATGCATTATATCATAAATCGTATATAGGTTCATTCAATTTTTTTTCGTGCAACAAACTTCGAACCATCAATGAAGTATCCACTCTATTTGTGTACCTTTTCGAGTAATTCACAGTTCGAAAGATGTCATGGTATCTTCTAACCATGGTCTTATACATACCCAAAGTGGTGTCATAGTATCTTAAAACTATGGTCTTGTTTGTTATCGATGTAATGCCATAGTATCTTTCAACTATGGTCTTATTCGTTTCGTATTTAATGCCATAGTATCTTTCAACTATGGTCTTTCTCGTTTTGGGTATAATGCCATGGTATTTTTCAACCATCGCGTTTCTTGTTTCTCAAGTCAAAGAATTTGCTCAACCAAAACATATATAAATAAACATCAAATTAGAAATCAATAACCAAATAATTACTTAAGCTAACTTATGAACTTACCTAACCAAAAACGATTGTAGAATTAAGGTCGATAACTATTTTGCTACTGTAGCTTATCTTTGTTCGATGGATTTGTTTCTTTATCTAAATAATAAATTTAACTCAATTAATTGCTTCAACCATCTTAAATAATTACATTTATGTATAAAATTCCTTTTATTTTCAATTTACATAATTTCCCCTAAACTTTACATTTTATGTAATTTAGTCTCTAAATCTAGAACCTTCAAATAAACCACATTTACTCATAGCCCATGCTAGATGAATTTCTTAAGGTTTCTACACAACCCATATTTATCAAAATTTCACAATAATTCCATGTAATTCACTATTTTAACAATTAAATCTCTAAACATTAAAATTACTAAAAAATACTTAACAAAATACTTATATTTAGATATTAAACTCAAGAATCTATCAACTAAATTCACAAACACACTTATCTCATTAATGGTAGGTTATTAGACTTTTGACAGTTTTACGAATTAACCCCCGAGTTAGCTAGATTAAGATAAAACAATTACAAAAACGTAAAAATTATTAAAAATGGACCTCAAAATCACACAGAAGGATGGGAGAGAACTTGGCCAAACCTTCTTTTCCCAAGAATAGTGTGGTTTTTTTAGTTTGAATAAGATGAACAAAAGTGGCTATCATGATTTGTTTTCTTTATTTTATTTTAGCTAAACTTTTCTTTTAATTTTATTTAATTAAAGCATATAATTTTAAAATAAAACAAGCACTAACCATATATACCATTTAATTATGGTATACTTTCCACATAAACCCTTGTACCTTTCTTAGTTTAATCAATTAACTAATAGAAACTAACTTTTACAGCTTTTACAATTTAGTCCTTTTTACTTAATTAATTATCTAAACGTTAAAATTTTTTAACCAAATTTTAATACTTAACCAAAGTTTAATCGACCTTTTAATAACTTTAAAAAATTAATTAAATAATAAAATATTGACTTGTTGGTCAAAATTGTGGTCTCGAAATCACTATTTCTTATACCATTGAAAACAGGTTGTTACAAACCTAAACATGTCCTTTGTCTAATTGGAAATGAGTAAACTGGTTGAAAGATTAATATGGTGTCTATCAAGTCCAGTTGAAGAGATGTTTTGTCTTGAGCATCGAAGCGGATGACTCCAAGAAGATAGAGACATGGATGTGACTAACTAGACTAACTACACTGACAGTTCATCGGACAAGACCCAAGTACAATAGATCCTAAATCTGTTTATGGATTTTTTTTTTCACTTGTGACATTCATAGTTTGACATACTTTAATCTTGAGTGGATGAACTATGTACGTGTGACTCATATAATTTGATACAAGTAAAAGCCTGAGTTTAAATTGGTAAGGAACCAAAAGTTGGTGTGATAGGTATACGACTTCTACAATATGTAGCATCATTCACAATAGTGAAATTCATAACCCAAGAAATGGGTAAATGATATCGTCTCGCTGGAATTACATGATAGATGAAAAGTAAACGTGATCACAAGTCGTTTGTCTTTGTGATAAATGACTTATTGACTATTTGATAGTAATTTACTTTTCATGAAAGAATATATAATGGTTACCATGAGATAAAATAGGATCATATTGGGAGAATAGTTCTATCCCAAAAAGATGAAGGATATCCTATGAGAGTAACACACTTATGACAAGGTTATTGGACGAGCACTAATGAGTAGCTTTCATAATGGTATGTAATTAGGGAGAGCTCAGTCAAGATACTATAATGAAATGACTTCATTACTAAATGAGTTTATAATTAATATGTGAAAAGTTGGAATTTAATTATAAATAATTTGAGCCTTAATTATATATATTCAATTGGTCCTTCTTCTATCTTGTTGAAACCATAAATGAATAGCGTATAGAATCAAATGAATAGGAATGAATGGAAAAGATAAAGTTAGAGAAATGGGTCACATTTAAAAATGAATGTGTTTTCTCAGTAAGTGTGGAAATGACTTGAGAATTAATTTAAGTTTTTCAAAATATTATTGAAAAAAATAATTGAAGTTTAAAAATAGAATTCAATTAATTAGTCATTGTTATTCGTTCAATATGAAAATTAAATATATTTTCTCATAGATTCTTTTACGGTAAAGTTGTCATGACTTTAACGAGATTAGAATTATGTTGAAAAAAATATTTAATTGGAAGGAATTATCTTCTTTGGAAGTAAAAAATCTTACTTGCTTTGAAAACTCATTGTTTGCAGAAGTATATTGATTCGTTATTAGTTCCACTAGTTCAATATTTGGTGGATAGTGTTAGTAAACATTTTTTGGATCCTGAGTTTGAAGCTTATGAGTAGCAAGACAATATGTTGTCCTCGTGGATACTTTCTTCCATAAGTCTTAGTGTTCAACCTCACTTAATTGGTTTTAATTTTGCTAAGGATATTTAGCAGGCTCTTGATAGATTGTTTAGTGGTAAAAACCACCTCCAAGTTGATGCATTTTAGGAGATAGTTTTATTTACAGCAAAAGGGAGAACTTAGTATGCATGAATTTTCTTTTGAAAGTTAAGTCTATCTGTGATAGTTTAGCTGGGTGTGGGGAGAAATTTTTTTATCATGAGCATATAACTACAATTTTAAATGGCTTCATCTTGAGTACAATTCAGTTATTACTATGATTACAACAAATCGCACTCTTTATGATCGTCAAGGAGTTTCTACCATTTGTTAGATGCCTAAACTAAACAGTCTAGTTTGATGGCTCAAGCATTTCCTTCAGCTAATATGGTAATGCAACAATAATCTTCACCAAAAATCATGCCTAGTCAATCTAGTGTTGCTGTGCAATAGTCATATCAACAACCAACATATTGACCAGTTGGATCTTACAAAAGTAGAGGACATGGTCAATCCAAAGGGTTCAGACCATAGTGTCAGCTTTGTGGAAAATTGGGCATCTTGTTGAGATGTGTTATTTTAGGTTTGATCCTTCTTCTACTAGTATTTCTAATGTTTCTTCTCCAAGTTATCATCCTCAAGTACATGTCAACACTTATGGTGCTTCTCCAAATCTATGGCCTAGTTTAGCGAGTTCTTGGTTACGTCTAAATGCAGTTGTGTAACATCCCAAACCCGGCCTAGACGTTATGGCCGAATTTGGTGATATCACATGGAAAGGGATTTGAAGACAAGATTATCGAGTTTAAAAACCGTTACAGTAAGTTAGCTTTTATTTAATTCAAAATAAAAACTAGTTTATTTGCTTTAAAACTTGTCTCTTAGCGGAAGCTTTTGTAACCAATTAATTTAGGGAAAATTGTTTCTATTTATGAAAAACCTTAGTTTTTAGGAAAAAAACTGTGTTTTGTGGAGTTGCAATTTTAAAAAAAATCTATAAAAAAATATAAAGTCCCAAATTTAAAGCCAACCAATCCATAGTCCAGAAGATACATCAAAAACCCCAAATAAGTAATAAATTCTAGGCATTAACGAAAAACAGTCTAAAATTTACGTGTGGCCACCGTCGAGTCCTCCACTGCACCGACCCGTCAAGTTTGGGGATTACCTGTATAGATTAAACAGAGAAAGGGTGAGTTTTCACAAACTCAGTGTGTAATCCCTACAGAAAACATGCATATAGGTAATCAACAGAATTCAGTTAGATATAGTCTGGAGCCCGTGCCCATCACAGAATCAGTTTGGGCCTTAGCCCATTCAAATATAGGCTCAGAAATATATTAGGGCCTTGACCCATATCTGATACAGAATGTAGATGCAGTAAATCCGAATCCTACCCACCAGCCTCTACACACCATCTCCGTCCAACCCTACACACCATGTAGGATTAAGTCAACCTACCCATCCTTACACACCATGTTGTACCGAAATGCGACACATAATCAGAAGGTTGCAGCTGAGCTGCCAAATAACAGACTTAATAGCCTTTCAGACACTTCCTCCAAATATCATCAACCCACCCCGATGCAATGCAACATACGAAATATGTCATGCCATTATGCAATTAATAGTACATACATTCAGATATCATAAGTCATACTCGGTATAGAAATCAAACAAACAGATCACACATATAGGGGTTTAAGTAAAGCTTACCGACACTACAGTTGGTCCACAGTCGACTTGGGCGACCCATGCAACCTTGCAGAATTTTTTAGAAAAATGGGCTCACACGCCCATGTGACCTACTCGGCCCAAATTGGCATTGGCCACGTGATCCATTTTTAATGTAACTCGTGAAAGTTAATTATTCATATATGTTTTCACTATTTACTTATATGTTCCTTCAAAGCTGTCTACTTGAGTCACTATTACTAAATTATTTATATCTTGAGCTGCAAAATTCTGAATTAAGATCTGCTTGATATATTTGAACTAGACTCAAATACCTTTCCACCATAAAATTTTAGAATTTTTGGTTTATCCAATAAGTACAGTAAAATCTTCAAACTTACCCCTATTCTGCTGTCTGACAGCTTCGTCCCTTCTTTGCTAAAAATTAATTATCTATTGGTACAAAATTTGGATGATGTTTCCATTTGTTTCTATTGAAAATAGACTAATTTTTGATGATTTTCCAAAGTCAAAACAGGGGAACCCGAATTCAGTCTGACCTTGTCTCACAAAGTTTATTATACCTCACAATTTACAATTCCATTACTTACACCATTTTTTCTATGAGAAACTAGACTCAATAAGCTTTAATTCTATATTTTTTTATCCTCTAATTCGATTTCCACAATTTATGGTGATTTTTCAAAGTTAGCCTACTGCTGTTGTCCAAACAGCAAGCAATTTCGGCTTTTCACCGAATCCCTTTTTTTTTTATGTTTCGGGAACACAACTGGTTTTATTTAATGCTAAAACAATCCCCGGGCACTCCAAAGCCTATAATCAAGACACTCAACATCAATTTAATGGATTTACAAGTGAATTGACAACCAAGATTGAACAGATACCGAACTTACCACCGACGATAACCCTCCGTTTAACTATTGTTAAGACGAGAACACTGAATTCACTAGTCCGAGCCTCCCCATATGCCCAAATCGCAGAGAAAAAATATTACCACTTCAATCTTTAGGAGATTCATGATAGAAACGAAGAGAAACACTTACCGAAACTAATCGAGCACTAATCGTGTACGAGAACGAAGGAAAATTCGATTATGGGAAAAAATAAAATAAAATCTCGATAAACCCAAAAATCCCTTAATCTTCTCCCCTAATTCCCACTACACATCCAATACTCAGAATCCCCCTATTACACAACTCTATCCCGAAATCTGAACAAAAAAAAACCTTACCTGCATAGGGATTCGAACACAAGACCTCCACCATAATAACACACCATTTAACCAGTAGACTAGCATACCATTCTAATGTAATTTACCCAACAATCAAAAAAAGCCTACTAAACAAGAGTATGAACTAATTCATTCAAAATACCAAAATTTTCCCAAACGAAGGCTTGAACTTGGGACCTCCCAAACACGCCTAAAACACATAACCACTAAAGCTGACAGATATTTGTGTCATATTTTCAAAATAACAAAATTAGAAATTTTAGGGCGTTACAAGTTGTGTCTCCTAATGTTTGTTTAGCTATTATACATTTCATTAGTATCGTGTGCCTCATTCTAGTTCAGCTCTTGTGCAATCTTCACCTCAGTATCATGTATCATATGGGCCTCTTACTAGTCTTGTTCATTTGCAACCTTTTATTGGTTTTATTTTCATACAACCTCCACTTCAATATGATTCATAGTTTTTATCCTCATTTGGCTCACAATTTCCTATATCTCAATCTCATTCTCCCACTGGATTATTGGCTACACTAGAATCAATTGCTGAAAATACTTGGTTTCTAGAATTTAGAGCAACCAATCACATTAAAAATACATCCACTCATTTAACAAGTAGCTCTCCATATGTGGGAATAAGTAAACTTTATGTTTGTAATGGTAGTGCCTTTCTATATCTCATGTTGGTCATTCTTCTCTGTTTACTAAAGACAAAGTTCTACAACTAAAGAATAAAAAATTCCTTTAGATAGCTAAGAGTCTTCTTTCAACCTCTCAATTTTCAAGGGATAATTAAGTAATTTTTTTAGTTTCATCCTTCCAACTGTCAGGTGAAGGATCTGAAGACTAAAGAGATTTTGCTTCAATGACGTTTCTCATACTCTTTAAAGCCATGATCATATGTTAAGTATGATATTTTCTCTTGTTATATTACAAGTAAAGGGGTGTCATTTGTCACTTGGCATAGGAGACTCAGGCATCCATCTAGTGAAGTTTTGTCTAAAGTGTTTTCTAGTTCTAATCTTTCTTTTGTCTTAGAGAATAAAAGTAGCTTGCATTATAAAGCTTGTAAACCTTGTAAATCTCATAAATTACCATTTTTTAAGTCCACTTCAATGTTTCATACACATTTGGAGCTTGTGGTTGCAGATGTTGGGGGGCCTGCTCTTGTGAGTTCAAATGGTTTTTGATATTATGTGGCATTTGTTGATTTTTTTCTCGATTTTTTTGGATTTATTTTCTCAAAAAGAAGTTTGAAGTATTCATGGCCTTTTTTATTTTCATAAAAAGATTGAGAAATAACTTGGTTGTAGTCTTAAAGTGCTACTGTAACACCCCGAACACGACATAGACGTTATGACCAAATCCAGGAGTGTTACGAATAAGGGTTTTGAAACCGATAATACTTCGATAAATTCTTGTTTAGTTATTTTGATAAAACGTCTAAGTTTTATAAAAACATATTCATTTATATTTATATATTACTGAAACCGTTCCATGTTGCCCTTTAAAATTAACCATTTATTTCGTAGCGGAAGTTTGAAAATTGTTTAAAACAAAACCAAGCTTGTGTTTCCAAAAACCATTTGTTAAAACCATTTGTTAGCGTAAAGTGTTTTTGTCAACGTTGCGGAAAAGAAAAGAAAACAAAATCCAAATCTAAAATTTAAAACCATACAGTCCAGAGAGTCCTAAAAATTACAAACTCTCAAGAAAAACCAGATTTTAAAATAAAATCGTTACTACTAAATAAAAAGAGTTCTTTGTCGAGTGGTCACCGTTGAGCCTCCGTCGCACCAACCCGTCTAAGTCTGTGGATTACCTGAACAGAACAAACAAACAGCAGTTAGTTTTCGTAAACTCAGTGACTAACCCAACATAAATAGTCATGCAACATGCACAAAATTTCATGTACAGTCAGATACAGATTCGGACCTAAGTCCATAACAGATACAGATATCAGAATCAGATAAATAGAACAGATATACAGAATCCTAGCCCCATCCTCTACACACCATCTCCGACCATCCCATCACACCATGTGGGGTTAAAAAATACCCATCCATCCCAACACACCATATAGTATCGATGCGACACATAACAGAACAATATGCAATCAAGCTGGCAAATATAGGCGAAAGGTCGTCATACAGATCTCTTCCTCCACATATGCAAATCCCAACCGAAACACAGATACAGAGTAGAAAATTAACAGACTTAACATGCTTAACATGCTCGTATATAGATATCATATATTCTCTAATAGAATAGTCAGATATACCTATCAGTGTCCTGCTTAGATCAAACCATCATAATATCATATCACATGATTTAAGGTTTGGTTAGCCCATATCGACCCTAAAGTACGCCCACAGTCAATCGGAGCGACCCGTGCGACCCTAGGGAAAATTTTAAAATCTTGGGCCCACACGGTGTGGTGCTACACGCTTAAATTAGCCTTGCCCATGTGGCCCACACTGCCTGGTCCAAATCCCACATGCCTATGTGGGCCACACACCCAATCTGGCCTAGCCCGTGTGGCCCACACAGCCACACTCACATCGTCACACGACTATGTCTCGCGTACGGCCACACTTATGACATTCCCACGATCGTGTCTCACACACGACCAACCACACGGCCAGGCACATGCCCGTGTGGGATCGACAGTGCCCTTTTTTAACTTTCACTAAACCTCAATTTTTCGTGTTTATGGTACACACCTGGTCTGATTTTAGAGTACTTCCAAAGGTGATGATCCCAGTACCCTCGAAGATAGTGACCCACAACAATCACTTTACTGATGAAACACCCACTGACTCGCAATTCTCCCCAAAACAATAACAATCAAACTTGCACAACAAAGATTTCCCCAAACCAAACTTGAAATTCTTGAATAGGAAAGTAGATGAAGAAAAAACAAAAGAAAGAAAACCCAAAGAAAAAAGGTTAAAAGAACTGATTGATTTTTAGGAGAGAGGAAAAATAAAATAAAAATAAAATAATCAAAAATATTATCCCAACTCCCCATTATCCCACTAACTAAAAAATCCCCCCAAAACCGACCCAATACTCTCATCCATTACCATAGACTTCCACCTTCACTGAACCTCTACTATACCATCGAAACACTCACAAGAGCAAACATTAGCATCCACGCTCGCACAGGATTCAAACACAAGACCTCAAGGGAAGCTAACACCTTACCACTCGAACCAGCAGGCTCATTCTGATATAAGTTTACAAACAATAGCACATAAGCCTACCCAGTAGGGATAAGGCTAGGATAAAAATAACAAAATTTTCCATAAATGGGACTTGAACCCAAGACCTCTCACACATACCCAACGCACTTAGCCACTAAAGCAAATACTCACTTCCATTAATTTTCACCAAAAGCAGACTTAAATTATTCAGGGCGTTACAGCTACCAACAGATGGAGCTAAGGAATTTGGAGTGTTTCAAGCATATTTAAAGGCTCGAGTTATTCTTCACAGGTTTTTGTGTCTTCAAACGTCAGAGAAAAATAGAATCGTTGAACGGTGACATCGATAAGTTGTAGAGATCAACTTGAATTTGCTGGCTCGAGCTAAATTATCTTTTACTTACCGGACTGGTGCTTTCAACAATGCAGTCTTTCTCATGAATCGACTTCTTTCTAAATCTATCAGTGGCTTGTCTCCTCATGAGAAAGTATTTGGGGTTGTATTAGATTACAAGGCAATAAGGACTTTCGACTATTTATGTTTTCCACATTTAAGAATGTTCAATAGATAGAATTTGAAATTTTAGTCTAGTCCCTGTATCTATCTGGGGTATTTTTCATAGCATAAGGGTTATCATTGTCTTAATAAGTCTGGTCAAACTTGTAACAACCTGATTTCAGTGATATCAAAAACAGTAGTTTCGAGACCACAATTTCGATAAGCGAGTATTTATTTTATTATTATTTTAAGGTCTATATGATTATCATCTTCTTCATTTGTTTACATATCCATCGAGAATCACCATTGAAACAAGCTAGGGTATTCAGTCAAGCTTATTTCCTTGAATGTAAGTGTATTTAAGCTCCATTCCTAATGATTTTTATATTTTTTAATTTCGTTTTAGCATAATCTAGCTAGCTGGGGATGAATTTGCAAAATTGTTACAGTTTGAGGGACTTACCATGAATGCTTTTGAATGATTTTTGATGTTAGTTGATGGATTAGGAATCTTTGTTGAAAAATAAACAAGTTTTGTTAGGAGATTTTTGATGAATTTTTGAAATAGGGATTAATTGGTTTAAGGTATAAATTCTAGGGTTTTGTTGTAAACAGATGAAAAGTTAAAGTATTAGGGGCAAATTGGTAATTTTTTATAAATATGAATTGTGGATTAAATTCAATACTATAAGTATTTAATCTAGTATTTAATTGATTGAAATTACCAATTTAGATAAAGATAAATGACGTTCGGACTTATATCGAGAAAAAGCTAAACCTTTGGACTAGTTCGATTAAACTACTACACCCTAATTATCGAGTTAAATTCGTATGAACGGGTACCGTGTTAATGTTATTTAAATTTAACATTTTCTATGTTGTGTTTATTATAAATGAGTGATATATAAACGTATCAATGCTATGATGAATTGATGGATATTGAGTCTTGGTTGAACCTTAAGAATTCTTAGGATACAAATTGTAACACCCCTAACCCGTATCCGTCGCCAGATTAGGGTTACGAAGCATTACTAAATATCAAAATCTCATACTTAACAAAATGAACCAAATACCATAGTTGTATATAAATATGCGTCATGTGTATGTAAATATATATATTTAAACCCTAATTTATCTCACCTAATAATCAAAACAATTTATTCATCAAAACATAGGTCGTTAACAATCCACACCAAATATCAATCATGCTTTACTAATTAAATTACATTTTCAAATCATGTTTCGAATTTCAACCCTTTCATTACCATTTAACTAATCAAAATTTTATTGTGTTTAAAAAAAAAACTAATCAAAATTTTATATCATTCAAACACTTAAAACATTTTTAAACATTTATCAGTACATATCATATACCGAGCAAATATCGAAACATCTATTTGTATACATTTATTTTATTAAAAATTACTAACTATGCAACACAATACAAACATAAGTAACCTACCCTGTTTTGGACAGCATTTATACATCAAATTGGACAGCATTAATATGCTCAAAATGGACAGCATTATACATCAAATTGGACAGCATCAATATACTCAAAATGGACAGCATCAATATACTCAAAATGGACAGTATTATACATCAAATTGGACAGCATTATACATTAAATTGGACAGCTTTAATATGCTCAAATTGGATAGCATTATACATCAAATTGGACAGCATCAATATGCTCAAAATGGACAGCATTATAACATATAAAAATAGCCACATTTGAATATCATAGTAATATGCGAAATAACCACATTTTAATGTCTTTGAAACACATTTGTATCATGACTCAATATTCATATCCGAACATTAAGAAGCGAAATCGGCAAACTTATTTGGACATACTTATTATCACACAATTATATACCATATAACATACTTCCAAAATGAGCTCAATACATGGCATAATATTCACAAACATTAACAGTATTATTAAGCCATTTTCGCATGGCTATATATACACTAATCAAAATGTACCATATCGAAATTAGCCTATATATGCCATAAGTCGAAAGTACAAATTTATAAGGTGCCAAAATAGTGATCGATAGTGTGACAATGTTCCTGAATGATTTTCGAACTCGAGCTAGCTTTCAAAACATATATAACACAGGAAAAACAAACAGGATAAGCTACAAAGCTTAGTAAGTTCGTACTAAATATACTCAACAATTCATAAAACACAAATCAATAATTTGAACAATTAATGTATAACTAATGATAATATCAAGCCTTCTATAAGCTTATTCATATACTTATGTGCAAATCTTACCCTTTTCTAGTTGAACTTCCAACTTACTTGCCTGTACAAATTCATAACGAACTTAAACCTTCTCGTAACATTATTGAACACTCAATGTTTCGTACACTAATTGCCATCGTATAGCCAAAGCTATTATAACCTCGCACACTAAGTGTCTTACATAGCCGAAGCTATTCCAAATCGCACACTAAGTTTCATAAGTAGCCGAAGCTATCTCGAATTTCATACTAAGTGCTAAACATAGCCGATTTATCATTAAACGTGGCCGTATTCTTGTGTATACAATTTATGCAATAACAAAGCATTAAAAACATAATTTTAACAATGTTTAACGTGTACAAACTTACTTGGGATGCTAAGACGGCGACTCGAGTCGTTTAGTAGACAACTTTAGTTTTTCCCCGATCTAGGTCTGATTTCCACTTTTCTTGATCTATCTAATATCAAATTCAGCTTATTCAATCATTACTATATTCAATTTAATTCAAAACACACATTTGGGCATGTTTACACTTTTACCCCCAAAATTTCACATTTTTACAATTTAGTCCCTATTTCAAAATAACACAAAATACACAAAATTTCAATATATTCATGCTTGGACGAATCTTCCCTATGTCCGTAGCAATCCATAAATTCTATTTAGTTCACATGTTACCCTCAATTCACAATTTTCACAATTTAATCCTTGATAAACATTTTTATCAAAAATCACTTAATAAAACATAATAATCTAACATCAAATATTTATTTTTCATCATTAAATATCAAAAAGCTTGAATATTCATCAATGGAATTTTACAAAATCATCAAAAATTTTGAAAATTAAAACACGGGCTAGCTAGTATACGAAGCAACGATCTCAAAAACGTAAAAATCATCAAAAACTGAGCTCAAAACATACCCTAATCAAGCATGCAAGATTTTCGAATGCAAAAACTCCAAAATGGCTTCCCAAGCTTTTACTTTCGTTCAAAATGAAGAAAGAAAGATGACAACCTAATTTGTTTTATTTTAATTTAACTTTAATTACTTTTTTACTATTTTAACCTTTTAAAACATTAATAATTACACAAATGCCAAGCCATTAAAATCCACTATCTCTTTTATGGTATAATTACATCATAAGGACCTCACATTTAATTACAACTCGTGTGAACTGTATCGTGTAGGTAACATTTCGACCCACAGCTCGTGTGAGCAGACCCATTTCACAGCATGTGTGAGCAATGATGTAAACGAAAGGTTACAGTTATATGTAAAGGCACACTTCGTGTGAGCTTTCCCAAGTATCCAAGGAAATTCTAAATGGTTCAACAGGTTTGAAAAAGAATGAAATGGTAAGTGTTCAAATGGAATGTATAATGAACTTGAAAAGGAATTATGAACTAAATGATGAGATTATATGTGCAAATATACTTGTTTAGGGATGAATTCATTTAAACCATGTACAAGAGTACTAACTTGTGGTTTTGATGATGTTGTATATGCTTATGCCAATCTTATGATTTTGGTTGATTTTATACTTATACGAGCTTACTAAGTATTCATTGCTTACGTAGTTGTTTTCCTTTGTTTTATAGATTGTCGGAAGCTCGATTTGGTTGGGAGCTCATCGAAGATCTATCACACTATCCAACAGTTAATTCGGTAGTTTTTGAACATTTTGGCCAAGGTTTATAATGGAATGTATAGGGTGTTTGTAATGGTATTTTGATGAATGAGTTAATGGTTTGGCATGTATAAGCTTTGAAAGTTATGTTGGTTTGGTACCATTTGATGCTTTGTCAAAATATGCCATTTTGGTTACCTTATTATGCATGTTTCTAAATCTCTTTATGGTATTTTTGGAAAGGTTTGATAAGGGACACTTTGTGGTATGTTTTGGTAAGCAATTGAACTAGGTTATGATGCTTGAAATAAGGAATTATTGATTTGTTTTGGCATGTTATGTTTAGATGTTAATTGTGGTGCCTTTGAATGGCATATTGGCTAATCTTGAGATGACATTTTAATGTGTGTTTGGATAATGTTTAGGCCCCTTTAAAGTGTGCTTAAATGGTTTGACAGATTATGCATGAAATGGTTTGAAATGGCTTAATTTTAGGTAAATTTTGGGTCTACATGACTTGAGACACGGGCGTGTGACTTAGCCGTGTGAGGCACACGGCCTGGCGATATGGTCGTGTGTCATCTAAGGATTTCAAAGGGTACAAATCAATAAGTTAAACGTCCTAGCACATGGCCTGGCACACGGGCTTGTGACACAGTAGTGTGATCGTACTCAGTGAGTTACACAGGTGAGGACAGGGGCTGGGACATGGCCACATGTCCTCATTTCGAAAGTTACATGGCCTAGGGCTATGTCACACGACCGTGTGACCCCTATTTCCAATTTTTGCAACATTTTCCTAAAGTTCATATTTTGTTTCAAATTAGTCCCGAAATTACTCCTAATTTATTTTTAGGAACTCGAGGGCTCAATTTAGGGAGACTATGCATGTGAATGAATGATTTATGATATATTTAAATCATTAAATGATATGATGTTTAAATGTTTTCGATTGTAGGGTAATGTTTCGTAACCCTAATTTGGCAACGGAGACCGATTAGGGGTGTTACATTAGTGGTATGAAAGTTACAGTTTAGTCAGTTCTTGGACTAAACGTAATAGGTATGGAGTCTAGAAATACATGCCATTATATATCCTATGATAGTGTGATAACTCCTAACTCAAATTGAACTATATTTTCACATAGATATGATGTCATCCAATCGAGCTTATTCTAATGAAGTTGAAAGGAACTCGTAAGCCTCCGCTCACGGAGCAGGTTCTAATAATAGTGGGCCCGTAGCTGAGGGCCATGGAGGTCAGGCTAAAGAAGCCTTCTCCCATATGATGTCTAAATGGTTTACATAGTTCATAAGAACGAACCCATTGGCTCAACGACCTCCACTCCCACCTGTACCCAAACTTGTTCCTATTATTCCTTAGGGTTTGGAACCAATACGTACAAAAAATTCTTCAATTGATAAAATCTAAAAATATAAGGCTGAAGAGCTCCGTGGTATGACCGATGATGATCCAGTGAACTCCGAGTTCTGGTTAGAAAACACAGTGAGAGTTTTTGATGTATTATCTTGTACACCGGTTGAATGCTTAAATTATGTTGTATCGTTACTTAAAGAGTCAGCATATCAGTGGTGGAATACATTGATAGTGGTAGTATCGAAAGACTGTTTGAATTGAGAATTCTTTCAGACAAAGTTTAGAAAGAAATATGTTAGCCAATGGTTCCTCGATAAGTAAAGCAAAGAATTTCTGGAATTGAAACAGGGTCATATGATAGTAGCAAAGTACGAGAGAGAATTTCTGTAACTCAATAAATATGCTCGAGAATGCATACGATCTGAGGCTATTATATGCACTCGATATGAAGATGGTTTAAATGAAGATATCAAGTTACTAGCTGGGATTCTTGAGTTGAAAGAATTTGTGGTTCTGGTTGATAGAGCACATAAGGCCCAGGAACTTAGCAAAGCAAAAAGAAAAGCAGATTTTGAGGCTCATGATACAGGAAAACGACCTATGGGAAAGTCATTCTCATCTCCATCGAAGAAATCAAAGGAATTCCACAGTCATTCGTCAGCTTTAGTAGGTTTCTCAGGGAGAAATAAAGGGAAGTAACATTCGAGTTCGAGACCTTAGGCTATATCTGTAGCGAGTGTGGGTAGTGTCAGAAACAACAAACCCGAATATCAATAATACAATAGATGACACTTCGATGAATGCATCTTGAAAGATGGGTCGTGTTTTAAATGTGGTTCTTTTGATCATTTTCTCAGAGAATTCCCTGAAAGATAAGAGAAATAGAAAGCTCAGAATACTCGTTTGAGTAATTCAGCTACAAGAGGGAGACCGCCCAAAAATAGTGGTAATGCGGATAACAATCGGAGTGGAATGAAAGATTCTACTGTTAGATCTGAGGTATGAGCACCAGCTAGGGCTTATGCGATTCATGCTCAAGAGGAAGCTTCGACACCTGGTGTAATCATTGTACATTTTTTATCTTTGATACTAATGTTAATGCTTTGATTGACCCGGGGCAACGCACTCATATGTATGCACAACTTTAGTGTCAGATAAGAAAATACCTTATGAGTTTACTGATTTGTGGTTAAAGTAACGAACCTTTTAGTGGTCAGTATGTGTTAGTTGATAAAGTCTGTAAAATTTGTCATTTGATGATTCAGGATTGTAACTTTTCGGCTGATTTGATGTTTTTACCCTTTGATGAGTTTGATGTGATTCTAGGTATGGACTGGTTAAATCTAGATGATGTTGTTGTGAATTGTAGATGAAAACATATTGTGTTGAAATGTCAAAATGGTGAAATGATTCGAATTGAATCGGATAGATTGGATGGTGCATCTAATGTTATCTCAGCTATGACGGCACAAAAATATGTTCGAAAAGGTTGTGAAATGTATCTAGTTTACATACTTGATTCCAGAGTTACAGAACTAAAATTAGAGTCATTTCAAATTGTATGTGAGTTCAGAGATATGTTTCCAGAAAAATTAGCAGGGTTACCGCCAGTTAGAGAGGTTGAGTTTGCTAATGAGTTAGTACTGAGGACATCTCCAATATTGATAGCTCTATATAGAATGACACCTATAGAGTTGAAAGAATTAAAAGCACAGTTGCAAGAGTTGAAGGATAGGGGCTTTGTTCAGCTAAGTTTTTCTCCTTAGGGTGCTATGTTATTATTTGTTAAGACAAAGGAAGGGTCTATACGATTATGTATCGACTATCGATAGCTCAACAAAGTCACGATCAAGAAAAAATATCCTTTCTCGCGTATAGATGATTTGTTTGATTAGTTGAAAGGTGCGATAATGTTTTCAAAGATTGATCTCCATTCTGGATATTATCAGTTACGGGTCAAAGACTCAGATGTGCCAAAGACTACTTTCAGAACTAGGTACGAACATTATGAATTTCTTGTTATGCCATTTGGTTTGACCAATGCACCTGCTGTGTTTTTGGATTTGATGAACATAATATTCAGGCCGTATCTAGACAGATTTGTTGTTTTTATTAATGACATTCTGATTTATTCTCGAGATGAACCAGAGCATGCCCAATATTTAAAAATTATTTTACGGACTTTATGCGAAAAACAATGGTTTGCGATCTTTAGCAAATGTGAGTTCTAGCTCTGAGAAGTTGGATTTTTGGGACATTTGGTATTAGCAAATGGTATTAGAGTTGACCCAAATAAAATATCAGTTATAGTGGACTGGAAACCTCCGAGAAATGTTTTAGAAGTTAGAAGTTTTTTGGGTTTAGCCACATACTATTGGGGAATTTGTTAAGTTCAATTTTGAGCTTAACTTATTCAATTAAATTATTAAATTGTTGATTAAATTTTGGTTAATTAAGTTATAATTCTGCCTAAATTGATTAAATACCTTCTATGCCGTATTAATTTAATTGTACCCCAAATTCAATTATTTAATTTTAATTTTATTTCATGTGCAGGTAAGGAACATTTTGATGCCCGTATAAGCTCAATTTTGGAAGTCAATCTGCATGAATAAACTGCTGAATGATGATCATATGTAGGCTAAATTAACATTAAGGACAACATTCGGTCCAATAAAAAACAGCAGGCCGAATGTAAGGAACACTTGGATGTCCGTATGGGCTCGATTTGGAAATTAATTTGCATGATTAAAGCTGCTGGATGGGAAGGATCATTTGCTGGTTTTGAAGAAATTAAATTGGCATTGGAAAACAAAAAATAAAATTCGGTCCAATTAAATAACAGCAGACCAAATATGCAGCAAAAATCAGCAAGGGAATTATTTAATTTCCCTCTTGGAGTGGTGACCGACTTTAATTAAAGTCAAGTGATTATGAGCAGCTTTAAGAAGTAAAATTGGAATGGAACTCTACATGAGCTGGAGTTATTCTTGTGCGACGGTTTCAGCTAGGATAAAGGGGGATAAGATCAAATTTTATTTGAATTATGGAAGGTTAATATCATTACTCCTTAAATAGAAGTGACCAGCAGCTGAAAAAAGGGGGAGAGAGTCGAAAAAATAGAGGAACACACAGCAGCAGAGAGGCGTGGCACTCGAGCACAGGGAAATCTGAAATTGAATCAGCAAAGCCGAATAAAAATTGAAGTAACAGCCCAGAATTCCAGCTAATCGAGAGAAGGGAAACTCGACGATTTGAGGATTTTTCTTTTCCAAGATTCAGTCTGTAATTTACGTTGTTTACAATTGATTTTTGTTTCGTTTCAATTGATATGAGAGGCTAAATTAATTAAGCTCAGTTAGACACTTATGAAACTTAGCACAAGAAATTTGAAGGTTTATTTGTTTAAATTCGGATTTAGCATTCTTGAGTTGTTAAATTTTATTGTTCAAAGAGTTTTGTCTCTAAATTAATTAGATTGATCGCCTACCTAATTTAGGACATTTCTTAAAATTATTTAAGAGTAATTGAGTAATCGAATTTCTTAATTAAACTTAGAGTCAGCGATAATAAGTTAGCATGCCACTAATTGAAGCAACTCAGATTTAATTTTGGAAGCCGCTGGAGGATTTTCTTTAATTAACGCAAGGTGAAATCTCTAAAATACTTAGTGCACTTTTAAAAATTAAAAGTAGGTATTCAAGTATGAATGTTCTCTATTTGAATTTGAATTTATTTGGATTAAGAATTCATTTCGTAAGTGATTTTCTTCAGCCTTGCTGTTAGATTAGATTATTAAAATAATTAAATGACGATAAGGACTTGTGCTAGGTGGATTAAGGAGTTACTAACTGAGCACTCTTTCTCTTAATTCGACAACCTTTCAGCATTTACAATTTACGCTAAATTTTATTTGTTACCAAAGAGCATTATTAGAAAACCTCATCATTTTTTCCTTTTTCGCATACTTTTATATTAACTTGATTTCAATTTTCTTTCAAATAGGTTTAACACGAGCTTCTTCGTGGGACGATTTCGTGCTTACTCTATATTACCAGTTAATATTGGTTGAGTAGGGAATTAAATTCGGTGGACGTAACGACAGCTACCAAATTTTGGCGCCGTTGCCGGGGAAGTGACGAGTCAAATCTATTTGATTTTCAGAACTTATTTTGTTTTCCTGTTTTTGTCTTTGCAGGTAGATTAGTTCCTTTAGTATATGTTATTAAGGAGTGGAAGTCGAACATCGAAAGATCCTGTTAACATCACTGATCGGCAAGCCGATCATTCCAACCCCCACGTTGAACCTAACGTTTCAGAGGATTCCAACATGGCTAACCAGACCTTGAAGCAACTGGCCGCTCCTAACTTGGCTGCGCAACCACCATCTATCACGTATCCTGCCCTTGATAGGCCATTAAAGCTTAATTCGGGATTCTTGAATTTGTTGCCAAAATTCAATGGGTTACCAGGTGAGGACCCTTACCGTCATATTAATGAATTTCTAATTACTTGTTCAACTATGCAGCCAGATGGCATTGAAGAGGAACAAATCATGCTCCGAGCCTTCCCTTTCTCATTACAAGGATTGGCGAATGACTGGTTATATTACATGCCACCAGGTTCATTCACAACTTGGATAGGGTTGCATAAGGCTTTCCTTGAGAAGTATAAATTTGTGGAATTAAGCAACTGGTAGGTGAGTCATTATATGACTACTGGGAAAGGTTTAAATGACTATGTGCGAGTTGTCCACAGCATCAGATTAGTGAGCAGCCCTTAGTGCAATATTTTTATGAAGGGTTGACACCACAAGATCGAGGAATGATAGATGCAGCGAGTAGAGGTGCATTGGTTGATAAAACTCCTGAGCAAGCTCGAAATTTGATCGCTAATATGGCGTATAATACACAGCAATTCGGTCTCAGGAGGTCTGACTTGGGTAAACGAATGGATGAGGGCCAGTTGAGTATGATGGAGGCTCAGTTAGCTAATTTAACGGCTATGGTAAGTAAATTGATGACTGGAGGTACTGCGAAAGCTTTACTATGTGGCATTTGTTGTTTAGAAGGACATACCACAGATATGTGTCCGACATTACAAGAAGGGGAAGCTAACGCTGTCTTTCCAAATCAGAGAAGGTATGATCCATATTCAGCTACCTATAATGAGGGATGGAGAGACCACCCCAACCTCAGATACCAAAATCGTGCCACACCTCCGGGGTTTGAGCAGCCAAATTCCCGACCATATAATTCGTCACAGCAACAACCCAACCATCAAAACCTTAGTGCTGAAACCAAAACCCATACCATGCTTAAAAAAATGATGAAAATGATGGCTGACCAGAAGAAGGAAACCGATAGAAGGTTTCAGTCTTTGGAATCGGCAGTGAAGCAATTGCAAACCAGAGCCTCGTCAACTGACATTAATCTTGGGAACTTGCAAGCACAGGTAAATAATCGGTTACCGTCACAGCCTGTGGCAAATCCGAGGGATAATGTCAGTGCTATAACCTTACGAAGTGGGAAGGAGTTGAGATCGATACTAAAGAAGGTCCAAAACAGCAATGAGGAAGATGAAACTGAGGTAAGAAAGTCCGATTTAGTGATATTGAAGAGGAAAATTTAGCCTTGCCAAAGGCTGATTTACAACCGTCGCAAGTAGCTCCAAAGGAAGTAGGGAAATCACGTTTACAACAGTCCACTGCTTTGCATGATGTAGCAAGTTTTGAGCAGGAAACGAGGGTTCCCGAGCTTCAAGCACAAGCAGGTCAGAACGATAATAACCAACCTTAGTCTTATGTGCCGAATGCGCCATTTCCACAGTGTTTGAGGGAGGAAAAGTTAGACGACGTCAATGCTGAAATTCTAGAGACTTTCAGTAAGGTACAAGTTAATATCCCATTGATTGATGCAATTAAACAAGTACCTAGATATGCTAAGTTTTTAAAAGAATTGTGCACATCTAAAAGGAAATTAATTGGAAATGAGAAGATTAGTCTAGGCGAAAATGTCTCTGTAGTATTTCAAAAGAAACTTCCTATTAAATGTAAAGATCCTGGAATGTTTTTGATACCTTGTAAGATAGGAGACCTTAAACTAGATAGAGCTATGCTTGATTTGGGTGCTTCTATAAATGTCATGCCTAGGAGTATCTACGATAGGGTTCAATTGGGTGCATTAAAAGACATGGGACTGATAATTCAACTTGCAGATAGAAGTAATGCCTACCCTGATGGCGTTTTAGAAGATGTTCTAGTGCAAGTGAATGAGTTAGTTTTTCCAGCTGATTTTTATGTTTTAGACATGGGAGCTAGTGATAACTCAGTTGATGTACCCTTACTTTTAGGTAGACCCTTCCTTAAGACAGCTAGAACGAAAATTGATGTGCATAAAGGGAATTTAACAATGGAATTTGATGGTGAGATATTTAAATTTAATATATTTGATGCTATGAGATATCCCACTGATATTAATTCTGTATTTACTCTTGATGTAATTGACAATTTTGTTCAAGATGTCTATGAATTAGGTGAAGAAGACGAGTTGAAAAGCGTTCTCACTAAGAGCATTTTTGATATCGACAAGCAGGAATTTATCATTTCTGATTCTTTAATTGACTCAGTTTGCGCTTTAGACTCGCCCAAATTGACACGATTCAAGCTGATTCTCCCTAACCTTACGGTGACTGGTAAGCAAATTCCTTCATTGATTTCACCACCTAAATTGGACTTAAAAGAGCTGCCCGAAAATTTGAAGTACATTTATTTGGGGGAAATCAAACTTTACCATTGATAGTGTCGAATGCTTTAACCGAGATGCAAGAAACTAAGCTACTTAGAGTTCTTAGGGAGCATAAAGAAGCCTTCGGTTGGACACTAGCCGATATTCGGGGCTTAGTACGACTTTATGTACTCACAAGATAGCCTTGGAACCAGATTCAGTTCCCAAAAGAGACCCCCAACGACGATTGAATCCACCAATGATGGAGGTAGTCAAGACTGAAATTTTAAAGTGGTTGGAAGCCGATGTCATTTATCCTATAGCCGATTGAAAGTAGGTAAGTCCAATTCATGTTGTACCTAAGAAGGGAGGAACTACAATAGTTACCAACGAGGAAGGGTTAGAGATTTCTATGAGAGTGCAGGATGGTTGGCGGGTTTGTATAGACTATAGGAAACTGAACAAAGCCACTAAAAAAGACCACTACCCCCTCCCATTCATGGATCAAATGTTAGAAAGGTTAGCTGGTTGCTCACATTTTTGTTTCTTAGATGGCTATTCAGGTTATTTGCAGGTACCTATTGCACTTGAGGATCAAGAGAAGACCACCTTCACTTGTCCGTTTGGAACTTACTCCTTCAAGAGAATACCTTTCGGATTGTGCAACGCACTAGCTACTTTTCAAAGAGGTATAACGAGCATATTTTCAGATTTTATTTCACATTTAATGGAGGTGTTCATGGATGATTTTACGGTTTATGGTGATTCATTTGATCAATGTTTGCATCTTGTGTTAGTTCTTAGGCGTTGCATTGAGATTAACCTGATATTGAATTTTGAGAAATGTCATCTCATGGTTGAAAAGGGCGTAGTATTGGGGCATGTCGTCTCAGCTAAAGGCTTAGAAGTCGACCAAGCCAAAGTCGAGGTAATTAAAAATCTACCTTATCCAGGTACTGTGAAAGGAATTCGATCCTTCTTGGGTCATGTAGGTTTTTACCGTCAGTTCATCAAGAATTTTTCGCAGATATCGTCACCTTTATGTGCATTGCTCGGTAAGGATGTTGCATTTGAATTTAGTGAGAATTGCAAATAATCTTTTGATGAATTGAAATTGAAATTGATCACGGCTCCTATCATTCAAGGACCGAATTATGCATTACCTTTTGAGATTCTATGTGACGCAAGTGATAAGGCCGTTGGTGCGGCTTTAGGACAAAGAAATGGTAAGGAGTCTTATATTATCAGGTATGCTAGCAAGCTATTGAACCCAGCTCAATGCAATTATACCACGACCGAGAAAGAGCTCTATGCCATAGTTTTTGCCTTAGAAAAATTTAGAGCATACTTGTTAGGAGTCAAAGTTGTTGTATTTTCTGACCATGGTGCTCTTAAAAATTTGTTGCATAAAAAAGAAGCTAAGCCCCGATTAATTAGATGGATTTTGCTTTTGAAGGAATTTGACTTGGAAATTAAAGATAAGAAAGGTAAGGAGAACCTTGTGGCCGATCATTTGAGTAGGATAGAGACTGGAATTTTGAAGGATGAGCTAAGTGATTTATTTCTCGATGAGCGACTTTATAGTGTGTCTAGTGTTTTGCCATGGTATGCCGACATAGTGAACTACTTAGTGACTAAAGAGCTCCCTACGAATGCACCTAGACATTTAAGAGAAAAAATTAGAAGTCAAGCCCGATTTTACTTATGGGAAGAGCCATACCTTTGGTGATTTTGTAGTGATCAAATAATTAGGCGTTGTGTCGATGATAGTGAGATAGATTCGGTGCTTAATTTTTGTCACTCTCGAGAAGGTGGAGGACATTTTGGGCCTAAGAGAATAGCTCATAAAATACTTGAGTGTGGGTTATTTTGGCCGACTATTCATAAAGATTCATATGCATTTTGTAAAAATTGTGCATCATGTCAAAAAATCGGCAATTTAAATAGCAGAAATCAAATGCCATTACATGATTTTTATGTTTGTGATATATTTGATGTATGGGGTATTGATTTTATGGGGCATTTTCCTTCTTCTTTCGGTTATCTATACATTCTTGTGTGTGTTGATTACTTGTCGAAATGGGTAGAAGCATTTCCAACTAGAGCTGATGATGCTAGAACTGTAGTGAAACTTCTTAAGACCAACATTTTAAATAGATATGGGGTACCAAGGGCTATAATTAGTGACAAGGGAACACATTTCTGTAATAGAACCTTGAAAGTTTTATTTGCACAATTTGGTGTCACACACAGAGTGTCGACAGCTTATCACCCTCAAACCAATGGGCAAGCCGAGAGTAGTAACAAAGAGATTAAGGGAATTTTAGAGAAAATTGTTAAGCGCAATAGGAAAGATTGGAGTCAAAGGTTAGATGAAGCATTGTGGGCTGTTCGAACGGCTTACAAAACGCCAATTGGGATGTCGCCTTACAGGGTTGTTTTGGGAAGGCGTGTCATCTTCCCGTAGAGCTTGAACATAGGTCATTTTGGGCTGTTAAGCAATGCAATTTGGATTATAGTTTGGCAGGTGAAGAGCGCAAGTTGAAGCTGCAAGAATTAGAGGAGTTGTGCCTAGAGGCATATGACAATTCGGTCATCTACAAAGGTAAGTCGAAGGCATTTCGTGACTCAAAGCTGATTCGCAAGGAGTTCAAGGTGGGGGAAAAGGTATTGCTATTTAATTCTAAACTTAAACTGTTTCCCGGTAAGTTAAAATCAAGGTGGCTTGGTCCATTTATAATAACCAAGGTTTATCATCATGGGGCAATCGAAATTAGGAGCCTCGAAACTAATAAAATTTTCAAAGTGAATGGTCACAGGTTGAAACATTTTCATGAAGGAGAGCAAGCAGCTTGGTTGGAGGAGATCAATCTTGAGGATCCATGAGAAATTGTGATGTCGAGCCACCGACTTAAAACAAAGGCGCTTGTGGGAGGCAACCCACATATTCAGGGAAGTTTTTTTTTACCATTATTGTTTCTTTCCATTAAGTTAATCTTAATTTTTAATTTTTCTTTTGCATTAGGGACAATGCAAACATTAAGTATGGGGGAGAATTAATTCATTGATTTTCTAACATATTTGATGCTTGCAACTTTCATGAATAAGTCTTGTCGAATTTCCTTTAGGAAAATATTTAAATAAAAGAATGAAGATGTATTTCATGAATTCAAGTTGATTGGGGTGGTTGTATGTCGATTGGTTGGGTTAAATTTTGTTTTCAATTAATTGATTTTGGTTAAGTATTTTGTTAAAAAAATTAAAGAAATTAATCTGCTTAATTGATCAATTATGTGGTCCTTGTGAGGAATTTGAGCCTAGAGCGTAAGTTGGGACATCCATGCCAACTTGAGAGGTTATTATTCATTCATGTGTGATTATTGTTATCGGCTATCAATTACTCTAGAACTTAGTTTAGATCTTATTAAGGATAGTAATACATTTGATTTCATTAATATGATTTAAGAGGCCATAGGAATTAAGTCACGATTACTCATAAAAAACTGACCTTGACATTTTCCCATTTAGCTAGCCAATTCGAAGCCTTAATTTCCTTATTTTTTCTACACCTCCAGAAATTAAGCCAAAGCCGAATCAACTCACCTTTTTAGGCTAGTTAATTCAGTCTGGAAGTTCATCCTGATTTCGACATATGCTGGTCAATTTGGGGTGACGTTTAGCTAGAAATTAAAGGATGATTTTCGTGAAAAAGAAGCAGCAAGTTGCAGCCTTCCTAGTGAATTAAGTGAATGAAGCATTATGTGTTCACAATGAGGTGAATCGGCTGAATCAAGGGATATGGAAACAATGAAAGGCCGATTGAATTAATCATCTTCTTGTTAAATTCGGAAAAAAAAAAAAGAGAATTGATGACTTCCGGATGATTTTTACTAGCCTAAGAAAAATTAGCTCCACCATCCAAATAAATTCCTCCCGTTCGCTACACATTACCTCGGCCTCATTACAACCTTTATTTTGCCTCGATTATATTTATGGAATTTGATGTGTTATGTTATAGGTAAGATGGACAAGCAAGCCTATGGTGGTTAATTATGGTCGATTTCAATTTGAGAGCATTATACTAGCCTAAACACAATGAGTGAAGAGTGTTAATAATTTTATTCTTTCCGGTGAGAATTGATCAAAGAAGCATGATTAATTTCTTTTCTTTTCTCTCTAGAATAAACCAAAATCTAGACTGATTGATTTCAAAAATTTATCCTAAGCATGAGCGATGCAACAATTCTTGACTAATCTTGACATTTCTGAAATTCTTCTTGATTCTTTTTGACTTGATTGCTCAGGGACGATCAATAATTTAAGTATGGGGGAGTTTGTTAAGTTCAATTTTGAGCTTAACTTATTCAATTTAATTATTAAATTGTTGATTAATTTTTGGTTAATTAAGTTATAATTCTGCCTAAATTGATTAAATACCTTCTATGCCGTATTAATTTAATTGTACCCCAAATTCAATTATTTAATTTTAATTTTATTTCATGTGCAGGTAAGGAACATTTTGATGCCCGTATAAGCTCAATTTTGGAAGTCAATCTGCATGAATAAACTGCTGAATGATGATCATATGTAGGCTAAATTAACATTGAGGACAACATTCGGTCCAATAAAAAGCAGCAGGCCGAATGTAAGGACCACTTGGATGTCCGTATGGTCTCGATTTGGAAATTAATTTGCATGATTAAAGCTACTGGATGGGAAGGATCATTTGCTGGTTTTGAAGAAATTAAATTGGCATTGGACAAACAAAAAATAAAATTCGGTCCAATTAAATAATAGTAGACCGAATATGCAGCAAAAATCAGCAAGGGAATTATTTAATTTCCCTCTTGGAGTGGTGACCGACTTTAATTAAAGTCAAGTGATTATGAGCAGCTTTAAGAAGTAAAATTGGAATGGAACTCTACATGAGCTGGAGTTATTCTTGTGCGACGGTTTCAGCTAGGATAAAGGGGGATAAGATCAAATTTTATTTGAATTATGGAAGGTTAATATCATTACTCCTTAAATAGAAGTGACCAGCAACTGAAAAAAGGGGGGAGAGAGTCGAAAAAACAGAGGAACACACAGTAGCAGAGAGGTGTGGCACTCGAGCACAGGGAAATCTGAAATTGAATCAGCAAAGCCAAATAAAAATTGAAGTAACAGCCCAGAATTCCAGCTAATCGAGAGAAGGGAAACTCGACGATTTGAGGATTTTTCTTTTCCAAGATTCAGACTGTAATTTATGTTGTTTACAATTGATTTTTGTTTCGTTTCAATTGATATGAGAGGCTAAATTAATTAAGCTCAGTTAGACACTTATGAAACTTAGCACAAGAAATTTGAAGGTTTATTTGTTTAAATTCGAATTTAGCATTCTTGAGTTGTTATATTTTATTGTTCAAAGAGTTTTGTCTCTAAATTAATTAGATTGATCGCCTACCTAATTTAGGACATTTCTTAAATTTATCTAAGAGTAATTGAGTAATCGAATTTCTTAATTAAACTTAGAGTCAGTGATAATAAGTTAGCATGCCGCTAATTGAAGCAACTCAGATTTAATTTTGGAAGCCGCTGGAGGATTTTCTTTAATTAACGCAAGGTGAAATCTCTAAAATACTTAGTGCACTTTTAAAAATTAAAAGTAGGTATTCAAGTATGAATGTTCTCTATTTGAATTTGAATTTATTTGGATTAAGAATTCATTTCGTAAGTGATTTTCTTCAGCCTTGCTGTTAGATTAGATTATTAAAATAATTAAATGACGATAAGGACTTGTGCTAGATGGATTAAGGAGTTACTAACTGAGCACTCTTTCTCTTAATTCGACAACCTTTCAGCATTTACAATTTACGCTAAATTTTATTTGTTACCAAAGAGCATTATTAGAAAACCCCCTCATTTTTTCCTTTTTCGCATACTTTTATATTAACTTGATTTCAATTTTCTTTCAAATAGGTTTAACACGAGCTTCTTCGTGGGACGATTCCGTGCTTACTCTATATTACCAGTTAATATTGGTTGAGTAGGGAATTAAATTCGGTGGACGTAACGATAGCTACCAGAATTGTTAAAGGATTTTTGATAATTGCGATGCCCTTAACAAAATTGCTTCAGAAAGACGTCATGTTCGAATGGTCTAAAAAGTGTCAGCAAAGCTTTGATTAGTTGAAAGTGTTGTTGGCCGAAACCCCTGTGTTGGTTTAGCAAGAGTCCAGTAAGAAATTCATGATTTATAGTGATGTTTCATTGAATGGTTTGGGCTACGTTTTGATGCAAGAAGAAAAAGTAGTAGCTTATGCGTTTCGAAAGTTGAAACCGTTCGAGAAAAATTACTCGACTCATGATTTAGAGCTTGCAACTATTTTATTTGCTTTACAGATTTGGCAGCACCATTTGCACGGATAAAAATGTCATATCTTTACGGATCACAAAAGCCTGAAGTATTTGATGTCACAAATAAATCTGAATTTGAGACAACGTAGATGGCTTAAATTACTGAAAGATTATGATTTGATTATTAACTATCATCCGGGAAAAGCTAATGTTGTTGTTGATGCTTTAAGTAGAAAATATTTGTTTGCTTTGCGAGCTTTGAATACATGGTTGACATTGATTGATGATGGTTCTATACTAGTTGAATTAAAAGCTAGACCGACATTTTTACAACAAATTTGTGAGGCTAAAAAAAGTGACGCTGAATTGATCGTAAAACGAAAACAAATTGAGTTGATTCCTAATTCGGACTTTCATGTTAATTCATTCGGTAGTTTGTATTTCGAAACAAGATTTGTGTTTTGAGGAATTCTGATGTTATTCATAAGATTTTGCAAGAAGCTTACAACAGTAGTTTATCGATACACCTTAGTGGTAATAAAATGCACGATGATTTGAAATAGATGTACTAGTGGCCAGGTATGAAACGAGAGATTTCAGAGTTTGTATCAAAATGTTTGATTTGTCAGCAAGTTAAAGTTGAGCGTCAAGTATCTCCTGGTTTGTTACAACCTATGATGAGTCAAGAGTAAAAATGGGAATGAGTTACAATAGACTTTGTATCGGGATTGCCTCCATCTCCGAGAAAGAAAAATATTGTGTGGGTCATTGTTGATCGTTTAACGAAATCCACACATTTAATTCCAATGCGTATGGATTATTCACTTGGGAAATTGGCAGAGTTGCATGTTTATGAGATTGTTAGACTACACGATGTGCCGGTTTCTATTATCTTTGATAGGGATCCACGGTTTACGTCTCGATTCTGGAGTAAGTTACATGAAGCTCTAGGTACTCGATTTCATTTTAGCACAGCATTTATTCCACAGACCAATGGTCAATCTGAACGAGTAATTTAGGTACTCAAGGATATGCTCTGATTTTGTGTTTTAGAGTTCGAAGGTAACTAGGAGAAATTTCTTCCATTGGTTGACTTTGCATACAATAATAATTATCAGGCGAGCATTAAAATGCAACCGTACAAAGCTTTGTATGGTCAAAAATGTCGAACTCCGTTGTATTGGATTGAGTTGAGTGAAAAAAAAGTTATTTGGTGTTGATTTGATTCGGGAAACTGAAAGAAAGGTCAAAGTGATACGTGACAATCAGAAAGCTGCTTCTGATCGTCAGAAATCTTACGCAGATTTGAAAAGGAAAGATATTGAATTTTAAGTCGACGACAAAGTATTTCTAAAAGTATCACCTTGGAGAAAAGTGCTTCGGTTTGGCCAAAAAACAAAGCTTAATCCGTGATTCATCGGGCCGTATGAAATCATTGAGAGGATTGGACCAGTGGCTTATCGGTTGGCTTTACCTTCAGAATTAGAGAAAATTCATAACGTGTTTCATGTATCGGTGTTACGATAGAATCGATCAGATCCTTCACATGTGATTTCACCTGTAGATGTTGAGATTCAGCCAGATATAACATACAGTGAAGAACCTGTCAGAATTTTAGCTCCAGAATTTAAAGAAATAAGAAATAAAAGTATAGGTTTAGTTAAAGTTCTCTTGCAACGTCACGAAATAGAAGAAGCTACTTGGGAACCGGAAGAAGCTATGAAAGTGCAATACCCAAACCTATTTTCTGGTAAGATTTTCGGGACCATAATTCCAACAAACGAGTATTTATTTTATTATTATTTTAAGGTCTACGGGATTATAGTAGGGCCATATTAAAATTTCATTAAGAAATTTTGATGTTTGCATGATTAATTAAGTGAAAAAGACTAAATCGTAAACGGTGAAAAATTTAAGTTCTATTATTTTAAAGGGTCAAATGGCTATGAAATTTTAAAGTAAGTGGATTAAGATGGTAAATATTCCAATTTAAGTGTTACTGGATAAAGATGGATAGGTTTTATTGAAAATTATGATTCTCATTAAGGGTAAAATATAAATTAGTAAATAAAACTAAAATAACCTAAGAAATCATGTTCATCTTCTTCATTAGTTCACATCTTCATCGAAAATCACCATTGAAACAAGCTAGGGTATTCGTTCAAGCTTATTTCCTTGCATATAAGTGTATTCAAGCCTCATTTTTAATGATTTTTATGTTTTTGAGTTCGTTTTAGCTTAATCTAGCTAGCCCGGGGGTTAACTTGCAAAATTTTTGAAGGTTGAGGGACTTACCACAGCTCGTGTGAGCAACACCATGTAACTTACATTCCGACCTATAGCTCGTGTAAGCAGGTCCATTTCACAGCTCATGTGAGCAATAATGTAAAGGAAAGGTTACGGTTATATGTAAAGGCACACATCGTGTGAGCTTTCCCAAGTATCCAAGGAAATTCTAGATGGTTCAACGGGTATGAAAAGGAACAAAATGGTAAGTGTTGAAATGGAATGTATCATGAACTCATGAAAATGAATGCAAATATACTTGTTTATGGATGAATTCATTTGAACCATGTACAAGAGTACTAACTTGTGATTTTGATGATATTGTATACGCTTATGCCAATTTTATGGTTTTGGTTGATTTTATATTTATGCTTTCTATAAATGCCCAAATTTGCCCAAGCCCAAACCAGAAAAAAACCAAATACAAAAATAAATAAAATTTCCAAAATAATTAAACAGTCTAGTCCAAAAATTACAAGCCCAAAAGAAAAATTATTACAATCCCAAAATACGAAAACCCTAGCCCAAAAATTATAAGTCCACAACCTAAACTATCTCAGAACCCTAATGCTCCCATGTGCGCCGCACCTCTCCCTCGATCGCGCCGCTCGCACCTCGTCCCGAGGCCTGACCCCTTATCTGCTACGTTGCACCAAAACGGCAAAGGCGCCTTTTCTCCGCCTCTGTCAACACCTGCAAAAAAAGGACAAAAAAGAAGATAGAAAAGAAAAAGAATAGCAGCAGAAACAGTAGCAAAGAGATATAATAAACAGTGTAATATTGGCTATAAAGGCCATAGATTGTAACGTTTACAAAAAAAAAGATACAGAAAAAAAGATCGAATACAAAATTTTTTTAAAAAAGTGGCTCCTTTACAGTTTTTTATTTTTATTTTTTTTACTCTTAAATATCTTATATTTTACATGTAAAAATAAAAAAATAAAAAGAAAAGAAAGAAAGTGACCTGAGTCGTTTTGCATACACGTCGGCTAAAAGATGGGTCAAAAGTTTCTTTTTTTTATCTTTTAGGTATATTAGCCTCAAATCTAGGCTCTATTCAAAAAACGGGGCAAAAAATGAGGTTTTGCATTTTTTGGCCATCGTGTACGGCGGAGCGATCGCCGGTGACCGGCGGCCGATGCGGCGGTGGTTCCCTGGAGCTATGAACGGCCTGGGATGTTTTGAGAGAAAAAAGGGGGAAGGGTTCTTTTTAAAAAAAAAAAAAGAGGCAGAAGTGAGATTTAAAAAAAAAAAAACTTCTAATTTAAATAGTGGTAGTGAAACAGCGTCGTTTCACCAGGCTCCAAGCGCCCCAAAGCGGCGTCGTTTTGGGGCCGACCCAAAAATTGACCCGACCCACTCCAAGATTCGCGTGTTTTCGCAACCAATGGGATATTTGCGCTCTTGGTCCTTCCGCCTTTTTGGGTTGTTTTAGTTCAGTCCTAATTTCACTATTTTTTTGTTTTTAAAGATTTTACCATTCAATTTTACCCCACTTTCAATTTAGTCCTCGGTTCGCTGATCTCCTAGAGAAGGGACGCGTGTCCGAAAAATCGAAATAATTTCTTATTTGGTCCTCGCTTGTTTTCGCACTTTTCATTTTAGTCTTTTACTTGTTTACTTTATCTTAATTTATCCTTTTAATTTGATTTGGGTTATGATTAAGCCCCTCAATCAGTTTAACTCTTTTATTTATTTACTCAGTGGCTATATTTAATTTTTTTATTCTTATTTTCTTTTCGCCGAGCCTTTGTTTATTTATTTTATTATTTGTTATTATTATTTTGTTTATTCATTTATTTATTACTCCCTTTTATACATACCTAAGAATTGAATTATATACATGTTTTATGGGTACATTTTACTTAGTATTGTCTTTTATTATTTTATTTTATTTCATTTTATTTTTTTAGAGTGTTCTTGTTCGTCTATTAGTTTTTTTTTAGGCATTCTCACGTCATGTTTTTTAAATCATGCATTTTCTATTTTTTATTTCTACCTTGAATTACCTCATTTATTTCATCATTATTATGATTCGATTAATGATATTATTATTGCTATAATTACATTAGCATTATCTTAGCATTTCCTTATTTGTTTATTACATAATGTACTATGCTTAAATATAATTGGCAGTTTTTATATTATACCCCAAATGAGATGAATACATGTTGTTTAAATGTCGCATTAGTTATTATGTAAGGAAGGAAATTTTAAAATTAAGGCAATGTTTTGTATTTGGAGATTCGAGAAGTTGTGCCCTAACTTACGGGGTTCGACTTTCTCCTTGATTCTAGATAATCGAACATACATTTTAAAACTAAAATACATGAGATTTAAACACTAATTATATGATGAGCGATTTTATTTCCGAGAATACGAGATGTTATGTCCTAACTTACGGGATATGACCTTTTCGTCAACTCGAAATAAGAAAGCTTCTTATATGAGTTTGGATTTAACTAAATGATTTCAAATAAAAATAACATTATGCAAAGTGAGATTGTATTTTAAATTTTCTTCAAATTTTTAATTTTCGACACTAAAGACACCAAATAATCAACTAGGTACCAATTTTGGGTGAAACGAGGGTGCTAATCCTTCCTCGTACGTAACCAACTCTCGAACCCATTTTTTGGATTTTTTAGACCGAAAAATATTGTTTTAGTAAATCAAATCTTTCATTAAAACGATCGAATTACGAGGTGACCTGATCATGCCTCATAAAAAAATGATTGGTGGCGACTCCATTTTCATTTTTAAATAAAAAAAGTCGATATCAAAAATGGTTTCGAGAGCTTAGCAATTCCACTGGGGACCAAAATAAGAGAGTCAAGCTACGAGTTGATTAGTTCTTGTCTTTTTGTCGAAAATTGATAATTTGGGTTAATTTTATGATCCCTTCATTGCATTTAATTCTTTATGGTTTGCATCATTTTGATATGTCGGCTTTATTGGTTTGAGTCTTTTAATCTCCGCTTATTACATTGCATAATCGGTCGATTCTACCCTTTTAAGTGGGAGTGAGAAACTATTCCTTCGTGAGGTCTTCACCTCCGTATAGGATAGTGGATCGCTTTTTGGATACATCCGTACCTATGTCTTCGTGAGATTTTTATCTCCATATAACCATAGGGAAATGTATTCCCCTGAACTAAACTCGGTCCGTATAAGCCTATAATGGATGAAGATCAAGGAATCTGCCAGTTCAGGTACCCTTACTTTAGAACCGAACTGCATATAATGAGCCCTAAGAGCCTACCCTAAGTAGAACCACGCCAAACCCCTAGTGGTCATCCCAATATGTGCTCTTTTTGTTATTTATGTTTTTGTTCTGACGTGTTTTCTTTTGTTTTGGTTATGATTGCATTGCATTTTCATAATAGAAAAGAGGTATTGATTCACATTCAGTTGCTAAATAGAGAGCTTGTCATGGAAAATGGATTTCTTAATAAAGTGGAAGACAATGCGGTCGTCCGAGTATGGTCCGAGAAAACGTAACGAGGGAAGGGTGATAGTCTGATGAATGAGTACACGACTTTGCTTCATTGCCTGAGGATTCAAGCTGACAAAGATTATTCGAGAGCAGCCAATGTTTCAACTCTCTTGTAGAAGCGAACGAGCATCACGAAGATGAGTGAACAATGGGTCGCGGCTCGGATTGAGCAAAAAGGAGATAGAGGAGACACCCCTTTGAAGAGTTCACGAGATTCGATCTTAACATACGGATATGAGGAAAAGGATCGATGTCTTCACTTTGAGTATTAGGGCAAGGCTGTATATATAAGTATCCATTTTATGTAAAGAGATTTGTTTTCTAGTAAAGTTGTTCTAATAGAATTGAATCAGAATCAACGCTTCTTTTGCATTCATTCCATTCATCTACATTACATTTCATTGCATGTATTAAATTTCACAAAAGGACCCTAATTAATCAAAATTTTACAGTTACCCTGGAAACTAACAAAAATCCACCAACTAAATATCGCTACGGTACCTGCTACAAAACTAAAGCAATGGGTCACAAATTAGAAGATTAGAACAAATGCAGAAGGATATGCAAGATCAGTTGCAAGCGTAGCTGCAAGAGCAATTAGCCAAAGTTCAACAAGACATGAGGGATCAGATGCTAGAATCCCAAAGAAATATGATGAGCCAATTAATACAGTTACTGGCTAGAGGGCTTGAAAAAAGGAAAAGCCCAGTGGTCAACTCTGGGGATGATGATGAAGACCCTGCCTATCCCCCAGGTTTTACCCCGATAAGTGTCTAGACCCAACCAGAGGCGTACCCATGAAGGGTACCCATTACCATCATATCCCAACAACATCAGGCCGATGCATCAGCATTGATGAACTTTCCAACGGGCTCAGGTTCTAATCCAGGGGATAATCCAACTAATCCCGTTGTCCCTGATCTTGATGTTGTAGCAAAAATAGAGAAGGCAAGGATAGATATACCGAAACAACTTGAGGACCGGTGTAGATGACTAGAAGAGAAATTCAAGCCAATGGAAAATGTTGACCACTATTACGGGGTTAACATTAAGGACTTGAGCTTGTTCCCAGATCTAGTGCTCCCACCAAAGTTCAAAATTCTGGAGTTTGAAAAGTATAATGAGACTAGTTGTCCGGAAGCCCACATCACGATGTTCTACCGAAAAATGATAGGATGCATTAATAATGATCAACTGCTGATTCATTGCTTCCAAGATAGTCTGATCGGGTCAGTACCAAATGGTACAACCAGTTGTGCCGTCCCAAAATTCACTCATGGAAGGACTTGGCACAGGCTTTCATGAAGCAATATAGCCATGTAATAGACGTGACACCCGACAGAATTACACTATAGAATATGGAAAAAAAGCAAAGTGAGAGTTTCAGGTAATATGCCCAAAGATGGAGAGAGGTAGCGACACAACTTTTAGAGAAAGAAACCACGATGCTTTTCATCAACATTCTAAAAGCCCTATTCATTAACCATATGTTGGGAAGCGCTACGAAGAGCTTCTCAGATATAGTAATATCTGGCGAGATGATTGAAAACGCAATAAGAAGTGGGAAGATAGATGTGGGGGAAGCGTCAAAAGGTCAACCCCAGAGAACAAGAAAAATGAAGTGAATAACCTGAGCCTGTATAATAAAGGGTATTCCAAATCGGTCACTGTATAATAAAGAGTTGGAGTTCCTTGAAGAAGTCAATGGCCCGAAAAGAATGTTGGGGAATTTGAATGTTAACGCTGTATCCGAAGAGAGAGTCGAGGGAGAGAATTTATCAGGCATTTGCCCTTACACACCTGGGAGTGTTTTGAACAATAGGACTGTGGAAGAGATCCCTGAATTTTTTAGACCTAATTCAGAGTAATGTCCAAAACACGCTTATTGCTCTAAGCCTAGGAGTAATAAGAATCCTTTTGTGAGATAGGCTTATGTCCAACATTTTTATTTTAATAAAATGCATCTTCGTTTCTCACTTTGAGTAAATATTCTTTTATTGTTTCCATTTCATTCATAATCATACTATACAAATAAATATTCTTAGTTTCTTTTGATCTTCCTTCGTCCCTATAACAGGTCTCCAGATATCAATGATATGAGCGATACTGCTATTGACTCAGAACCTCCTTTTGAGCAAGATATGTGTCTAGAGGAACCTCGGGACTTTGAAGATAATCAAGACAATAGCTTATCTCCTGATTTGTTAAGGATTGTAGAACAAGATGAGAAACACATCCTACTTTACAAAGAATCAATGAAATCCATGGCTTTTCTCTATGTGGAGTATGGATGTCATTGGGCCGATCTAGCCAAAAGCTTCTGGCGGTCATTGATTCATCTTTGTGGTCGTCGATTACTTCACTAAGTGGGTGGATACTGCTTCATATGCCATTATCACAAAGTCGACAGTCAATAAATTCTTGAAAAAAATAAATCATATGTCGGTATGGAATGCCAAAAAGGATCATATCTGACAATATACTGAATTTGAACAACTGCACGATATCAGAAGTTTACAGTCTATTCAAGATTAACACTATATCGCCCCAAAATGAACGGTGTATTAGAGGTAAAAAAAATGAAAAGAGAAAAAAAGAAAAGAAAAAAGAAGGAAGAGGCCAAGGCAAAAACTTGTAAAAGGGCACATTGAGACCAAAGGGGTTTTGAGTTGAAAACCCAAGAATAGGCAATTCAAATTTTTGATCAAAGGGGGGCATGTGGTAGTCTTGTCCTCCCAAATTAACAAGAAGGAGGGATGCTACATCTTGGGACGTCAAATACTTCTAGGACTTTTAAACACGTATCAAGTTCAAAGGATCATCGAGAAGTTTTGTGTAGAGAAGCTCATGCTACGATATTTGGGGCACCTATTTTCATCTTATTCATTTCGTATCTTAGCAAAATTTGCTATCTTGATTAATTTATTCATTTCGAGCTTTGCTCTCAATAAAATTTCATCTTGTCCATTGTGATAATCTTTTTCAAGCATTTTCCATTGAAATAACGATTAATGGACTAATAATATTCAAGCAAAAGGAGTTTTACATATTACTCTGAAAGCTTCTAAATAGTACGAGGACTTGAAACAGGACTATTGTTTAGAACTAACCAAATTTAAGAGTTGGAAACATTTGGAAAAGAATAATTTAAATTGTGACTATTTCTTTGGATTTTCTGTTAAAGATATCAGCTGAACAAGAAGGCATGGTAACACATCAGTGAACAACGAGCAATGACAACCTAAGCATTAAAAAGGGGATCATTCTCGAAAAATGACATTCTGCACTCATGCAAATGTCATTCATACATATCTAGTTAGGAGCATTTGATTCATTCTGATCATGATATCCTAACCACTTGGCCTAAATAGGCCAATGAAATGGTTTCTACAAGTCATGTTCCCTAGAGAATGGTGTAACAGATCAGAGAAACCACAAATCCTATACCCCTGAATTTGTAGTGGGGTGGATTGAAATCATCGTGGTGAACCTTATCTCTCTGAAGTTGTAATAGAGCAGATTAAAGCTACAAACCTTATCTCCCTGAAGTCACAGTGGAGCAAATTGAAGACACAAATCTCATTTCCCCAAAGTTGCGACGGAGCAGATTGAAGTTACAAGTCTTATCTCCCTCAAGTTGTAGTGGAGTAGACTGAAAATAGCATATCTTATCTCCCTGAAGTTGCAGTGGAGTAGATTGAAGTTGTAGATTAAAGCTATAGACCTTATCTCCCTGAAGTCGCAGTAGGGCAAGTTGAAGTTACAAGTCTTATCTCCCTGAAGTTGCAGTTGAGCAAACTAAAGATAGCGAATCTTATTTCCTTGAAGTTATAGTGGAAAAGAGTAAGGCTACAAATTACAAATCGGATCCCCTTAAAGTTACAGTGGAGTAGATTGAATATGCAAATCTTATTTCCCTAAAGTTGCAGTGGAATAGATTAAAGCTACAAATCACAAATCCTTGAAGTCATTATGGCAAATCTTATCTCCTTGAAGTTGTAGTGGAGCAGATTGAAGCCACTAATCTTATCTCCCTAAAGTTGTAGTGGAGCAGATTGAAGCCACTAATCTTATCTCCCTGAAGTTGCAGTGGAGGAACTTGAAGCCACTACCCTGAAGTTGCAACGGAGCAGATTGAAGTTATGAATCTTATCTCCCTGAAGTTGCAGTGGAGCATATTAAAGCTACAAATCTCATTTCCCTGAAGTTGTAGTGGAACAAATTGAAGCTACTGATCTTATTTTCCTGAAGTTACAGTGGAGCAGATCGAAGCGATAATTCCTATACCCCTGAAGTTGCAGTAGATTAGAACAAGGCTACTTGAAAAAAAGGAGACACCAAAGAAGTCGAGATTTGGCAAGACCAGGCAAATTTGGCCCTTTTTTAAGTATTTGCTTCATTCCAGTTACACGACAATGAGCAAAGAGGGGTAGCTATAAATGCTCAAATTTGCCCAAGCCCAAACTAGAAAAAAAACCAAATACAAAAATAAATAAAATTTCCAAAATAATTAAACAGTCCAGTCCAATAATTAGAAGCCCAAAAGAAAAATTATTACACGCCCAAAATACAAAACCCTAGCCCAAAAATTCCAAGCCCACAACCTAAACTATCGCAGAACCTTAATGCTCCCATCTGCGCCGCACTCCTCCCTCGATTGCACCGCCCGTGCCTCGTCCCGAGGCCTGACCCCTCATCTGCTGCCTTGCACCAAAACGGCAAATGTGCCTTTTCTCTGTCTCTGTCAACACCTACAAAAAAAGGACAATGAAAGAAGACTAAAAAAGCAAAAGAACAACAGCAAAAACAGTAGCAAAGAGAAATAATAAATAGTGTAATATTGGCTATAAAGACCATAGATTGTAACGTTTACAAAAAAAAGGATACAGTAAAAAAGATTGAATACAAAAAAAATTGAAAGGTGATTCCCTTTACTATTTTTTTATTTTTTTACTCTTAAATCTCTTATATTTTACATGTAAAAAAAAAAAAAAAGAAAAGAAAGAAACTCACCTAAGTCGTTTCGCATACTCGTCAGAAACTTTCTCCGATGTCGAAATCGGTGAAAAATGGGGTCAAAAGTTTCTTTTTTTATTTTTTGGGTATTTTAGCCTCAAATCTGGGCTCCATTCAAAAAACAGGGCAGAAAATGGGGTTATGACTGGCCTGGGATGTTTTGAGAGAAAAAGTGGGGAAGGGTTTCTTTTTTAAAAAAAAAAAAAAAAGAGGTAGAAATGAGATTTTTCTTTTAAAGAAAATTCTAACTTAAATAGCTGTAGTGAAACGGCATCGTTTCACCTAGGCCCCAAGCGCCCCAAAACGGTGTCATTTTGGGGCCGACCTAAAAATCGACTCGACCCACTCCAGGATCCGTATGTTTTCGCAACCAATGGGATATTTGCGCTCCTGGTCCTTCTGCCTTTTTGGGTTGTTTTAATTCAGTCCTAATTTCACTATTTTTTATTTTTAAAGATTTTACCATTCAATTTTACCCCTCTTTCAATTTAGTCCTCATTCACTGGTCTCCTGGAGAAGGGACGCGTGTCTGAAAAATAGGAATAATTTCTTATTTGGTCCTCACTTTTTTTTCGCACTTTTCATTTTGGTCTTTTACTTCTTTACTTTATCCTTTTAATTTGATTTGGGTTATGATTAAGTCCCTCAATCAGTTTAACTCTTTTATTTATTTACTTAGAGGCTATATTCGATTTTTTTATTCTTATTTTCTTTCATCGAGCCTTTGTTTATTTATTTATTTTATTATTTGTTATTATTATTTGGTTTATTCATTTATTTATTACTCCCTTTTATACATACCTAAGAATTGAATTATATACATGTTTTATGGGTACATTTTACTTAGTATTGTCTTTTACTATTTTATTTTATTTCATTTTAATTTTTTTAGAGTGTTCTTGTTCGTTTATTAGTTTTTTATTATTATTTTAGGCATTCTCACGTCATGTTTTTTAAATCATGCATTTTCTGTTTTTTATTTTTACCTTGAATTACCTCATTTATTTCATCATTATTACGATTCGATTAATGATATTATTATTACTATAATTACATTAGCATTATCTTAACATTTCCTTATTTGTTTATTACATCATGTACTATGCTTAAATATAATTGGCAGTTTTTATATTATACCTCAAATGAGATGAATACATGTTGTTTAAATGTCGCATTAGTTATTATTTAAGGAAGGAAATTTTAAAATTAAGGCAATGTTCTATATTTGAAGATTTGAGAAGTCGTGCTCTAACTTACGAGGTTCGACTTTCTCCTTGAATCTAGATAATCGAACATACATTTTAAAGCTAAAATACATGAGATTTAAACACTAATTATTTGATGAGCGATTTTATTTTCGAGAATACGAGATGTTATGTCCTAACTTACGGGACATGACCTTTTCGTCAACTCGAAATAAGAAAGCTTCTTATATGAGTTTGGATTTAACTAAATGATTTCAAATAAAAATAACATTATGCAAAGTGGGATCATATTTTAAATTTTCTTCAAATTTTCAATTTTCGACACTAAAGATACCAAATAATCAACTAGGTGCCAATTTTGGGCGAAATGAGGGTGCTAATCCTTCCTCGTGCGTAACCGACTTTCGAACCCATTTTCTAGATTTTTGTAGACCGAAAAACATTGTTTTAGTAAATCAAACCTTTTATTAAAATGATCGAATTACAAGGTGACCCGATCATGCCTCATAAAAAAATGATTGGTGGCGACTCCATTTTCGTTTTTAAATAAAAAAAGTCGATATCAAAAATGGTTTCTACACTTTCTATTATGCAAATGAAATGGTAAGTTATGTTTTGGTTTATACGAGCTTGCTGAGAATTCGTTGCTTACGTAGTTGTTTTCCTTTGTTTTATAGATCGTCAGAAGCTCGATTTGGTTGGAAGCTCGTCGGAGATCTATCACACTATCCAACAGTGAATTCGGTAGCTTTTGAACACTTTGGCCAACGTTTATTATGGCATGTATAGGGTGTTTGTAATGGTATTTTGATGAATGAGTTAATGGTTTGAGATGTATAAGCTTTGAAAGTTATGTTGGTTTGGTACCATTGGATGCTTTGTCAAAATATGACATTTTGGTTACCTTATTATACATGTTTATAAAGCTCCTTATGGTCTTTTTGGAAAGGTTTGATAATGGACACTTTATGGTATGTTTTGGTAAGCAATTGAACTAGGTTATGGTTATGATACTTGAAATAAGGAATTGTTGATTTGTTTTGGCATGTTATGTTTGGATGTTAATTATGGTACCTTCGAATGGCATATTGGTTAACTGAATTAGGATCTTGAAATGACATTTTGATGTGTGTTTAGGTAATGTTTAGGTCCCTTTAAAGTGTGCTTAAATGGGTTGAAAGGTTATGTATGAAATGCTCTAAAATGACTTGATTTTAGGTAAATTTTGGGTTCACATGGCCTAAGACACGGACGTGTGACTTAGACATGTGAGGCACACGGCCTGGCGATACATATGTTATCTGAGGATTTCAAAGGGCACAAGTCAGTAAGTTTCACGGCCTAGCACACGGCCTGTCACACGAGTGTGTGGGGCGACTGAGAAAGTTACACTGTTTGACACACGGCCGTGTGACCTTACTCAGTGAGTTAGACGAGTGAGGACACGGGCTGCGACACAGCCTTGTGTCCCTATTTCAAAAGTTACACTGCCTAGGGCCATGTCACACAGCTGTGTGACCCTTGTTTCTAAAATTTGCAACTTTTTCCTAAACTTCCTATTTTGTTTCAAATTAGTCCTGAATTACTCCTAAGCTATTTTTAGGGACTCGAGGGCTCGATTTAGGGAGCGTATGCATGTGAATGAATGATTTATGATATATTTAAATCATTGAATGATATGATGTTTAAATGTTTTCGATTGTACGGTATTGCTCCATAACTCTAATCCGGCGACAGATATGGGTTTAGGGTGTTATAGAACTTATGTGTCTCGACATGTTCAGTTTAAGGAAAATATGTTTCTCTTTGTTACTTGTCTTCTTTCTTCTGAGCATTCTTCCTTACAGGTTATGTCTTTAGCTACTCTTATACTTGTTTCAGCGACTTGTCAAAAGTAGCATTCTCAATTAGTTCTAGTGTTAGCCACTACTCAAACCAAGTCACATGTTGACTGACTTGTTTCCTCGTTTCCAAATGATTGTATTTCTTTAGATTCACCTGTATACTCAACTTTTTTTAGCCTCATCTATTTTTTTTCCTTTAGTTATAGCCGCAGACCATGTCAATACTAGTGGTGAAGCTTTTATTAGTATTGTTGTTACTAATGTTCACTCTATGCTTACTCGAGCCAAGGTTGGTATTGTTAAACCAAAAGTGTATAATATTAGTAAAATAAGTGCTTTTTAACATATTTTATAAGTGTTGTGACCCATTAGGCCGACATGAGCCTTAAGTAGTACTAATATGTTTAATTGAGTGTGTAGGATGAAGAATTAAAAGCCTAATTGATGTGGAAGCAAGGAACGAGTGATGTGCAAGCTTTCTAGGATGTCAAAGCACGAAATGAATGACACAAGGAAGAAAATAAATGTTGTGTCACACCATAGATATTGTGTGGCGTGACACAAGTTGACATGATGCCCAAGGATGCCGAGACTATTTTTGATATTGCATTTTATATTACATTTTTTATATTTAGGCCTTATGATTAAATATTAGTAAAACAATTGATTTTTAACACATTTTATAAGTGTTGTGACCCATTAGGCCGACACGAGCCTTTGGTAGTACTAATATGTTTAATTGAGTGTGTAGAATAAAGAATTAAAGACCCAATTGATGTGGAAGCAATGAATGAATGACACGCAAGCTTCCTAGGATATCAAAGCACAAAATGAATGACACAATGAAGAAAATACATGTCGTGTCGCACCATAGATATTGTGTGGCGTGACACAGGTTGACGTGATGCCCAAGGATGCTGAGACTATTTTTGTCTGGGCAATCAACTTTATACGAAGACCTAGGATATGACAAAGACCTAATTTGGGTTGCCAACACTTCTATTAATAGGAAATTAGGGTTTTGATGTAACTAAGTCATCCTAGGTGCACTAAAAAACCCCTGTAGTTTAGGAGTAGGAGTAAATTAATTTTCTTTCGGCTTTTTATAAACTATTTGTTTTTCCTCTTGGAATTAGTTTCATTATATTATCCTCCATTCCCCATTCGATATCAAATCCACGATTATTCAAATCCATTTTCTCTTCCGGGTAAATCGTGTTCTTCACATGATTTATTCAATTGAGATTGAGATTATAAATAACATGAGTGGCTAAATCCCTTAGGGGAGATTAACGAGTGAATAAGGATGTAATTAACGGAGGATTTAGGGTTTTCCCCATAGGGTTAGTTCGTATAGCTTACGTGTTTTTAAACCTTAGGCCTAACAACCTTAGGAAGTTATCATAGGCTAGACGAGGTCGGGAGATAAGTCGAACTAAGTAAATCTTAATTTATCCTGGTTGAGAAAGTGAGGTTAGAATATAAGCGAGTATCAATCAATCGATTAGTTAATTAGAGGCTGAGAGGTAATAATTGGTTAATCGGTAGCTAATCTTGCTTAAAACCCTAATCCAAAATTAATTGCAAACCTAGAAGCAAGTTAATCTTCCTGATTGGTTTATTAATTTTTATCATATGTTTATTTTTCTGATTTATTTATTTTCATTATTTATTTTTATCTCATTAATCTATTTTATGGTTTATCATAATATAAGAATTAATTATTACTACTTAGACTTGTTATTGTAAAAAGATTTTCATAATTTATTCTATCCTCCCTTAGATACGATCCTTGGAATACTTTCAAGTATTTCATTGTACTAACTATATTACAATTTGACCCGTGCACTTGCGGACATCTCTATTCTAAGTTCTTATATATTTTTGGTGTTATATTTTACTACTCGTTTATAGGCGGTCAAGTACTACTAATGGTGACCCTTTCTTGAATGTATCGCACTATAGGAAGATAGTTGGTGCCCTCAAGTATATGTGTTTAGCACATCCTAACATCGCCTATAGTGTCAACAAGGCAAGTCATTTTATAAATGTCCCCTTGGACCTCATTGGCATGTTGTTAAACGAATTTTAAGGTATTTGCAAGACACTTTGGATTATGGGTTGTGTTATAAAGCCTTTTCTACAAGTGTTCTTGAATGTTTTGTTGATGTTGACTGGACATCTTGTCCCGATGACAGACAATCTACGTTAGGTTGTGTTCTTTATCTGGGAGGTAATCCTATTGCTTGGGGATTCAAGAAATAGTTTGTGGTGTCAAGGTCTTCGTTTGAGGCTGAGTACAAGAGTCTGGCCAACTCAATATTTGAAATATTGTGGATTGAGTAGCTGTTGGCAGAGATGGGTGTTACAATACTTGCCAAGTCGATTGTGTGGTGTGACAAAACATCAGCTGTTGCAATGGCAGTGAATCCTATTCATCATGCATGAAAGAAACAAATAGAAATTGATTTACACTTTGTTCGAGAACAAGTAGCAAAAGGAAAGTTAGAGGTTAATTATGTTCCTTCAGGCATCAAGTTGCTGACATTCTCACTAAGGGTGAGTTTGGATGGGCAATGCGTTTACTTGCGGTTAGTGTAAAAACAGCGGTGGCGGTGAGATTAGATATTGTAGTGATACTGTAGCGTGAGACAAAAAGTAAGCTAAACGCACCGCACTGCACCCAATCGCCCATCCAATCCCACCCTAAACCTTTGTCTCAGTGAACGTTTGTTCCACTTTGGTCAAAGCTTTGAGTTTTGTCTTTTGCTGAAGCAAGCAATTCTGATAGCAGGGTGGATTTCAAACAAATTTCTTTTTCTCAACAACTTTGAAGACCAGGAGAATGTTAGAGATAGTTGTTGATTATTGACTAAGTAATTAGTAGGTACCATTCAGTTGATGGTTTGTTACAGTTATATAATTAACAAATCAATGTAATTAAGATTCTTCTTCTTCTTCTTTGTGTAGTTATCTTTTTAGTTTCTTAGAACTTAAAGGTATTTTCGAGCTCTTTCTCAAACAAACATACGTTATATACTTTGCTGCATGAAAAGACTGATTGATTGAACTGCAACTAAAGGCAGACACAGTTGGTGAATTCCATGGGTAAAATCCAAGTGAAAGCTTTAATAGTAGAAGAGCAATGTACGTTTTCTCTTTTATTTGCTTCCTACTATTGCTAATGAATCATGAATATTCCCCCCCATTCAAAATGTTCTTATATTTTCCCCTATTCTGACGTATTCAATGGGTAAATGTCAAATACGAATATCCTCATTTCTTTATTTATTTATTTCTGACTTTATATAAATTAAACATAAATACTACTGCATAAAGTTTTCTATTTCTTTTCATGAAACCTAGTTCAAACAAACCTGAGATGATTATCTTATATGTATATGTATTCGTATAACAGGAAAAAGGGTTTCGATATCTCCACATAATATGCCTCATGGTCTGCCAATTACGGGGGAAAAAACAAAACAAAATGAGATTATTTTGACAAATGAAAAAGCAGACAAATGATATAATGAAGTGATGAGATATGACCAAATGTAAGGTGTTTGGAATGGAAGAGAGTGATGGAGAAGGTGGGAAAATATATTATTCTCAAAACAGTGTAATATTGCACTCCAACAGCACAAGTCACCATCTCCCCCCTCCTCCCATTATTTTCTTTCTTTTAATTAATTTCTCCACAAACACCAAAAGCTTTGGTCCACTTCCTATGTCTTTTAAGTTCCCCAGGTATTCCGGATGGATATCGACTTGTCTTTTCAGACCATGGGGAAAATAATATTCCCAAAATGCTAATCCAGTCATTTTGAACATTTTGTGTAAATCCAATTTTATATAAAACATGAAACATTTTAAAAACCATTATAACATATGAAAATACACGTTAATTACAGGATGAAATACTCTAAATTAAAATGTACATACATTGAAGATCATAATTCCAAAATTTTGTCACCTCAGATAACTTGTTTTAGGGTTAGTTAACTATTAAAGTTGAAAAAAAATGTTGTTATTTGAAATATTTAATAATATTTATTATTGTTGTTAAAAAATACTTTTAAAAAAGATAAAATTTTAATTTTAATATAGCTTTGTAAAGTGGAAGACTAAAGGGGAGATAAAAAAAAAATCATTTTTTCAAAGTTTTTGTCTTCCCTCCAAATCTCAGTTTAAAATCAAATTTTAGTTTGAAAAGTTGTTTGTTTAACAAATTCTTTTTTCAGATTGAAAGTATTTTTTCAACTTCAATAATAATAATAAATCTTATTATTTTAAAAAATAATATTAAAAATATTTTACAATTATAAAGTTGACAACACATTAAAGTTAAATGATATTTCCGTTGCCATTCACTAGACTTTTAGGCTTAGGCCCAATGTTTCTGAAACCTCATTATTAGCTAACAGTAATTTAAAATTGATGTTTATTTTAAAATTCCGAAATCAGATTTTCAAAGGCCTCAGCCCAACTAATTAGACTAATATTTCTTGATGGGCCAATATGATAACTGATGAAGTGTTTATAAGTCATGTATTTCTTTGCCTAGGTTTCAGTTAAGCTGGTTCACAATTAAGATAACTAATAATATACTTAGATATTAATAATTAAAAAGTCATTTTTAGAAAGTTTTTTTGTCAAAATCGTTCGAAGAAAGGCTACGTACGTCAACTCAACTGGAAACTCGTACCACTGATAACTGATACTGGGAGACTTGGCAATTTCAATATTATCAATAAAGAGAGGGAACTGGTACAATTTGACACTAACTAAACAAGTAGCAAGATGGGCATGGTTGGCTTCTACTATCAAAAAGTTTTAGGAATATATATGAATTTGAATCAGATTGTGGTATCAGTCCAAAGTCCGACTCTTCACAACTCAATTAAAAAATGTTGAACGTTTAACTCAACCAAAATTGAATATTTCTTAGATGTTGCTTCCAAGAATAGTGTCTTTAGTTTTGCAGTTCATCTTCTGATTTTCTGTAAGGATAATGTTGATTCAGTGATTAGAATTTGGAGCATTTTGTCTCACTTTTATTTGATTTCGGGTCCCCACCTCAACTCTTCTAAGAATGAGAGGTCTACACGGTTAGGGTAGGAGAAGAATATCTCAACTTTATTCAAAATTTACAAAAATACAAATACAAATAAAAATACTCTAAATAGAAATAAAGCTGAGTATTATTATTACTTAATCAAGATAATACAAAGAAACAAAAATTGAAGTACTACACTTTTAGCTCAGTGTAAGACATCTATTTATACTCAAAACTTTCTAAAAGAACTCAACTACTTTGACTACAAGAAGCTAACGTGCTCTTGTTTTATTTGCACAAATAAATGACCAAATATGCTACCCGACTCCTAATAAAAATGAATAACTTGACCAATTCATAACTAACAGAAAAGTTGCACTAAATTCTGACACTCCCCCTTAGTGCAACCTTGCTGTTAATGACACCAAGAACCTCACGAAAAATTTCAAACTTGGCTTTGGCAAGTGCCTCAGCAAATATGTTAGAAACTTGATTTCCTGTTTGTATTTTCAGTAGCTCAATATCATGAGTTAACACTTTCTCTCGAACAAAATGATAATGAGTTTCAATGTGTTTCATACGAGCATGAAACACTAGATTTCCAGCAAGCTTTATTGCACTATTATTATCACAATAAATTTGATTTGGATGATTAAGAGTAGACACCATTTCTTAAATAAGTCTCTTGAGCCACAAACATTATTAGGTAGCCGCTGTAACTGCTACATATTCTGTTTCACAACTTGAAAGAGCCATAGTGACTTGTTTTTTATTGCACCATGAAATTACAATTGAACCTGTTGTAAAACAAAAAACCTGTTGTAGAGTGTTTGTCATTAACGTCACCAACCCAATCTGCATCTACAAAGCCACTTAAAAAAATGACTTAGATTTCTCATACATTAATCCATAACTTAGAGTGCCCTTTACATAACAAAGAATCCTCTTCGCTGCAATTAATGGTTGATCCATGAATTGTGAAATAACTCCTACGGAAAATGCAATATTAGGTCGTGTGATAGTTAAATAGAGCAAAACCAACAATTTAACGAAAAAGTGACACATCTTCCAACAACTTTCCTTCATTTTTAGCTAACTTGAGATAAGGTTCCATATGAGTAGTTTTTGCTCTTGACTCCTCCATACGAAACCATTGCAATAAACTTGTTGTATATCTTTTTTGAGAGACAAAATAACCATCACATATTTCAATTTCTAAACCAAGAAAACAACTAGCTTCACCTAAACTCTTCATTTCAAAACGAACCGACAAAGCATCTTGAAGACTGTTAATTGCAGCACTATCATCACCCATAATAATCATATCATCCACATAAAGTAAGAGCAAAGTGCACAAAGTGGGTATTTTCTTAAGAAATAAGCTTGGATCAACTTGAATATTTAAAACCACAAAAATCAAGATATTGAGCAATCTTACCAAACCAAGCATGAAGAGCTTGCTTGAGGCCATACAACGCCTTCTTGAGTCGACACACATGATTTGGGTATTCCTTAAAGATAATTCCTTGTGGTTGTTCCATGAAAATCTCACGATCTAACTCACCATAGAGAAACATTTTTTACACCTAGCTACCACAATTTCTAGCTCTACTAGTAGCCAAAGAAATGATTGTTTGAATAGTCATCATTCTTACGACAGGGCTAAAAGTCTCATCATAATCACAACCATATTGTTGGGAGAAACCACAAGCAGCAAGGCGAGCTTTGTACCTCTGATCGTTGTTCTCTCTTTCTATTCATCCTTGCAAACAAATAGGAAGAGAGATATGCAATGATCAACACTCGAGAATTAAAATAAGATATAAAAATTGCGGCTTTACTGCAAGTGTGGCAGGTCAGTTGTAATATTTGTAGTGTTACAATGAAACACTAGAGTATTCCAAGGACCGAACCCATGAGAATCGTGGATTGAAGAATTTCTAAATAATGTGCGTCTAAAATAAAAAGTCTAACCAACTAAACGCAAAAATCCATATTACGACAAATCATAAAATTAAGAGAAATTAATCTACTTTACTATATAGCTAGCAAGGACTAAATTGTAAAACATGTAAAGTTACGAAATTAACTATTAAATAACAATCGGTGGTTGGTTAACATTGATGTGGTTTATTAATAATTAAATTAGGGATTCAAATCGCTTAAACTCCCAAAATGGCTCTACTTTACCTCTTTGGTCTCCACTTTACCAAGTTAGACAAATTAATTTGGATTATCTTTCGATCTCACCGGTTAACCCAGGATTAATGAATTGGCGCCCAACAAGATCTCTTCTCAGTCTCACTTGCCTTAATGTTCCCTTAGGGTCACAAGCCTAAGTTTTTAAATTCATTCAAATTAGTCCAATTTATTACAATTTAGTCCATCCAAAAATCAGTTCACCATATCTCTATCAATCGACCCCCTTAAAAGTTTAGCTACTCATGTTGGAAATAAAACTAACAACCATGAAAATGAAAAGCAATGAAGCCATTAAAGTAAAGCTTAAGAAAAATATAAAAGTTGAGATTTTTATACAAGAAAACTTAAAAGACATGTAAAGAAAAACATTTAACAAAAAAATCTAAAACAATAAACATAAAAGGAGCAAATTTTAACAACTACAAAGTAAAAGAAACTGAAATATGTTACACTAAATCTGAAAATGTCTTACAACCAAGGTATAGAGAGTAAAAATGCAAATAAACCTAAGCTATAGTGATAACTAACTTAACTAACACTAAGAAAAACTAAAACAAGAAGAAAAGTTGCTAGGAAATGTAAAATCTACAACTAAGGAAATGAAAATAGAAAAATCTAGAAGACGAAGAAGAAGAAGAAAAGCTAAGAGAAAGCCTAGATAAAACTAAGTCTAAACTAAGGCGATGTGGCTTCCTTTTTCTCTCAACTAAATTTTGGCTAATATAGCAGCTATTCTAACCCAATTTATGTGCCCAAAATACCGTTGAACGAGCCTTTACTAATTGATACTTCAGGTAGACAAAGGCTACCTTTTTTTTCCAATTTTATCCCCTCATGATATCGGTATAGCGATACCAAAGAAGATGATATTGCGATACCTTGGGTGGTTTCGAACTTAGGGGTCTTCTTGGAAGGTGGATATCGTGATACCTAAAGTGGATATCGTGATACCACTGAAGGGTGGTCTCCAATCTTTGAGTCTGTTAGAGGTATTGCAATTCCAAGGTTTGGATATCACAATACCCTCACCTTTGGTGCTGTTTTCACTCTTTTTCAACCTCCAACACATCCTACATCACTCAACCACACATTAGAGCCCCTAATGGCATTATTGGCCAAATTAGGTCTCAAAATGAGTAAAAACAAGGCATTTACACTTAGTAACTTAAAATCTAAAAGTTACAAAAAAAAACTACGAAAAAGAAACTACTTTGCATGAGAATAAGCTCTTTAAGTATACCGGGAAAGCCTAATATTCCATATCAAATTATGGCAGATCAAACTCCCCTATACTTAACTCTTTGCTTATCCTCAAGCAAACATACTAAACATGCAAAAGAAAAAACGACTCTTGGACTAAATCAGGCAATTAAGTCACAAAGTGATAAAATATTGAACTCGTACGAGAACTACCTCACATGTAACTTAATAGTGATATCTAGCTAAGTTGTTTGTTCCTAAGGCAAACATAGTTAGTTCACTAAGTTAAAATGTCAACAAACATAGAGGCAATGGAAATGAACATATGTACAAGTATTATTCATCAAAATAAATTATGCAGATTGCTCATAGATATTTAAAATAAATTGGTTAGATTCGTTCAAACAAATGCAAGCTATTTATGAATTATTGTGTTGGTGACTTATTCAGGTCTTAAAGGTCTTCTAGGCTTGTAACATTCTGAGGCTTAGGACGGTTTGAAATTGAAACAATAGGCACTCAAAACGGGTTCAAGCACTAGAAACGATTAAGCACATGACATTGTTCCCTATTTGCCCCTAAATTTATTTACGAGCTCACCTCCTTATTTCTCCTTCCCTCGCCTACTTTATTTCTCCAAAATGTTAGCAGGTCCTACACGAGATTAGTACGCACAAAATTTTTTAATTGTGAACTGAAAGATTTTTTTTCAAGCTTAATTTTGATTTAGCTTTTTTTTTTTCTCTATTTTGCATTCTTTCGTTCACTTTTTTTTAATACGAACTACCTCATGTAATCCCTTCATTTTCTTTTTTTCACACACAAAGCCACCATAATGTTTCTACCTAGCCCTCAATGCCCATGGCTCAACGTCTATTATATAGTGCATTTTAAAGAACGAGACCAAGAAGGATTGAGTACTAGACTTATTTAGGCTCGAGGCTTTGATAAAAAGCCTTGCAAGAAAATGATACTCGAGGCTCAAAAATATGGAAACTAAGGGTGTATGGCAACAGGTAAGCTTTTAGGCTCTAGGTTATTTCAAACAATGCCTAAGGTCTTTTCCGAATCAATCACCTAACACCAATTCTTTCAAATATACATCTATTTAAACGAACAATTAACAATTCAAATTTTTTATTTACAATTATCCGTACATTTTATTCATCCTATAGTACACTTTATATATTTTCATTTAAGTTATTACGTCTAGTCTATTATACACATTAACTAATTTAACTAACTAGTCTACAATTAAGAATAGCAAATTATATAGTATCATTCATAACTGACAAGTTTGACAATTCTATGTACTTGTTCAATATTTACAACTAATGACTTATTACCTAATTGTAGTCCAAGCACATGCAATCACACAAAATAAAATACGAATGAAATATATTTTTGCTATTTTTGATTTTTTTTAGAAAGGTGAAAAAAAAAAATAAACACACAAAATAGCATAAAAGCAAGAAAAATAAAAACACATAAAACTATGTGCATCCCCTCACACTCAAACTATACATTGTCTCTAATATTTCCTAAAACATAGGAGGTTACCAAACTTACCTAGATTAGAGCGTCAGACTAGCTCGGGGGTCCACCTCCTCGTTGAAGCTTGCAAATGTAGTGTAGCCTTTCAAGGTAACTCGTTGCACATAGAACAAACACACAAAAAGCAAAATAAAAAACAACCAAAATAGAAAATCTAAAATTAGAAAATAAGTCCAAAAATAGTGAAATTTAATAGTTTACATACCACACAAATAAAAATAAAATGAAATGAGAAAACATGTAATTATAGGAAATTACATCACGGGGCTTATCTGCAATAATTCGGTGTAGCAGATTAAACTAGTTTTCGCACTTTAGAAGCTTGAACATAAGCATTTTAGTTAAGTTTTAATTACATTTTCATAAGTTTAGTTTCGTTTAGTTCAATTCAATAAAGTGTGTAATTTGAGTCTTTTATTGACCTTAGGAGCCAAATAAGGCCTAAATGTAAGTTAATATACTTTGTAAGTGTGCAGGAGACCATTAGAAGGCATACTAACTCGATATTGGTCACTATATGCAACACGGAGCATTGGATGTCGCAACATAACGAGCAGAATAGAAGAATTCCAAGACTGTCTTCGGTGTCGCGACAAAGCCTGAGGATGTCACGACACACCCCTGAAGATACCCTAAAGATAAGCATATTGCCCTCGATGTCGCGACACAGGACCAGTATGTCGGACATCACCTCTGTACGGGAAATAATTATGAGCTAGGAGCATTTTGGTCCGCACAATCAAATGTTAAGCACGAGGACGGCAGCTAACCTAGGGTTAAGGACGATGACCAGTCTAAAGTCTATAAATAGGCTCATTTAACACATGTTATAGACAACTTTAGTATTGTATGATTTTCTTCTTAAATTTAGTCTTTCGTTTTTCGCTTTTCTTGAGTGTTAGATTTTATTTCAGTTCTTTTTATTTGCTTTTGTGGGGAGATCAAATTTGTGAAACACAATCAAACTCTGTGAAGATTCGACACTTAATTCTAAATACAAATTAGGCTTCTTCTAAAGTTTATTCTCTTGAATTACTCTTCATGTTTATTCTTTCTATCAAGTTTATATTGTTTATTAGATCCATGAGGAACTAATCCTCCTATAGGGGATTAGCGAGTGGAGGTATGATTAATTAACTGTTTTGTAGGGGTTTCTTAACGGATTAGCTATTCAGGAAAGGAAGAACCTAAACCCTAGGCTTGACAACCTTAGAAAGTCATTAAGGTGGGAATTAACCTAAATCTGGTATGGCCTATCTGTGAACACCTTAAATCTAAACTGATCTAGACTGTGAGGTCGAGAGATAAGCAGTTCTTGCTGAGTCATTATTCTATTAGAAGATTGGAAGATCCTGCTGGGATATAAACTAGTTGATTGAACTAGAAAACCTAAAGTGATAGTTAATTATGACTACCAAAGCGAGCTAATCACCCATGACTAGATTTGATATATTTTACTCTTTGATTTCTCGTGTTTTATTTACTTATTCCTTTACTTTCTAGTATTATTCTTAGTATAGTTACCAAAACTGTTATTTTTACTCTTCGTAATGTAATCCAATTAAAGTACTAATTAGATCTATTCATGTTTAGGTTAGAATTAATTTAGTGCTCGCCTCCCTTAGGTACGATCCTCGGAATACTCAGCTACTCCATTGTAATCATATTACAGCCTAACCAGTACACTTGCAGGTATCGCTTTTTATATATTTTGTACAGGATTTCTACTCTAGACGTTAGTAAGTTTGAAGGCAGTCACGGACCCTCGCTCGGTTCGGGTATTCCTTTTCCTTTCCCCTTGACGATCAACTTCTTGTATGATTGTTTGGATCGAATGCTCGGGTCACAAATTATGGAACCCCTTTTGGATGGTTGTGCGGACGTAAAAACACCTTCCAAATTATCGTTATACCACACAAAATCATCATCCTCTGCCGCTTCATAATCTTCCTCCTCTTCGGCTTCTTTTTCTTCTCCTCATCTCCAACAACATTATCCTCCGACAAATCTCTCGATCAATCGAGCCATTCAATTCTCTACGCTCCCTGGCTCTCCATAAAAATATCCATGAATGGTTTCATTGTCACCAGCATTCTTGTGTGGCAACACACATCTTTGCTGAGCTTACGTGTAACACTACTTACCCGATCCAGTCGTCAGACCTGAGCTACAGGATGCTACAACAATAAACAAAAACAATTATATGCAATTTGTTCAATAATATTCAATAAATCAATACATACAATTTAAGTCAATGTTTAACATACATTACACACAAATCTAAGTCTCAATCGAGCTTATGAAAGCCTTTAAACTGTCTCCAAACCAAATCGGGATCATTTTGAAACTTATACAAAAAGATAGGTAAAAAGAAAAAAAAAAGGCACACAGCCTTGTGACAGGTTGAGGTCGTGTGGGGCTGTATCACACAGTCGTGTCCTCAAACCGTGCCATGTAATTTAGGGTCACACAACCGTGTCGCCAGGTCGTGTAACTAACTATAGATTACATGGCCGTGTAACTAACTAATGCCACAATCTAATTCATATACATATAACCATTCACACTTTGCCATTTCCTTTAACCTTCAAAATACCAAACTTGACATCAAGCTATACATCATATAACAAAATACACCATAAACTTTTATACAAATATAACCATACCAAAACACATGCATTCACTAGAACAGGTTTTAACCATCCCATATACATACCACAAATAACCAAGTTCAGAACATAAACAATCTACCGAAATGAAGGATGGTAGGTGTGTGCTTCTCACTGATTTGATCAACACGTTCTAGATGTCCAAAATCTATAGAAAAGCAGTAACACGGGTAAGTATTTAAAATACTTAGTGAGCTCATACAATATAACCATTTACTTACCTAAATTACTTAACACATACCAGTTCATTATGCCAAACAATTATCCCTAACAAGATACAATACAACATCATTAAATACATAAAGTTTTGAGAACATACATATAACCTCAAATGTTCATATTTCTATCACAATTCAACTTGCATTATATATATATCCATATCATGAATATTCTTCTCACCAACATCAACCTCAAATCATCACATTTCCGTTTTATAATTCTACCTAATGAAACATCATAAAAGTACTCGGTATACAAGTGAAAATGATAGTGCCTAGTTACCCGTTTAGGTTAAACCTACATGATAGATATCATTTTCTCATCTGAGCTAATCATGAATAATAGTGTCTGGTTTCCCGATTGGGTAAAGCCTACACGACAAGTATAAATTGCTCGTCTGAATTAATCGTAAACAATAGTGCCTGGTTACCTATCCGGATTAACCTACACAACAAAAAGCCCAACTAGGGCTTAGTGTACATGTATCCTCGATTCTGCAACAAATGTTGGAGATCAGTTCCATGGGGTTTCAACTTGTAACCTCGTATACAATTAAGCGATTTAGCTAATAGAAACAAGTCGGCAATTTTTCCTTTTCTACGTAAGTCCTCCAGTTATTGTAATTCTTGATCTAAATCATAATTTAACTAAATTAACTATTCAAATCATCATTTAACAGCATTTTGAAATTATACAATAACTTAATATCATCTATACAATAATTCTTCAAGTTTTACAAATATCAATTTAGTCCCTAAAACTAAAAATACTATAACTTTCAAAATTGAGCTTCGATTTCAAAACTGATCTCAAGCACATCCTTAATTAAAAAACCAACAGCATGTAGCATATAATTTTCATCTCACTATTTTACAAATTTTACATTTTAGTCCTTAATGACAAAACTATCAAAATTTTACTTACAATTTAGTCCTACTAACAATTACACTTAACATGCTAGCCATTAACACCAAAAACTTAAAGAATCCTTCAATGGTAACTTTTATAAACTTTAATAGTTTCAGAAAATAGTCCCTAGGACAGCCAAATCAAGCTTTTGGGATTCTAAAAATATAAAAATTACAAAAAACGGGTTAGGAATCACCTACCAAATTAGAGTCGATTAGCTTAAAGATGAAAAGAATGGTTTTTAGGTTTTCTTTGGTTAGGGATGATGAGGAATATGATAGGGAATGAAAAATAAAACCTTTTTTTTTTATCTTTTTACATATTTCTTTCATTATTTTAAACATAAATTTTATATAAAATTACTTAATATTAAGCATCCAACTGTCCACCAACTATCAAAGTGGTTTAATCGCCACTTTAAACATTGATTTTAATCTAATAGACCTTTATAACAAACAAATCAATAGCGATAGAATTTTACAGGTTTTATGATATAGTCCGTATACCATAAATAACTATTCAATCACCAAAATTTATCGTACCAAAACTCAATTTAACCCTAATATAGACTCGTTAATATTAAAGAATAATATTAACTAACTCGATCACCGGAATACAAGGTTTTGGGATGCTACAACTCTCCCTTTAAACAAAATCTCACCCTTGAAATTCTTACCAATAAACAGATTGAGGTATTGGAATCTCATAGATTCCTCTGTTTCCCACGTAGCTTCCTAGATACCATGTTGATGCCACAGAACTTTCACTAATGGTACTCTTTCGTTATGAAGTTCTTTTGCCTCTTGAGCCAAAATTCTCATTGGTTCCTCACTGAACGATAAATTCAGCTATAACTTAACTTCATTAATAGATATCACATGCGAAGGATCTGAACGATAACGACGCAACACAGATACATGGAAAACAATATGTATCTTTTCAATTCTAGTCATAAAGCCAAACAATATGCTAGAGGTTTGATTCTTTCAAGAATTTTATACGGCCCTAAAAATCTCGGGTTGAGCTTCCTTTTTCTGTCAAATCGCAACACTGTTTTCTAGGATAAAACTTTCAAGAAAACTTTATCCCCAATTTGAAATTTAACGTCTTTTCATTTTAAATCAACATATGGTTTCTATCAATCAGAGGCAGATTTAGACAATCACGGATAATCCAAACTTTATCTTCTGTTTCACAAATCAGATCTGTAACAACGATTTTTCCTTCACTCAAATCGGACCAATATAACAGAGATCTACATCTACGTTCGTATAAAACCTTGTACTGTGTTATTTTAATACTCGTTTGGTAGCAATTATTATAAGCATATTCAGCTAACGGTGAAAATTTTTCCCAATTTCCTTCAAACTCAATAACACAATATCACAACATATCTTTGAGAATTTGAATTACACATTCAAACTGTCCGTCTGTCTGGGGATGAAATGCAGTACTAAAGTTTAATTTCATACCCAAAGCTTCGTGTAGCTTACTCCAAAATCTGGAGATAAATTTCGAATCACGACCAGAAATAATAGATACCGACACGCCACGTAATCGAACAATCTCAAAGATATATAACTCAGCTAATCTATAACATCCCTAAAAATTTTTAGAGTCTTAAACAGTGATAAATATATAATAAATTAGTCAAAATTTTGAGAAAAGTCAAAAATTGGAAACTTAAAGAGTTATGAGACATAAAAGGTAGTTGCATATTAATATAAATTTTTGGAAACTGATTAAATTAATGGAAAGTATTGGGACAATGTGAGAAAATTGGATGTTGAAGGATTAAATTAAATTGATGAAAAAGGAGGAGGGACTAGAGGTGAAAATATAGCAAAGGAAATAAGACACATGGGTGTTATTATATAAAAAGTGAAAGGGTAAAATGGTAAAAGAATTAAAAATATAATTATGAAAAAGTAATGGCTTAATTGTAATTAAGTGGAAAGGGCAAGATGGTAAATAACATAAAAAAATATTTTTGTATAGATAAATTGATGGAAGAAACTAGACAAATGGAGAAAAGAAAGGATGAAATGGCTATAAAAGGCCATCAGCCATAGTGTTTCACGTCAGCCACCATTTTTCCACCATTCCAACTTTTATTTTTCTTTTAATTTAGTCCTTCTCACCAAATACAAATCAATTAAGCTAGTTTCTTCCAAATTTCTTCAAGATTAGTGAGTAAAATTAGTAGAGAAGTGTAGTAACTACCCAAATGTTAAAAGAAATGCATCCATACTTATCTCGAAGGAGAGAGAAAATAATAATTTGTGTTGAATACAAGTGATTAAGGTAAAAAAGTTAAACTTCTCTTGAAATACATGTTGGTTTTATTTGAAAACACATGAAGTATGATATGTGAATATGATTTTAATGTGTAAATATTGTGTATTTTGATATAGAAAAATGAGGAAAGAGTGAAGGGAAGTGAGAAGTAAGTAGAGAAATAAAGCAAAGGAGGAGCTAAAGGAGGAAGAAGAGGAAGAAAGCTTGATTCCATATTTTGAGTTGTAAGTACAACTAGATTCTTACTTGTTTTGATTATGAAGTTAATTGTTACAATGAATATAATTTTAATATGGTATTTAATTACAAATTTATAAGTTAAATAAGTGAAGAATAAGGCTTGATAATTATTAAATATAATAAATAATGAATTGATTGTATTTATTAAGTAATATGTGATAAAGAAATTGAAAGAGATGTGAGAAAAGATTTAGAGTGCATAAAAAAATACTAAATTATAGATGATGTAAAAGTTGATGGAACTATATATTTATGTAAGTAAATGTGAAGAGAAATATGTGAAATAATGATATGTGAAATAATGTACAGATGTTTGATAAAAAAATGAAAGACAAGGATTAGTATGTTAAAAGCGTAAAGTAACATGAAAAAGAAAGAATTAATAAAGATTAGTGATGAATTATGGAATTTATATTAATTGGTGAAACATGTTACATGTATTAAAAGAATTATAAATTCTATTTGTAAATTTGATGCCTCAAGGTCAAAATTTAGAAAAAATAAAATATGAAAATGACATGTGAATGTGATAAGAAATTATGATGGAATATGGAAGTTAAATAAAGAAATGAAATATGTTATATACGAAATTGAAAGTAAAAGATACTGTTACATGAAATGTCATGATGAGGTATAAATTGTAAAATAAGTAAAAGTGATAGGTGAAATGTATAATAAGATTTATTAGTGGAATTATGGAAGATTATTAAATATTGAGACAAGTTACACGTGTTAATGAAAAAGGAAGATATAATTATACAAAGTATTGTTATAAGGATTAAATGGTTAAAAGTGTAAAAGTGACGTGTGTATATTATGACTTGCCCAAGTAGACGAGATAAGAACTATTGGGATATTAGTGGCATGCCATTAAGGAACCTTAGCGTGCTCTCTGATTATTAGCACGTTAGTGCTCCCTGTTTATTAGCACGTCAGTGTTCATCGATTAGCACATTTGTGCTCTCTGTTCATCCGTTTCGGCAGTTTTCTGTTCTGTCCCGTATATCCTGTGTGTTCTATTAAGTCTATTGGGCCTCTGAAAAAGGTACAAAACTATTTTAGTGATTGTTGAATCATATAGATTATATGTGTTGAAAAGTTATGAAATTGAGAAAAAAAAAGAAAATAAATGGTTGAAATAAGTAAAGTAAATTATCAGAAATTTTAGCTAAATGGAGTAAATGAGAATTTAAAATAAATCATGTGATTCTAGTATTATATAGATGATAATTAAATCAATATGTTTAGTTGGTGTTTAATGAGTAAATAATAAATGTGGACCTAATTGTTCAAAAAATAAGTGAATTGATTGGTAAATTATGTATGATGAATACAAGCAGGTCATTTAAATGATTCTGTGTACTATCAATAAATAAGTTATAATTTATAATATAGATTATGATCTAAATAATAGTTGTACTTACTAAGCTAGCAATAGCTTAACGCGTGTTTATACGCGTAGGTTAAAAGTAGAAGAAAATGATCTTTGAAGATTGAAGGCACCTCAACTCATCACATTAGTGGATCTGAGAAAGGGGTAAAGTATTAATTTCTGTCGTTTCAGTAAATGGCATGTACCTAGGTGTGTGTATTAAGGTTGAATGTGATGGGACTCAAATGTGAAACTCGATGTTTGCTTAATTCATGTGAAATAGATTAAATGTTAATTAAGTGATATAAGAAAATTATATTTTAGAATGCTTAATTACGATTTACAATTGAATTAAATTGGCTTAAAATATTGAGATTTGAATAAGGGTTAAATTAGGTAAACTTTAGGAATTAATTTGACAATTTGTCCCTTGAATTTCAAACTTAAACACGGTTTTGAAATCTATACAGCCGTGTTTCCTATTTTTCACAATGGCCTTTCTTTCACTTTAGTATATTATTCTAAATGTAAGAATGGTAAAAAAAATTTTATTTCGGCTTATCTCGAATATCAATAATTAATATACTAGAACAACGAAACTAATATGTACAAATTATAATGATATTTTTATTAAGATATTATTAGAGTTTCTGAAAATGAATGTAGCACTTCTATACTTGATCCGGTAATCAAGTTGGTATAAGGGTGTTACATAATCTCTCGAGAGAATAATCTGTTCTGACCGAAATAAAGTGTGCAGATTTCACCAATCTATCAACATCAACATAGATGGCATTTTTCTTTTTCGAAGTAATAGTAATCTCGATACAAAATCCATTGTAACTCATTCTCATTTCCACTCCAGAATCATTACAGACTGTAATAAACCTAAAGAAACCTAATGCTCAGCTTTCACCTGGTGACATACCAAACATTTAGTAACAAATTCAGATATTTCACGCTTCATACCTGGCCACCAATATAAATCATTGTACATTTTTCCTGCTACCAGGCTAAATCGAATAAGCACTGTTGTGAACTTTGCACAAAATGTCTCATTTCAATGCTACATCATTCGGAACACACAAACGGCCTCTGGAATACAAATTGCTATCGTTATTGATACTAAACTTAGTAGTTTGAACATTTTTAATCAATTTCTGCTTCAATTTAAAATTAGGATCATTTTTCTGTAACTCACAAATCCACTGAAGAAAAGCCGGTCTAACTCTCAATTCAGCCAAAATAGAATTGTCACATTCTAGAGTCAATTGAGTATTCAACACTTTTAGGGCAAATAAAGAATTCCTGCTTAAAGCATCTGTAACAACATTTGATTTTTGAGTATGATAGTCGATAATTAGATCGTAGTCTTTCAACAATTTGAGTCACCTACGCTGTCTCATATTTAATTCTTTCTGAGTCATCAAATATTTCAAGGTTTTATGATCAGTGTAACTATGATATTTTTCACCGTATAGGTAGTGTTGCCAAATCTTTAAAGCAAAAACAACTACAACTAACTCAAGGTCATACGTCAAATAATTTCTTTCATGTGATTTCAACTAACGAGAGGCATAAGCTATAACTTTGTCGTCCTGCATAAGTACATAACCTAGTTCGTTAAACGAAGCATCGCTGTAATTACTAATTCTTTTCCAAATTCAAGTTGAGTTAACACCGGAGCTTTAATCAACATCTCTTTCAACTTGTCAAAACTTTGTTGACACTTTTCAGTCTAGACAAATTGAACAACTTTTTGTAGTAGTTTCGTCAATGGCAAAGAAACTATTGAAAGAACTTTCACAAAACTTCAGTAATAACTTGCCAAACCCAGAAAACTATGTATCTCTGTCACATTTCATGGAGGTTTCCAGTTCACAATCGCAAAAATTTTGTTTGGATTAACCTGAATACCATCTACGAAAATCACATGCCCCAAAAATCCAACCTCAAGTAACCAAAACTTGCATTTACTGAATTTAGCATAAAGCTGCTTTTCAAATAGAGTTTGCAATACAATTCTCAAATACTGATCATGTTCGATTTCATGTTTTGACTAAATCAATATATTATCAATTAATACAAATACAAACTGATCTAAGTGCGACTAAAACACTTTTTTCATTAGGTCCATGAATGCATCAGGAGTATTGGTTAAACTGAATGGCATAATAAGAAATTCATAATGGGTGTAACGAGTTCTGAATGTTGTTTTCGGAACATAAGGTTCTTTGACTTGCAACTGGTAATAACCTAATCGTAAATCAATCTTTGAAGATTTTATATCTCTTTCAATTGTTCAAACAATTCGTCGGTTCAAGGTAATAGATATTTATTCTTTACAGTCACTTTATTTAACTAACTGTAGTCAATGCATAATTTCAAAGTATCATTTTTCTTTTTCACAAAAAAGACTGGAACACTCCGCTGTGATACACTCGGTCTAATGAATCTTCGATCTATTAATTCTTACAATTGCGCTTTCAATTTTTTAAGTTCGATAGGGTGCCATTTTGTACGGCGTAATAGATATCAGAACATTCCTGGTACTAAATCAATTACAAACTCAACTTCTCTTTTTGGTGGTAACCTAGGTAATTCTTCTGGAAAAACATCAGCAAATTCTCATACTGTTGGGACCTGTTCTATTTTCAATTCTAATGTTCGATCAGTAAAAGTTAATACAATACTAGTGACATAATCAAATCTATTAGTTTAAACACTAATCACATCACTGCTTGGACGTTTCAAAACAATCCCTTTTTTTTATGATCTGCCGTAATTTTGTGTAACAGATTAAACTAGTTTTCGCAATTTAAAAGCTTGAACATAAGCATTTTAGTTAAGTTTTAATTATATTTTCGTAAGTTTAGGTAAGTTCAATAAAATGTGTAATTTGAATCTTTTGTTTACCTTAGGGGCCGAATGAGGCCTAAGGGTGAGCTAATACACTTTGGAGCGTGTAGGAGACCATTAGAAGGTATACTAACTCGATACTGGTCTCTAGGTTGCAACGCGGAGCACTAGATGACGCAACATAGGGAGCAAGATAGAAGAATTCCAATATTGCCTTCAATGTCACGAGACAACCTGAGGATGTCGCGACATACCCTTAAAGATACCCTGAAGTTGAGCATACTGCCATCGGTGTCACGAGATAGGATCTAATGTATCGTGACACCATTTCTGTACAAGAAATAATTACGAGCTAGGGGCATTTTGGTCTGCACAATCAAATGTTAAGTACAAGGATGGCAGCTGACCTAAGGTTGAGGACAACTACCATCCTAAAGTCTATAAATAAGCTCATTCAACACATATTATGAATGCCTTTTGATCTTGTATAATTTTCTTTTTATATTTAGTCTTTAGTTTTTTTTGTTCTCTTTTCTTAGGGTTTAGATTTTATTTTCGTTCTTGTTATTTACTTTTATGGAGAAATTATATTTGGGAAATACTATCAAACTCTATGAGGATTCTATGCTAAATATTAATACAAATAAGGCTTCTTCTAAAGTTTATTCTCTTGAATTACTTTGTATGTTTATCCACTTTATCAAGTTTATATTGTTTATTAGATCCATGAGGAACTAATCTTCTTGTGGGAGATTAGCGAGTGGAGGTATGATTAATTAATTATTTTATAGAGGTTTCTTAGCGGGTCAGCTATTCAAGAGAGGAAGAACCTAAAACCCTAGGCCTGACAACCTTAGGAAGTCATTAAGGTGGGAATTAACCCAGATTTGGTATGGCCTATCTATGAACACCTTAACTTCGAACCGGTCTGGACTGTGAGATCAAGAGATAAGTAGTATTTGCCGACTCAATATGTCAGTGGAAGATCGAAAGATCCTTTTGGGGTATTGACTAGTTGGTTGAACAAGAAAACCTAAGAAGACAGTTGGTTATGATTACTGAAGCTAGCCAATCACCCATGCCTAAATTTGATGCATTTTACTTTTTGATTTCTCGGGTTGTATTTATTTCCATACTTTCTTTTAGTATTATTTTTAATATGGTTTACCAAAACCTTTCTTTTGATTCTTCATACTATAATCCAATTAAAGTACTAAATAAATCTATGTATGTTTAGATTATAATTAATTTAGTACTCGCCTCTCTTGGGTATGATCCTCGGAGTAATCAGCTACTCCGTTGTAACTATATTACAACCTGACCCGTATACTTGTTCATACCGTCTTTTATATCTTTTGTGGACGATTTCTACTCTAGATGTTTGTACGTCTAGAGGCGATCAGTTTCCAACTAACAACTACATCATGAACTGTTAGCCAATCCATACCCAGAATAACATCAAATTCATTGAACGAAAATAGCATTAGGTCAGCAAGAAATTCATAACCTTGAATTTTCAATGGATAGTTCTTACAAACTTTATTAACAATCTCACAATAACCTATCGGATTTGACACCCTAATATCAAATTCAGTCAACTCTACTAGTAAATTATTTTATGTTACTAAAGTTGTGCACATATAAGAATGTGTTGACCTAGAGTCGATCAATGCATAAATCGTACCCTAAAAAACAATAAAAGTACCAACGATAACGTCAAGTGTTGTAGCCTCCTTTTTAGTGTGGATCGCTTAAGCTCTAGTTGGTGCTCGACCTTCGAATCTGATGATCGTATCACATGCCTTACTATGGCTAACTCTAGATGTATTCCCAGATCTCAGTCTTTTAACCCTCTAGGAAATAGTTGTTGGTATGCCAATCTGTTCTGAACATAATTCAACCTTATTTGGACAATCCTTCAAGAAATGTTCAAATGAACCACATCGGAAGCTGGCTCCCTTATTTAATCTACAAATGTTCAAATGATTCTTTCCACAATGTTCACAAGCAAGTGTGTCTACATTCCGAACACTGCCAGCACTTGCTACCGAAGTAGCTTGAGCCTTTGGATTATTTTGTCTGAATGCACCTCTTCTCAGATTTCTAGCAGTAGGAACAGACTGGCTTCTAAAATCTTTCGATTTTTTAGACAAAGGAGTTAGAAAATTTCTAAACATGTTTCGCTCACTCGATCTCTCATTTCTAGCTTTTGATCATTTCTTTTCATTCTAGATCACTTCTATTTTTTTAGCACGTTCAGATAACACTACAAATTCTTTAATTTCAATTGCTCCCGCCATTGCTCGAATGTTCTCATTTAAACCCCACTCAAATTTTGTACACATTTCATCCTCTAAAGTTAATTGCTTCTGGGCATATTTACCCAAATTGACAAATTTACATTCATATTCAACAATCGATATCTTTCCCTATTTCAGATCCATAAATTCTTATTTTTTGCCTTCTAGATACATATTGTTGAAACATTTCTTCTTGAACTCAGCGTAAAAGAATTCTCATGTTACTCAATCTCTCGAGATCACTGATGTTAAAGTAACCCACCATTGATATGCATATTCTTTCAATAGTGATACAACACATTTCAAACTATATTCAATAGAGCAATCTAATTCATCGAAAACACGTTGGGTATTTTCTAGCCACTATTCGACTTTTGCAGGATCATCATTATACAACCCTCATAATTCTTTAGCTCCACATTTACGAATTTTATGAGATGACAATGTGCCGAGGGAGGCACAGGAGGGGGCAGAAGTTGTGGAGCCATTGAGTTAGCTCACATAAACTGAGTAAACCACTCATCCATCATTTGAAAGAAGGCACCACTGCCCTCACTTCTAGGTATTTTGGATGCAAGTAAGCTTCGATTTCCTCCTTGTTCAGAAGCCAAAACGTTACTATCCACTTCATCATTTACGACACAATTAGAGTCGACTGACATTGCAAATAAATAAGAAAAACATAGTTAAATCTGATCAGAAGCATCACACAAAAATTACAGGTTACTGTGGCATTTATTTTCTAAACTCAATATACGCTAGGTTCAGTCCTAGAATCGACTAAATTATAGATCTGATACCACTAAATGTAACACCCCTTACTCTCCAATCATAGCTATAGGATGCTAAAACAGTAAATAGAAATATTTGTTTAGAAATATTCAATAAACCAATACATACAAGTTAAGTCAATGTTTAACATGCATTACAAATAAATCAAAGTCTCAATCGAGCTTATAAAAGCCCTTAAACCGTCTCAGAATCAAATCGAGTCCATTTTGAAACTTTTACAAAAATATAGGTAAAAAAACAAAACTGAGGTCACACGACCGTGTGGCCAGGCCATATGACAAGCTGATGCCGAGTAGAGCTGTATCACACAGTCGTCTCCCTAAATCGTGTAACAAACTGATGTCATGTAATCCGGGGTCACACGGCTATGTCACCGGGCTATGTAACTAACTGTGGTCGTGTTGGAATAAATCGTAAAAATTACAAACATTCACATTGTTGAAAAATATCCAATTTGAAAATTATTTTCTTGCAGAGTGAAAAATTAAAATTTTGAAAACTGACCCAGTTTGGATATTTATAGCAATAAACCTTAACCGAATTTGTACTTGTGTTTTTGGATAAGTGAATCCTTAATTTTTTTTTTTACTTTCAACCAAACGATCTCCTCCACTATTCTCGTACCACGAACTGCTTCGTGTGTGGGCTTGAACCAATTGAATCAAAACACAACTAGAAAAAGTTTTCCTTTTGGGGTGAAAATGAAAATTCTCTTTTCTATAATAGAAACCGATAAAATTAATATTTTGAAAAATATATTTATAGGTTGAGAATTAAAGTTTTTGTTAATAGCACTACTGGTGCCATCTATTTATAGGAAGAGAAGGTAGAACCCTTGTAGAGTTGCAAAAGTTTATTTCCACTAGAAAAACAATATTCTAATTATCTATGATATAGGGCGCGACAACCCCGTTAATGATACTAGGGTTTTGTCATCCCACCTCCTTACATGAGGAGTTTGGGCCTCTCTCACATCGGGTACAATTACGAGTACTTTTTGGGCTTTTTTGACCTAGTACTCTGCAATATGATCCAACTTGATTCAGTTTTTCTATTTTCCAAAATAAACTTCAATATCTACATATTAAATAATTTTCTAACCTCAATTTTACTCTAGTAAAATTTTGATTTAGAAAATTTTACTCTCGATAAAATTTTGATGATTTTACCCCTAGTAAAATTTCTAGAAAATTCATTTAATGTCACAAATCAACATGTTCACTATGACTGAATGATTTATTTTCATTTTCGGGCTTCAAAATAGTCCAAAATCATAAACTTATTCTTCCATCATTTTTAAAGTAATCCTATGTAGGATTGCAAGTTTCTATTTTCATTTCTATTTTTGGAAACCTACATTCATTTCCAAATGATTTCATTTCTCCATTTCGGAAAAAAAGCATAATCGTTCCTGAATGTTTCCCATATCTCTTTTTTTATTCATTTGTAGTCAAACATGCAATTCATTTCTGGTTTCAACGAGCTAGCGAAGGGACCGATTGGACATATGTACTTGAGGCTCAAATGATTTATAATTAAGTTTCAACTTTTCGCCTAATAATTATAAATTCATTTAGTCACAAAGTCATTCCACTATAGTATCGTGACTAATCTCCCCCTAACAACATACCATTACGATGCAACTACTTAGTGTTCGTCCAATGACCTTGTCATAAGTGTGTTACCCTCATAGGATATCCTTGATCTCTTTGGGAAAATATTCGTTCTCCCAATATGATCCTATTTTATCTCATGGTAACCATTGCATCTTTTTTCATGAAAAGTCAATCACTATCAAATAGTGATCAAGTCATCCATCACGACGACTCGTGGCCAGGTTTACTTTTCATCAACCATGTAATGCCAACGAGAGGATATCATTTACCCATGTTTTGGGCTATGAATTCCACTATTGTGAATAACGCTACATATTACAGAAGTTGTACACCCAACGCACCAGCTTTCGGTTCCTTATCTATTTGAACTCAGACTTTTACTTACATCAAAGTGTACGAGTCACTCATACATAGTCGCATCATCCACTCAGGATTTAGGTTTGTCACATTATAAACATCACAAGTGAATAAATCCATAAACAGATTCAGGATCTATTTTGCTTGGGTCATGTCCGATGTATTATCAATATAGTCAATCACATCTATGTCTTTATCTTTTGGGAGTCATCTGCTCGAATGCCCAAGATAAGGCATCTCCTCAATTGGACTTGGTAGACAACATATTGATCTTTCAATCGGTTTTCTCATTTTTGATTACACTAAAGACATGTTTAGGTTCATCTACTAATACAAGTTGTCTTTCTGTACTACGATTCGACCACGTAATACTGCTTAGTATTACTTAAACAATAGACAACCAATGAGCAACATTTGCTTCTATTTTTCATTGCATGCAAAAATCATTTGAGGACAATAATACAAAGTATAGTAATGTAATGTATGAATAAATTTTTAATCAATCTTTTTGAAAAAATTACAAGTGTACTTAGACGAAATAACTACACTTAGGGCACCAGATCCAACATACACAGTTGTGTAACCAGGCTGTGTGAGAGACTAAGACCGTGTGTACTCAAAATCAACCTAAACATATACAGCACACGGTTGTGTCAATTACCCATGTGTGACACACGGCCGTGTGGTAGACTGTGTGCAGCAATATTGACCCTTTTTGGTTCAAAACACATACCAATTCTCACAAGTGACCTAAAATACCAATTCACGTCAATTGTACCTATACCAAATATGCAAATTTCAAACCCAAAACATCCATTCATATAACTAATTGAACATCCAACTAATATTCCCTTATTGGCACCATCAAAACATTAAACTCAAGTCAAATACAATTCAAACCAAAGCCTTTAACCAGTCATGCCAAAATCTAATTCATATGCATAATACCATTAAAACTTTTCCACTTCCTTTAACCTTCAAATTGCCAAACTTGACATCAAGCCGTACATCATATAAAAAATACTCTATAAACTTTTATACAAACATATACATACCAAAACACATACATTCACTAGAACAAGTTTTAACCATCCTATGTACATGCCACAAATAACCAAGGTTGGAACATAAAAAATCTATCGATATGAGAGATGGTAGTTGTGTGCTTCTCGTTGATCCAATCAACACGTTTCAAACGTCCAAAATCTACAGAAAAGTAGTAACATGGGTAAGTATTTAAAATACTTAGTAAGCTCATAAAATATAAACATTTACTTACCTCAATTACTTAACACATACAAGTTCATTATGCCAAATAATGTTCACTAACAAGATACAATACAACATCATTAAATACAAAAAGTTTTGGGCTCAAAACATACATATAACCTCAAATGTTCATATTTCTATCACAATTCAACTTGTATATATATATATATATATATCAATATCATGAATATTCTTCTCACAAACATCAACCTCATATCATCGCATTTTTCTTTTATAATTCTACCCGATGAAACACCGTAAAAGTACTCAATATACAGGTGAAAATGATAGTGTCTGGTTACCCATTTGGGTTAAACCTACACGATAGATATTATTTACTCATACGAGCTAATCATGAATAATAGTGTCTGGTTACCCATTCGGGTAAAACCTACACAACAAGTATAAATTGCTCATCCAAGGTAATTGTAAACAATAGTGCTTGGTTAACCCATCCGAATTAACCTACACGATAAAGATCCTGGCCAGGGCTTAATGTACATGTATCCTTGAGTCCGTAACAATTTTTGGAGCTTGGTTCCATCGAGGTTCAACTCATAACTTCATATACGAGACTTTTACTAAGTTCGTCAAGATTTAACCTTAATTTATACCACAATTTATAATTATCAATAACACCATTTCATAATTAAGCATAACACGATAGCAACATAAACTTATTTATATTGTATGAACCTACCTGACAAAACCATAATGATTTAGCTAATAGGGAATAGTCCACAATTTCTTCTTTTTCGCGTAAGTCCTCCAATTGTTGTAATTCTTAATCTAAATTATAATTTGACTCAATTAAATATTCCAATTATCATTTAACAGCATATTAAAATTATATAATAACTCAATTTCATTTATACAACAATTCTTCTAGTTTTACACTTATCCCAATTTAGTCTCTAAAACCGAAAATACTTTAACTTTCAAATTTGATATTCGATTTCGAAACTGATCTTAAGTACATCCATAATTAACATACCAGTAGCACGTAACATATAATTTTCATCTCATTATTTTTCAAATTTTACATTTTAGTCCTTAATGACAAAACTATCAAAATTTCACTTACAATTTAGTCCTATTAACAATTACACTTAACATGCTAGCCATTAACACCAAAAACTTCAAGAATCCTTCAATGGTAGCTTTATTAAACTTTCATAGTTTTACAAAATAGTTCATAGGCTAGTTACATCAAGCTCTAGGGATTCAAAAAACATAAGAATTACAAGAAACGGGCTAGCAATTACTTACCAAATTAGAGTTGAATAGCTTGAAGATGAAAAGAATGGTTTTTAGGTTTTCTTTGGTTAGGGACAATTGAGAAGATGATAGGAGATGAAAAATAAAACCTTGTTTTTACCTTTTTACTTATTCATTTCATTATTTTAAAAATAAATTTTATATAAAATTACTTAATATTAAACATCCAACCGTCCACCAACTATCAAAGTTATTTAATTTCCACTTTAAACCTTTATTTTAATCTAATAAACCTTTATAAAAAATAAAAATCAATAGTGATAGACTTTTATGGTTTTTACTATTTAGCCCCTATACAATAATTAACTATTCAATCACCAAAATTTATTGTACCAAAACTAGATTTAACCCTAATATAGACTTGTTAATATTAAATAATAATATTATCTGACTCAATCATTGAAATATAGGGTTTCAAAACCACCATTTTCGAAACTATTGAAAACGAATGTTCCAATTGTTTAGGCTCCTCGTCAATTTTTTTCATGATGCTTTTCTTCTTGATTACCAGAGGCAATTCCATCTTTTGATTTCTTCTCTGGTTCCATTCTTGGATTTTCTTCCTATAGAGCTTTTGGAACTACCTAAGCATAATGTCCTCAATGATACTTTGAGTGGGGCGGTGAAATTGCTCGGTTAAATCAATTTCCACCCCTGCTCGATGACATAGGTTTGTGATCAAATGAGGGAAATAAATAGCAACCTTTATACCTGAGATGCACTTTCTGATTTCTTTATTTATCCATTGCCCCAAGGACACTCTCTTTTTCTGCAAAATACAATACAAAAGAGAAGCTCAAAATACATTAACAGTGTTAGTGTTCAATAAGGGGCTAATACACGTGTAGATAAACTGCGTCCATAATTTGCAACCAGAAACATAATGACCCAATTAAAAGATAGGGGTGATTATGATACCCCTCACGCTTCCACTCTCCCCTTCCCTCGGTTAAACAAGCTAAAATGGCATCCATGCCAACATTGTTGAATTTATTGAGGTCCAATGTGAGCAACTCATCACTTTCACAATGAGGTGCGCCATAATAGTCATTAATTGCCTACGAGGAGATATTAATAACCCTCTTTTTAACATAAAATTTATTATTTTAGAGAATTTCAAGTTGTAGTAAAACTCCAAAATGGTCGGTATCATTGTTGGTGATGTCGTAACAAAGGCGAAATCATTCAATGATGAAAATGAACAAGATCCCAAACTCCTTCGCAATGCAAGACCGAGGGGTCGAAGCCTCATTAAAGAATAAACGATCGCCCTTGAATGGATAAGAAAAAGTCTTCAGCCTTTTTCGATTTAAACTTAACCAAGCGGTACTTCGGTTTCGAAAGTGGCTCGGATTGGTATGTTGATCATTTTTGTCATTCTAGGAGGCATGAATATTATGTTTTAAAGTAGACTATTTACTAACAAATACTAACCAACTAACCCGCAACAAATCAACACTAAAACTAAAAGAAAAATAATAATAATAATAAAGATGAAAAAAAAATCAATTAAGTAGAGAAAAAGGAAAACTCAAATCGTGTTGTTATAGTGGGTTTGTGGTGTGGAATGGTGAAGCTTCGTGTTTCCCAAGTAAGAAGGAAATGATACCTTCAAAGAAAAAAAGTAAGGAAAAGACGAAAAAAATAGAGGAAAATCAAAACGAAAATGAATAAGGATTTAGAATAGAGCTAATGGAAATAAGAGAGGGGGAAAGTGTTTTGGGGTTTTAGGGATTTAAAAATTGAAGGATTTGAGATAAAATAAATGTTTAGGCTGTTTGGAGGCTTTAAAAACCTCCAAAACACATGGATCACGATGCCTTAATCGGGTATTGCTCGACCCAGCATGGGTATCATGATACTTAGGAGTGGATATCGTGATATCCTTTATTTTTGGACCCTTCAAATTCCAATCTATCTGTGGTATTGCAATACTAAGTGTTGGGTATCGTAATACCACTGTGTAAAACCAAAATTTTTTACTTTTTGTAATTCCAAGTGTATCACAATACCAAAGGCTACTCATAGTGATACCTAGAAAAATTTTTGGCCACCAATCGAAACTTTTCAAGAAATCGCAATACCCCTCTTGGATATCGTCATTTGTTGAACAAACCCCAAAATATTTACAAAATTGTCAAATTTTCTCTCAACTCTAAAAAATCAAACCTACCAAGTTCAAGATTAAAACAACCTAATTAAAATCCTAATCCAGATATTGAAAATATGTGGAGTCCATGCTTAATAATCCAAATATTTAAAAAAATTTGGTTCAACTGCCACATGCGGCAACTTAAAAATTTCTTTCGAGATGATATGAAATACCCCTATAGTGATGCTTGCACAGGGTTTGGGCACTAGTAAACATCTCATTTTCTTTAACCCCATGAGTTGATTCACTGATTGTTTCTTCACGATGCCTCGTTTCCTCTTTCAGATGCCTCGCATCTTCGGTCTCGAACCCAAAAACATACACCACTTCAAATATTTCACATTGTTAGTTGCATGATTGGACACTACCTAAATGGCTTGATACTCTAGATCACTATTAGGGAGCACTTCCTTCACCTTAGGTTCGGGTTTTACACACCTAAAGTGATACGAGTCACAAAAGCCCAAATTCTTGAAGGTGAGGCCCAATAAGCAAATTCTCAGCCCAATCAAGAAATCCATACATACTTAGTTGAAAATCAGGCAAAATTGTCAAAGTGGCCCAAGTTGTAAAGTTTTATTTTTATTTTTATTTATTTATTTATTTTTACTTAGTTTAATTTTTATGTAAATATTCAGTCCAAGAGTCCCAAATAAAGACCCTTGGCCAAATTTCCATATTAAAATAATTAGGAGTTTTCTTTATTTTAGTTTTCTAATTAGATTAGGACTAGTTATAAGGCCTATTTAAAGGCATGGCTGGCCACCTTGTAAACTACTACTCAAATATATCAAGAATTTTAGATTTGTTTAAGTGCAGAATTCTCTTTGGGTTTTTCTCCAAGAATTCTCTCTTGGGTTTTCTTTAGAAGTTGTTTTAACAATCTTTTGATTGTGGGAGCCATCTTCAGCCTTCTTCTTGCCATTGATATTCTTTGGAGGAGAGATTAGAGCCGTTTGAAGGGAGTTGTGAAATCTTTCGGGATTTCAAGGCTTCTTAGGACTTATCTTTTAATTTCTTGCTGTCAATTCTTTCTTTATTTCTACTTGTGCCGAATCTTTATCTAATTTATTTGTTGTTCTTATTGTGTTTCCAGCCTTTTTCTATCTCAAGAATCAGTCAAAAATCCCCAATTTCTAGTGTTTTTGCCGATTCATCCATACTCTTTTTGGGTGAAATTAGATTGCCGAAATTTGGGGAAAACTATCTTGGTGTTCAATTGGGCAGAATCGCAACCTCCTTTAGGGTTTCAAGAACCCTTATTTACATTTATTTCTATTCTCAATTTGACTCTTTGCTGATTTGGGGATTTTATTTCAGATCTGGAATTTCAAAGTTCTAATCTTTTAATTTTCTGTTTCGTTTTAGATCTGATTGTTTAGAGCTTTCGTAGGAGTTTCCCGTGACTTGACGATTCAATCTTGGTCCGCGCGCAACCCTCGATCATTTGGTATCAGATTTTGGGCGTTTTGGGTGTTCTTGGTTGATTTCTAAACTGATCTCTATTTTTTAAACTACAAACGACAGTTTTACCCAAAAAAATTTTCGAAAAAAATTCATTTGAGTGGGTAAACGTTGTCCGATTGATATAAAATTTTACTTACATATTTGTGGAACTGTTATTGAATATAAAAAAAGAATCCCGCAAAAAAATCAGTCGAAAAAGTTGAAAAAAATCAAAAAATACGAAATCCAATAAACATTTAAAAAAATATTCAGCGGGTTGAATTTGGTGCCCAAACTTTCCAGATCAAAAATTAAATATTTAAGGACATTCTAGATTTAATTTCGTGATTTTTGGAGATCGGAAACACCTCGAACGAAGTTGTCAAGTTACTCCGCAGTTTTTCGGGTTTTTTTATTTCAGCAATTTCTATTGATTCTTAGCTGTAGGTTTTCATTTGTTTGCCTTTATTCTTCCTTTACACTATCTAACACCTTCTTGTTTCTTGTGTTAGTAGGATTTTAAGGTGTGCACAATTTTCCTCGGTGCAACACAAATTAATTGTGTCTCGTCAGTTTTTGGCACCCTAGTGCAAATTAGGATTCTTTGGTAACTCTCTAATTGGTTGATATAAACTCTGATAAAGAACTCACAAGATTGAATTCTACCTCATTGAGAATTTGAATTTTCTTTTTGAGTGATTAACGGTGAGGTTTGCTAACTTTTATTTTTGAGTGTTGAGTGTTTATTTTTGCAGGTTTTTGGAAAATGTCTAAAGATGACCATAATGATACATTTATGAAAGTCCAACAACAGTTAGACGGACATGCTGCTGCAATCACACAAATAAATGCTACAATTCAAGCATTGAATACTACTTTGAATGAGGTACGATTGAATAAAGAACCTCAATATCGAGATCCAATCAAGGAAGATAGGGATAACCAGCCCCATAGGCGCGGCCCTCGACGTGTCCCTAGAATAGATGATGATTTTCATGATCGTGGGCAACCATCTTTGGCAAAACCAAAGAGCGATCAGCAACGAGAACATTTCTTTCATACTCGCTGCCATGTACAAGGTAAGCTTTGTAGAGTTATTATTGATGGTGAAAGTTGCTCGAACGTAGCCAGCACGACGATGGTGGAAAAGCTTTGCTTAACCACTACCAAGCATCCACAACCTTATCAACTACAAGGGCTTAGCAACGAAGGCCAATTTAAGGTCACTCAACAAGTGCGCATCGCCTTTTCTATCAGTAAGTATCAAGACGAAGTTGTGTGCGACATAGTGCCTATTCAAGCCTGCCATTTGTTGCTAGGAGAACCATGGCAACTGGATCGAAAGGTCACTCACGATGGTCGTACAAATAGGTATTCTTTCAAGCATCAAGGAAGGAAAATCACCTTAGTGCCGCTCACTCCGGAACAAGTCCATGAGGACCAAATCAAACTGAAAAATTCTGTTGTTAAAACAAGTGAGGAAAAAGAAAAAGAGAATGAAAAAGATCAAAAAGAGATTGAGAATGAAAAGGAATGTGAAACAGACAAGAAAATTGAAAAAGAAGTTGAAGAAAGAAGAGAAAATGAGTTAGAAAAAGAAACAAAAGAAAAAGACGAGGAAAGGGTAGTGGGGAATGTTTCCACTAACCAAGATATGAATTTTTCTTGTGTTGCTACTTTTCAGGTTCCCGAAAGACTGAAAGATAACTTTCAACTTCAATACCTCTCAAATGAAAGACGCTTTCATACGATCAACATAGGCAAAGATAAAATCACACTACATGAGCCCGAAGAGCTTCGACTACACTACCCCGATGAGCGAAGGTTTGTATTAAATGGAAAAGGTAAATCGACCCTTATTATTCTGCTTATAAAGTGGACTCAATTGCCATTAGTCCCGTTCGATCGAGGAAAGTCGAGTCCATTTGATTTTTCAGATTCGAGGACGAATCTTTTTGAGGAAGGGGGGAATGATACGAGTCACAAAAGCCCAAATTCTTGAAGGCGAGGCCCAATAAGCAAATTCTCAGCCCAATCAAGAAATCCATACATACTTAGTTGAAAATCAGGCCAAATTGTCAAAGTGGCCCAAGTTGTAAAGTTTTATTTTTATTTTTATTTATTTATTTATTTTTACTTAGTTTAATTTTTATGTAAATATTCAGTCCAAGAGTCCCAAATAAAGACCCTTGGCCGAATTTCCATATTAAAATAATTAGGAGTTTTCTTTATTTTAGTTTTCTAATTAGATTAGGACTAGTTATAAGGCCTATTTAAAGGCATGGCTGGCCACCTTGTAAACTACTACTCAAATATATCAAAAATTTCAGATTTGTTTAAGTGCAGAATTCTCTTTGGGTTTTTCTCCAAGAATTCTCTCTTGGGTTTTCTTTAGAAGTTGTTTGTTTTAACAATCTTTTGATTGTGGGAGCCATCTTCAGCCTTCTTCTTGCCATTGATATTCTTTGGAGGAGAAATTAGAGCCGTTTGAAGGGAGTTGTGAAATCTTTCGGGATTTCAAGGCTTCTTAGGACTTATCTTTTAATTTCTTGTTGTCAATTCTTTCTTTATTTCTGCTTGTGCCGAATCTTTATTAATTTATTTGTTGTTCTTATTGTGTTTCCAGCCTTTTTTCTATCTCAAGAATCAGTCAAAATCCCCAATTTCTAGTGTTTTTCCCGATTCATCCATACTCTTTTTGGGTGAAATTAGATTGCCGAAATTTGGGAAAAACTATCTTGGTGTTCAATTGGGCAGAATCGCAACCTCCTTTAGGGTTTCAAGAACCCTTATTTACATTTATTTCTATTCTCAATTTGACTCTTTGCTAATTTGGGGATTTTATTTCAGATCTGGAATTTCAAAGTTCTAATCTTTTAATTTTCTGTTTCGTTTCAGATCTGATTGTTTAGAGCTTTCGTAGGAGTTTCCCGTGACTTGACGACTCGATCTTGGTCCGCGCGCAACCCTTTATCATAAAGGTCTATACCTCTCCACCTACGTCCATCGTCATCTCTCCTTTGCCTACATCTATGGTGGCTTTGGAGGTTGCTAAGAACGGTCTCCCTAATAGAATTGGCATCACTAAATCTTCCTCAGAGTCAAGAACTATGAGGTCAACCGGTAAGATGAACTATCGAACTCTCACTAAAACATCCTCCAAAAATCCATTTGGGTGAAATAGGGACTTGTCGGCTAGTTGAAAGGTTACCGAAGTTTCCCTAAGGTCACCTAAACCTAACCTACGGTAGATGGACAAGGGCATTAAGTTTATACTTGCTCCAAGGTCACAAAGCACCTTTCCAAAATTTATACCTCCAATTTCTATAGGAATGATGAAACTACCAGGGTCCTTGAGTTTTGGTAGGACTCTTCAAAACATAACAACATTACACTCAGCATTGAGAGTGAATTGCTCTTTTCACCCAGTCTCTTTCTCCTAAACATCACTTCTCTAAGGAACTTGGTATATTTCGACACTTTTTATAGGACCTCGAGCAATGGGAGGTTGACATTCAAAGCCTTAAACATTTTAAAAAAGTCTAGAAACTCCTTATTGTCTCACTTTTTCTTCTTTTCTAGTCTACTAAAAAAGAGTATGCGTATCAAATTTGGTTGTGGTATTGGAATGATCCTATCCTCCGATTCAACTCGCGTAGGCTCACTCCTGGGTTCTTCCTTCTCTTCCACCCCATTTCTAACACTAGAAGTGTGGGTGCTCTAATCCTGCTCACTCACTTTTATATCCGCACTAATTGGTCAGATAGGTTCCCTAACCACAACCCCAGATCTAAGAGTAATCACCTGGGCATGTTCTTTTCCTTCCCACTTCGAGTTTGGCTCGGTATTACTAGGTATTCTAGAGGATAAATTATTTTGCAACAATTACAAAACTTGGTCTAGTTGACCCTAATCAACAATGGAGGGTCACTACTATAGGCTAGTTTTCTTTCTTACTCTTGGGGTGCTCTAAATGGTAATGGAGGTTGATAAGGTGCATTGGGTCTAGTAGGATTAAGGTTTTGCGCTCCTTGATTGGAGGGACCTCCTTGGTTCCCTCCCCACCTATGGCTAGACTGATCACGCCACCCCAAGTTATAGGTGTTAGGGTACGGATTATATCATTTATTCCCTACATAGTTGGCCTCCATTTGGTTGCTCTCGTTAGCGTTCCCCCACAAGGTGCCTTTACCATCATGTCCTACAATAGAGTGGGTTAAAAAGGGATGATTTTGGACTTGTGCCTTGGTTGAACTCATCTTTAATAGATTGAGCCTTTCGAGGACTTGTTGATACTTGTCCCCGCTACTGACTGCGATCACAGTCAATTGTTTTGCGCTATACATGAATCATTTAGCCAACCATATATAAGAATTCATTGCTATGTCCTCGATGAGTTGGAAATCTTCTGCGTATAACTTTGACATGAACGCCCCTGCGGATTCTCCGTTAAGATTTGAGCACAAATTTCCATCCAGCCCATTATAA